>CM051267.1:53290406-53315406 GCA_027921565.1 Artemia sinica
GAGCACTAAAACCTACTGCGTAATTGGCGCTTTACTGAAAACGAATTTTATTACAAATATTTTCTTTTGTACTTAATATTGAAAATAAACATTAAAATTACAGTAAAATTTTGAACTGATGAGCTTTCAGCAATTAATATCATTATGTATCAAAAATTCAGTTTAATTTATTAGTTCTTTCTAAAATTGTTCAAAAAGAATATAGTTTCCTTACAGACAGAAGTTTGGGTGCTGCCTCCTTCCTTAACTGTAAAAACCAAAAGCCTACTGCGTCATTGTGTCTTTACTGAAAACGAATTATATTACAAATATTTTCTTTTCCAGTTCTTACAGCATTGAAAATTAAAATAAAATTCCATAGAAATAAAATATTGAACTAATGGATCTTTCAACAATTAATATCATTATATAACAAATATTCAGTTTGATTTTGTTTATACTCTCCAAGACTGTTCATGACACGTATAGTTTTCAGTAAAGCGCCAGTGACGCAGTTGGTTTTAGACTTTTACAGTGAGAGAAGGAGGCGATACTCAAACTCTGTATGTAGAGAGCCAAAAGACTGTGTTTTGTTCGTTTCAAGCTTGATTTGCATATTCAGTTTAAGTTTCACTCGCTTTAAGATTTATTTATTTACTTACATTAATATCTATTGTATGTTTGTTTGCATTGATTTATTATTTCATTTCGGATCGTTTTGAGTTTCATTTATACTTCAATAGCAAAATATTTTTTTCCGTTTTAAGCTTGATTTGCATATTCAATTTATGCATTACTTGCTTTAAGATCTATTTATTCATTTATATTATTACTTGTTGTCTGTTTTTTTTGCTATGATTGTTTATTTAATTTTTGTTCGTTTTGGGTTTCATTTATTCTTTAATAGTAATTTCTCGTCGTTTTGAGTTTGAATTTGAACAGGTATTTGTATCTGCTGATCCTAAGTTTAAAATGGCCTTTACTTTTCTTTGAAAAACCTCTTTTTCTGAAAGCTTTTTAAAATTAATTTTTGTTTGTTTTTGATTGCAAAAAGTTTCAAGTTTTAAAAAATTCCTTATTTCAAAATCAAACTTTTTTTTTTTATGTTCATCAAAATATTAAAACCGGTATGGATTTGTGTCAACCTCGGTGTTCTTATTATCTGATGTTTGAACTATTTTTAACAAAATGGTCACCTCAAAATATTTCCGGATGGGTTTGGGGAAGAAAAAGCCGTGGAGGGGCTGGTGGGTTAGGGGCATGTTTGAACTATTTTGAACAAAATGGTCACCCCAAAATTTTTCCGGATGGGTTTGGGGAAGAAAAAGCCGTGGAGGGGCTAGATGGGTTTGGGGAAGAAAAAGCCGTGGAGGGGCTAGTTGCCCTCCGATCTCTTTTGACTGAGAAAGTGTACTAGAACTTTTAATTTCCAATCAAATGAGCCCTCTCTGAAGTAAATATGAGCATCCCTCTCATAAGACCCATATACGGTCCCAGGACATAACTTACAATGCCTGCCCCCTCCCCTCGGGCCCTGGGGGGTTGCGTGGACACCGGAGTTTTTGTTATCTGACCTTTGAACTATTTTTAAAAAATGGCTATCTCAAAATTTGTCTCGGATGGGCTTGGGGAAAAATGGCGTGGGGGTGGGACGCTAGGGGCCCTCTGATCTCTTTTGAATATTGAACTAGAACTTTCATTTTCCATTCAAATGAGCCCTCTCTGAAGTTTAGACGACCATCCCTTCCATAAGAACCATATATGCCCCTAGGGCATAACATGTAACGCCTGCCTCCGGGTCCTGGGGGGTTGTGGCGATACCGGATTTTTGTTTATCTGACCTTTGAACTATTTTTAACAAAATGGCTATCTCAAAATTTTATTGAATGCATTTGGGGGAAAAGGGGCGTGGGGGGATAATTGCTCTCTGGTCTCTTTTGACTCTTAAAACTGAACTAGAACTTTCAATTTCCAATGAAATTGGCCCTCCCTGAAGTTTATCCCTTTTTTAAGAGCTATATATGCCCCCCCAGGCATAACTTACAACGCCTACGCTGGGCCCTGAAGGATTGTCTGGACCTTAAAGTTTTCGTTATATGATCTTGAAATCATTTTGAAAAAGTGGCTCTCTCAAAGTTCTTTTCGGATGGGTTCGAGGAAAATAGGGTGTGGAGAGGGGGGCTAGTTGCCCCAATCTCTTTTGACTCTTAAAAAGAGAACAAGAGCTTTCAATTTCCAATCAAATGAGCCATCTGCTAAGTTTATACGAGCATTCCTTCCCTTCGTCGATTGGTTGAATTTGTCGACTCAGCGCCAGGCCACTCAGCGCGTCCCCAGGTGGCGGATAGGGGAACGTCCTGTAGATATGCAGGGCACCTCCCGGTAGGGAGGCGTGGACCAAGGGAGGACCCGGTCTCTGGGGGTCTTGAAATATAGCTGGAGAACCCACGTCTGGGGGCCATAAGTTCAGGCGGAGGAGGTGGAAGGCCCCTCTGATGTGCACTGGGCAGGGCCCATCGGCGTATGGATACGTCCCGCCAGTCACAAGCCTTCTCCCAGCAATAGGAAAATTGCAGGTGATGCAGGACGCCAGAAGGGCGCATTATCGCTAGTAGATATAGCCGGCCCCTGCTAGGGATGGAGAGGAGTGGCTTACCGCCGTCCTGAAATTAGCCAAGAAACCTTCTTTCTAATTAAAAACTATTAAGTACAAACGATCAAGAACGAGAACCAATACTACCGCGTCCGGGCAACCGACGAAGTTACCGCGTCCGGGGCAACCGATGAAGTTACTGCGTCCGGGGCAACCGACGATCTGACGACCGAGAATCTCGTGAATGGAGACCCTTTAACAATGTTGACAACTCCGAACCCGGACGATATGCTTTCCCCTAAATTGATTTTATCTATTGGAACCCTGAACGTTAGGACGCTTGCTAAACAAGGCAAAATAGATCTTGTCCTAAATGAACTAAACCGATATAAATGGGATATTGTGGGACTTTCAGAAACACACCTCCCTAGCACTGGCGAAGAAAGGATCGGCAACACTAGTCTGATAGTGTCTGGGAGAACCGATGGCCTCCTTCGCCAAGGTGTTGGCTTTTTTGATGTCGAGTAAGGCACGAAGATCCCTGATTTCCGTAACGCCTGTGTCAGAACGGTTGATTATGATACGAATGAAAGGATCACCGATCAACATCACGATCATACAAGTCTACGCTCCTGACTGCAGCAAACCAGATGAAGAGTCTGACAATTTCTACCTTCAACTGCAAAGCCTAATTGACGCAGTTCCCAAAAAAGACCTTATTGTTGTCATTGGCGACTTCAATGCTATTGTTGGTAACGATTCTGCTGGAAACGAAGATGTTATGGGTAAATTTGGCCTTGGACGACTTAACAAGAGGGGAGAACGCCTCATTGAATTTTGAAGAGACAGTGATCTAGCCATTATCAACACTCTCTTCAAACACAGAGAACGCCGTAAGGCGACATGCACCTCGCCGGATGGAAAAACCCGTAATCTTATTGATCACGTGCTTGTCTCTAGGCGGTGGAAATTGTCTCTGCTAGATGCTGTCACTCTCGCGATGCTGTCATCTTCTCAAAGACCCTCAAACCCGCCAGACCTACATCGATGAACGGTCTACTCAAATATCGGACCTTCTTTCTAATATTCCTATAACTCTATCTAAAGAGGATATCGATAAACTGGTCACAGACTCCTGTAAGATCATCAGCAAAGTAGCGATGTCCGCCCTAGGAACCAAAAAGGGTGATAAAAAGCCTTGGGTAACCAACGAAATCATTTTGTTATGTGCTGAGAAACGAAAACACAATAAAAGATCAGACAGAGAGAGCAGGGAAAGATATAAGCAGTTGAAGCGTGCTGTAGAAAAAGCCACCCGTAGAGCCCATGGCACCTACATTAAAGACAAATGCGAACAGTGTGAGTCTGATTTTAAGAAAGGAGACTCAAACTTCATGTATAAAAGGGTTCGTGAGCTAACAAGCAAGAAAAGTCTCAGTTCTTGTGCACTGCTAGATAAATACGGCTCCCAGATACAAAGCACAGAAGGTATCCGATCGAGATGAATGGAGCATTTCAAAGAAAAGCTGAATCCTGATATCCTTCCAAACCCTGCTCTCCTGGACCTGTTTCCCGTTACTGTCTCAGACCCCAGCCCACCGCCTCTCCGTTCTGAGATCAAGGATGCCATCCAAGCGCTGAAGACTAACAAGGCCCCTGGCCCGGACGGAATACAGGCAGAACTGCTGAAAGTCCGGAGTGAACCACTTATAGATCTTTTCCAAAAGATTGTATCCTCTGCCTGGCAAAAGAATCATTTCCCAACTTATTGGTGCGAAGCCACAATTGTTCCACTACACAAGAAGGGGTCAAAGGCGATATGTGATAATTACCGACCTATTAGCCTAACAAGTCAAACTGCCAAGATATTCACCCGAATTATGCTCCAACGGATCAGAGCCGTGTCATCCCTAGTCATCCAAGAATACCAAGCCGGTTTTCGCCCTGGAAGACCAACCGTTGACCAAATTTTCACTGTTCGCCAAATTTTAGAGAAATATCTGGAATTCGATCGCGACCTGTATCAGCTCTTCATCGACTTTAGGCAAGCATTTGACCTTATTTGGAGAAATGGCCTATGGCATATCCCCCTCCATTACGGAATCCCACGTAACCTAGTAGATCTTATCAAAGATATGTACTCCAAATTTGGGAGTCGCGTCATGACTAGTGAAGGTCTCACTGGCAGTTTCAAGGCTTCCGCAGTGTCCTTCAAGAATGCCTCGTGTCTCCAGAGCTGTTCAACCTTTTTCCTCACAGCAGTATTATCCCTGGTGGAAACAACTTGCGGCGCACATATAGGGGGTGTTCAGACAGATAAGCTAGCCTACGCCGACGATATCGACGAAATGGCTGAAACACCCGAGGATCTACAAGCTGTTGCTAACGACGTCCTCGAAGCCACTAGTTCTTTTGGAATAATCATAAATGTATAAAAAACAAAGTCTATGTGCTGCTCACGAAAGCCGCAGGATACAGTTAAGCCAGACCTGAAACTTAATAGAGAGAGCATCCAGTGGGTCGACGAGTTCCCTTACCTCACTAGTCTGATCACCGGCGACAACAGTCTATCAAAAGACATTAAAAGACGTCTCGCCCTCGCGAGTTCCAGTTTCAAGGCCCTTATGCCCATATGGCGAAGCAGGGATTTGTCTCTGCGGCTAAAGACACGACTTTTCGATACCCTGATCATCCCCATCGCAATATACTCACGTGAAACATGGACGCCGAAGGTAAATGACAACCGTCGACTTGCAGCCTTTGATACTAAGTGCCTCCACCGCATCGCCGGGATCACTTACCTTGATAGAATCTCAAATGTCGAACTTCTCGAGCGCCTTAAAGTACAACAAACAATTCTCATGAAGATCCAGCTCCAGCAACTTCGATGGCTCGGTCACGTACAACGGATGAGTCGGTCCCGTCTGCCAAAAATCACCTTCGAAGGCCAAATTCACGGTTTTTGTCCTCGTGGTCGTCCCCAAAAAGGTAGAAGGAAAACTTTGTACCTTACCGCCTCTCGGACCTTCATCGCCTAGCAGAAGACCGTGAAGCATACAAAAGGCACATCCATGCCATTACGAAGAAAGAAGCCCCAAGACGACCTTCTAGGACTGATGAGACTTAAGTCAAGTAAGTCAAGTCATTACTTATAACGCCTGCCCCCGGGCCTTGGGGGATTGCTTCTACACAGGAGTTTTTCTTATCTTAATTTTGAACTATTTTTAACAAAATGGTTATCTGAAAATTGTTATCGGATGCATTTGTTGAAAACGGGCGTGGAGGGAGGGGGCGGGGCTAGTTGCCCTCCAATCTCTTTTGACTCTCAAAAACTGAACTAGAACTTTCAATTTCCAATCAAATGAGCCCTCTCTGAAGTTTTTACGTGCATCCCTTCCATAGGAACCATATATTCTCCCAGGGCATAACTTACAACGCCTGCCCTCGGGCCGTGGGGGGTTGTGTCGACCCCAGAGTTTTTGTTATATGATCTTTGAACTATTCTTTAAAAAATGGCTGTCTCAAAGTTCTTATCGGATGGATTTGAGGAACAAAGGGTGTGTAAAGGGGGGGGGGCTTGTTGCTCTCCGATATCTTTTGACTTTAAAAGTGAACTGGAACTTTCAATTTCCAATCAAATTGGCCCTCTGTGATGTTTATACGAGCATACCTTCCATAAGACTCATACATGTCCCCAGGGTATAACATGCAACGTCTGCCCCCGGGCCCTGGAGGGTTGTGTCGACACCTGAGTTTTTTTATCTGATCTTTGAACTATTTTTAACAAAATGGCTGCCTCAAAATTTTTATCAGATTCATTTGGGGGAGAAGGGGTGCAGGGGGGATAGTTGCCCTCTGATCTTTTTGACTTTTGAAAACTGAACTTGAACTTTCAATTTCCAATCAAATAAGCCCTCTCTGTAGTTTTTACGTGCATCCCTTCCATAAGAACCATATATTCCCACAGGGCATAACTTTCAACGCCTGCCCTCGGGTCCTGGGGGGGGTTGTGTCGACCCCGGAGTTTTTGTTACATGATCTTTGAACTATTTAAAAAAAATGGCTATCTCAAAGTTCTTATTGAATGGGTTTGAGGAAAAAGGGCGTGGAAGGGGGTGGGGGTGGTGGTGATGGGGGGCTAGTTGCCCTCCGATATCTTTTGACTCTTTAAAAATGAACTGGAACTTTCAATTTCCAATCAAATGAGCTCTCTCTCATGTTTATACAAGCATACCTTCCATAAGAACCACACATGCCCCCTGGGCATAACTTGCAATGCCTGCCCCCGGGCCCTGGGGGGTTGTGTCGACATTGGATTTTTTTTATCTGGCCTTTGAACTATTTTTTAACAAAATGGCTACCTCCAAATTTTTATCAGATGCTTTGGGGTAGAAGGGGTGTGGGGGGTGGGGGCTGTCCTCTGATCTCTTTTGACTCTTAAAACTGAACTAGAAGTTGCAATTTCCAATCAAATGAGTCCTCTCTAAAGGTTATACGAGCATGGTTATAACAGCTATATATGTTTCCCAGGCATAACTTACAACGCCTACCCCAGGCCCTGAAGGATTGTATTGACACCGGAGTTTTCGTTATATGATCTTTGAACCATTTTGAAAAAAATGGCTCTCTCAAAGCTCTTATTGGATGGGTTTTAGGAGAATAGGGCGTGGAGGGGGGGGGGCTTGTTGCCCTTCGATCTCTTTTGACTCTTAAATAGTGAACGAGAACTTTCAATTTACAATCAAATGAGCCCTCTCCGAAGTCTATACGAGCATGTCTTCCGTAAGAATCAAATATGCCCCCAGAGCATTACTTACCACGCCTGCCACGGGCCCTGGGGCTGCGTTGACACATGAGTTTTCTTATCTGATCTTTGAACTATTTTAACGAAATGGCTATCTCAAAATTTTTATTGGATGGGTTTGGGGAAAAAAGGGTGTGTGTGTGCGGAGGCTAGTTGCCTTTGGATATCTTTGACTCTTAAAAATTGAACTAGACCTTTCAATCTTCATTCAAATGAGCCTTCTCTGAAGTGCATACGGGCATCCCTTTCATAAGAACCATGTACGTCCCCAGGACAACAGTCACGACACCTACCCCTCGGGCCCTCGGGGGTTGTGTCGACACCGCAGTTTTTGTTATCTAATTTATGAAGTATTTTTTAAAAAAATGGCTATCTTAAAATTTTTATTGGATGGGTTTGGGGAAAAGGGCGTGGCGGGGGGGGGGGGGGTCTTTTTGCCCTCCTATCTCTTGACTCCTAAAAAGTAAACTAGAACTTTCAATTTCCAATCAAATTAGCCCTCTATGAAGTTTGTACGAGCATCACTTTCATAAGAACCAAAACATGCCCTTAGGGCATAACTTAGAACGCCTGCCTCAGGGCCCTGAGGGGTTGTATTGAAATCGAAGTTTTCTTATCCGACCTTTGAACTATTATTAGCAAAATGGCTATCTCAAAATTTTCATTGGATTGATTTAGGGGAAAAGGGGGTCTGGGGGGGATAATCGCCCTCTGATCTCTTTTGACTCTTAAAAACCGAAATAGAACTTTCAATTTCCAATCAAATGAGCCCTCTCTGAAGTTTATACGAACATCCCTTCCTACCAGAAAAAATCTCCCCTGAAAACGTCTGTATATCTTCCCTATAACCAATACTATATGTTAACATTGGGTAAAGTTCATAACTTTCAGCCCTCCCCCCGGAAACTTCTGGGTATTAAGTCATCCTAAAAGACATACTTATAATATTTACGAACATGCTGAACAAAATGGCTATCTCAAAATTTTGATCGGGGGACTTTGGGAAAAAAATGAGCGTGGGAGGGGGCCTAGTTGCCCTCCATTTTTTTGTCACTTAAAAAGGGCACTAGAACTTTTAATTTCCATTCCAATGAGCCCTCCCACGATATTCTAGGACCACTGGGTCGATACGATCACCCCTGGAAAAAAAAAAAAAAAAAAAAAAAAAAACACGCACACAAATAAACACGCACCCGTGATCTTTCTTCAGGCAAAAAATGCAAAATTCCACATTTTTGTAGATAAGAGCTTGAAACCTCTACAGTTGGGTTCTCTGATACGCTGAATATGATGGTGTGATTTTCATTAAGGTTCTATAACTTTTAAGGGGTCTTTCCCCCTTTTTTCGAAAATCAGCCAAATTTTCTCAGGCGCGTAACTTTTGATGAGTAGGACTAAACTTGATGAAACTTATATATTTGAAATCAGCATTAAAATCTAATTCTTTTGATGTATCTATTTGTATCAAAATACCGTTTTCTAGAGTTTCGGTTACCATTGATCCGGGTCGCTCCTTACTTACAGTTCGTTACCACAAACTGTTTGATAGGTGATGATGATTGGGTTTTGGGATTTTGACATGGATAAGGTCATCAATGCCTACCATAACTTTTTAAAAAAACGAAGGTTCGATGATATATATTTCATAATGACGAAAGACAAGTCGAGGTAAAACGAACCAAACAAATTGAAAATGATAGCGATGATGATTGAGTTTTGAATTTTGACATGGATAAGGTCATCAATGCCTACCATACCTCTGAAAATGAAAAACCTGGACTAGATAAATCGTTGGAAGAAAAAGAAGTTTTTGTCCCACCACCTGAACAATTAAAAGAAATAAAGGCCCGGCGATATGTATTTCATAATGACAAAAGACAAGCCGAGGCAAAAGAATAAGTTTTTGTCCCACCACCTGAACAATTAAAAGAAACAAAGGTTCTGTGGTATGTCTTTCATAATGGCAAATGACAAGCCGAGGCAAAAGTTAAAGGTCCAATAAAAAACCGTCCCTGGGCAGCAGAGGAAATCCGTCAGCGCACCTCAAAGCGGTGGAAGGGTGTAAACACCACTGAGCTCCACGCCGAGCGATTTGGTGGCCAACGCGCTCCGGGTGACCCGCAAGACTGGGGACCTTGCGGTCAACTCTATTCCCAAGAAACATCGATGGATCTGAGACCTAGAAGAAAAGTTGTAACGGCTACGGCGTCCCCGGCAAGCGACGCGGCCCCTGTATTGGCGCGGGTGTCGAGAAGTAAACAAGCCAACCATACTACGGCGTTCCCGGCAGGCGACGCGACTTCGAATATGGCGGCGAAGTCGAAAAATCCTTTTCATGCCATAAATCTAGGAAAACCCACTACAGTCATTAAACAGGCAAAATCTAAAATAAATGTGGGATGCTGGAATGTAAGATCCGTCAAACAAGAAGCCACGCAAGTTTTTCTTGTCCATGAGATGGAGAAGTACAACATAGACATACTTTGCATATCCGAGACCAGAATTTCAGGTTCTGGCTCCATAGTTATTACAGCTCCTGAAACGCTACATCAATTCCATTTTTTCTACTCCGGAGTAGAGGATAATTCGGGACTCCACGGAGTTGGTTTCATCATGAACCAAAGAACCAGAAATGCTCTCCTAGAATGGGAACCAGTCTCCTGTAGACTTGCCAGAATCAGACTAAAAGGAAACCCCGCAAATGTGTCGATAATTTCTACCTATGCCCCCACCCGTGACGCTGCTGATACGACCAAGGATGATTTCTACGGCGAGCTACAGCAGCTGTCTTCTTCTGTTGCCGCACGTGATTACTTGATTGTTGCTGGAGACTTCAACGCAAGAGTTGGTCCCTCTGACCAAACCACAAGACAAGTCCTGGGAAAATTTGGACAAGGTCACAGATGCGAGAATGGGCAAAGGTTGTTAAACTACGCCTTGATGAACCACCTTGTTGTCACCAATACCATATTTCAGCACAAACCTAGCCACCTTTTAACTTGGCATTCAAATGACGGTGTCACTAAGGCTCAAATAGACTTCATTCTCGTACGCCAGCGCTGGAGAAGCTCCGTACAGGACTCTCGCTCTTACAACGGCGCGGACACAGGCTCGCAGTCTGGGTCTGACCACAGGCTTGTTGCTGCAAAAATTTTGCTACGTCTTGCAACTCGGAGGAAAAACAAACCCAAGGCCGGATTCGACATCGGTAAGCTCCAAGACAAAGAAGTTCGGCAGGCCCTCAATTTGGAACTGACTAACCGATTTGACGCCCTCAGTTCTGATGAAAACCCAACCCCCGAGAAGAGATGGGAGACCTTTAAAACAGTGATGACAGAGACTGCTGATGAGATCCTAGGCCGGGCAAAAATCAAACGACAGCACTGGATTACCGCTAGGACCCTGTCAATAGTCGGTGAGCGAAGACAAAAGATGAGCGGCCCTAAAGAAGAAACAAAAGAGCTGCGCAGACAGGTAAAACGCTCTGTTCGTCTGGACCGCCGCCAAATGTGGGAAGATGCTACCGTGTCGTTAGAGAAAGCAGCACGCTCACATGATACCCGCAAGCTTTACCAGATCCTGAAAGAGTCCGTTGGTAAGAAAGCTGCTGTCTCAGAAATAGTCAAAGACAGATCAGGAAAAATCATCAGTTGTCAGAAGGAGCGCTTAGCAAGATGGAAGGATCACTTTCAGATCCTCCTAAACCCATCCCCATCATCCGCCCCTGATGCTTTCCCACCTGCCGTTTCTAAAGAACCCTACGACGTCGAGCTGGATACACCGACCAGAGCCGAAATACTAAAAGCGATCAAGACCCTGAAGAACCACAAAGCCCCAGGTGAAGACGGCCTCCCCCCGGAAGTGTACAAACAATGCCCTGAGGTCACTGCTGAACAGCTCCATGGCATTCTCGAAGAAGTGTGGAGGACCAATTCTTTCCCAAAAGATTGGAAGACATCAGTCATTCTCCCCTTCTATAAGAAAGGAGATAAAACCGAATGCAAAAATTACCGCGGAATAAGTCTTATAGACATTGCGGTCAAAATATTCGGGATTATACTCTTGAACCGCTTCAAAGGGGCAAGGGAGGAAAGAACCCGAGAAAATCAAGCCGGCTTTCGGCCAGGTAGAGGCTGTACTGATAATATCTTCGTTTTTCGCCTCATTATCCAGCAGTTTGAAAGGTACAATCTACCTCTGATCTTGATGTTCCTGGACTTCATTGCCGCCTTCGACTCTGTCACTCGCCAGAAACTTTGGAAGATCCTAGAGAATGACGGAATGCCGCTGAAGTTTGTTGAACTGATGAAGGCATACTATGACGCGTCAGTGAGCCGAGTTCGAGTCTATGGTGAAGAAACTGAAGAATTCCTGGTTGAGTTCGGAGTAAAACAAGGGTGTATCCTCTCTCCGACTCTGTTCAATTATTGCGTCGATTGGGTGCTTGAAAATGCACTGTCGTCCTATCCAGGAGTTCAGATCGGACAGAATCTTTCACTGACTGACCTCGATTATGCGGATGATGTTGGCCTCCTGTCAGAACCCGTAGAAGCTCAAAACATGCTTGACAACGTGGTGGCCTGGGCAGACCTGATCGGCTTGAAAGTCAGCACAGAGAAAACGAAATTCATGGCTATTAACCACGACACAGGACCATTCACACTAACTGTCAATCAAGTTCAGCTGGAAAAAGTCAACTGTTTCACATACTTAGGCTCCCAAATATGTATTGACGGATCCTCCGACGCTGATATCCAACAGAGAATACAGAAAGCGCAGACAGTCTTTGCCTCCCTTCGGAAACCCTTATGGAATCGCCGCGAAGTCAGTGTCCGAACGAAAGTTCGAATCTACATGGCACTAGTCCGCACCGTTCTCCTTTACGGATGCGAAACATGGTCGGTAAAACTACAGCATGAGAATACGCTGAAGGTGTTTGAGCATACCTGTCTGCGAAGAATTCTCAGAATACAGCTGCGTGACCGTATCTCCAGCGCGGATCTACGTCGAATGTGCAATATTCAGAGAGATGTTGCGCTCACTATTAAAGAACGCCGTTTGAAATGGTTGGGCCATGTTTTACGGAAGCCGCCAGAATACTTGCCTCGCCAAATACTTCTAGTCGAGCCTATTAGCTCCTGGAAGAGACGCCAAGGAGGACAGAGGAAAAACTGGTGGAACCTGGCCAAATCAGACCTTGAACCTATCGGGGGATTCAGAAAGTTCGGACACAGATGGTCAACTCAGTGGCTTACTTTTGCAGAGCAGCTGGCAGAAGATCGCTCAACATGGTCCAAGAAGGTCTCCAAGATCATCGATGCCGGGCGAGGTGGAAACGCCTGATTCCCGCCACAAGTACAAGTAAGTAAGTATGTCATCAAGAAAAGGCTCAAATTGTCCTGTTTTTAGAAGACAAGCGACA
Organism: Artemia sinica; assembly: GCA_027921565.1. Taxonomy (NCBI): domain Eukaryota; kingdom Metazoa; phylum Arthropoda; class Branchiopoda; order Anostraca; family Artemiidae; genus Artemia; species Artemia sinica. The sequence continues at coordinate 53,303,205 of CM051267.1, forward strand.
ATGAAACTCCATATACAGAAGTCTGCCGCGTGCAAAGTGCTGGAGCCCGGCGGAAATATATATATATATATATATATATATAATTTATACAAATCCATGGATGCACACGGATCAAACCCTTAGGAGTGGTACAGGTCATTAGGGGTCTTTTTTCCAAGGGGAGGCAGCCATATTTCAAATATGAATTAACGTATTTTTAGGCATACTTATTGTAGTAAATATGTGCATAACCATTGCATAGGCAAAAGTTTGAAAACTTGAAAAGTGTGCATATAGATGAATAAAAGTTCCAAATTTAAGAGATATAGGACTTTTCTTGGGAGGGGGTTAGGATTTGATGGTTAAAAAATAATTTATTTTAGACCTAAATCCAGGTCAGGTTTCCTTTTGACTAGTTTTAGACAGGTGAGGGATTTCTGTACCCACCTTCCTCTGTATTTTCACAGATTTCAACATTTATCATTTTGCTCTAAGATCCGTGCTTGAAATGCTTGAAAACTAATTGAAAAAAAACGGGTATAATGTAAATAAAATAAGGGAAAAAACTTTAAATAATAAAATCCGAATGTTATATCATATAAAAATCGGAATTACAAGTAAAAAAATAGTAATATCACACTCAGTATACCGTTACTCAGTAGAAAAAAAGTAAACAAAATTCCCTGTAACAAAAGTTAAAAAAGCATATCTTATAAAAAAGATATACCTTCGTGAAAATATATAAAAAGTATATCTTCGTGATTTTCGTGGTTAATTTATGATGGCGTTACGTTTGTAAGTTTGTAAGAAACAAACTTAGACTTTTTATTCGTATCAGTTTACTATACCTTTTTGCTCCGAGATGTGCCGTGATTCGCCACAACAAGTGTGCTTGCACCAGAAATGGAAATTACATAAAAGAAAAGAGGTAACATTAGAGAGAAGTGGAAAAATAATTTCTTACCATTTATAGTGTTAATCGAGAGCTCCGTTATTTCCAACATTTTTGTTTTAACTTTTCCTCTTCTAGAACTTGGAGGTCCGACGGTCAGGTTTGGAGGCTATATGCTCAGTTGCCACCTCTCTTGTGTCTGATGGTGTCAGTGACCAGTGTGTCTTGGAGAGTGAAGTATCGCTAATTGATGTTTGCTTAGCTGAGATGGCGGAAGAAAGTGCGAACGATGCTTTTCTTGTTACTGCACTGCATGCTCTAAGTGCATTAATGTAAGTGAATCGTTTTGTTCATTCACCGTCCTATCTCCTCCCTCCTCACCGCCCCCTCCCTATCCCCTTTTATTTTTTGGTGGATTGAATCATAGACATATTAAAACTCACTTTTTAAATAGAGCTATATGTTGGTGTTCTTTTTCATTCATCTTCTCCTCTCCTTCCTTCTCCTCATGGCCTCCTCCCCATCCCGTCGAACTTTTGGGTGAATTATATCATAGATATATTGAAACTCCTTTTTAGATAGAGCTAAATGCTGGTGTTCTTTTTCATTCGCCTTCTCCTCTCCTTCCTTCTCCTCACGGCCTCCTCCCTATCCCGTCGAACTTTTGGGTGAATTATAAGATAAGATAAGATAAGATAAGATAAGATTTATTCCAAAAATGAACTATCACTAGCCTTTGAAGGCCGAATTCGCATTCTGAGTCAAATAACAGACAATAACACACAAATCAAGTCAAATAAAAAGATCAAAATTCTGAGGTCAGGTAAAAGATAAAAATATGAAGTAAAAAATAAGTTCGAACATGACATTAAAATAAAAATTTATGAAACACTTGCTACACTGGCAATACAAGAAATTGGTTAGGTACAAATTAGAAACTATTAATTGTGTCAGTTATAGCTAAAGATAAGATAAAGATAAGAAAGTAAAAAAAAAGAAACTATTGGGACATTTTATTCAATTTTCCTGTAATAAAGGGGACAAAAGTTTTTTCATATCTCGAAGTAACGCAGTGAATGGGGGACAAAACAGGGATAGGATCAGAAACAGCTCGAGGCGGCCGTAATCTGGATGGGGAGTGACATTTGGGGAAAATACTTGCCGTCCGAGGGTTTGTTATGGCATTTTTTGCAAAACGGAGGCACAAATTATTTCTTCGTCTCTCGAGGGTCTCTAGGTTTGAAATATTTAACAAATACAAATACGGTATCTTGCCCTCTTTAAAAATAATTTTTAGAGCTCTCTTTTGGACATTTTCAATTTTTCGTGTTGCTTCATTAGAGAGGCCAGGGTGCCACACAGGACAAGCGTACTCTAATATGGGACGCACAAAAGAAATGTATACTTGTAGTAAATGTGATTGGGGGCAACTGAATTTATTTAAAAGTTTAAGGAGGGAAAGCGAGGAGTTTGCTTGTCGTAGGATATTATTTATATGGGCATCCCATTTCAAATTAGAAGAAATTGTAACACCAAGGAGTTTAAGAGATGTGACAGAGGTTTCAGGAGGTATAGGAGCAAGAAAAAGGGGAGGGGATTTAAGGAAACTTACTGAGACTATTGCGGATTTAGAAGGGTTAACAGTCATGTCAAGGGAAGAGGCCTCACAGGCAATATCTTGGAGTATGCCCATTGGGTTGCTAAAGATGTTTTTATGACATATCTCTAAAACTGTCAAGTCATCAACAAATTTCCATCTATTGTCATAAAGGGTTGAAAGGCTATTAATCATAAGTGAAAAAAGGAGAGGGCCTAGAATAGTCCCCTGAGGAATGCCATTAAATATGGGGAGATGATCTGAGAAACAATTTAGATATTTAACTGCTTGAGATCTATTAGAAAGAAAAGAGGCAACGAGCTTAACAAGGAAAGTTTCAATGTGGAATTCATTTATAAGTTTATGTATGAGTAAATTGTGGTTAATCAAATCAAAGGCTTTTTGAAGATCAATAGAAATTAGATTAAGCCAAGTGTTTGGTTTTTCAAGTAATTTACCCATGGTATCAACAAGATGGATCAGGTAATGAGAGGTTGACGTGGATTTAAGATTACCAAACTGTCTAAGATCAATGAGGGGGAGGACTTTCATCTTAAGCCAGTCTGCGAGAAAACTTTCATACAATTTTGAAAAAATCGAGGTGAGGGTAATAGGACGAATGCCATCAAAACCAGGCTTCCCATTTTTCTTTTTAATTGGGGTAATAAAGCCTTGTTTCCAATATTGAGGGAACTGTCCAGATTTGGTAATTTCATTAAACAGGGTGGATAGGGGTTTTGAGAGGTAATCACTGAAAGCTTTAATCAGAGGAACAGGAATATCTAAAGGGCAAATGCTTGATCGTTTTAGTTTTTCAATTTTTTTTACAACATCAAGTGGAGAAATATGTGGGAGTGAAAAAGGAACAGGAATATCTGGAAATTCGTAAGATAGTGGCGGGAGACTCTGGACAATAGAAGCCAAAAACTTATTTAGGTTATTAGCTGTGGTCTTTGGAGGTTCATTTAAATTAAAATTTAGTTGTTCTTGACTCTTGCCGGTAAGTTTTTTAATTTCAGAGTACCAGTTCTTTGGTTTATCATGGCACAAGTCTTTAATTTTATTTTTATAATAGGCTCGGGCAGCTTTTCTAATTTGACTTTTTAATTCCTTTCTTAACTTATTTGCTTCAGCTAAATTACCCCTCTTAAATAAGCTTATTTTCGTACGAATTAATGTTTTTATGTGATTATTTATGTAAGGTTTATCACTGGAGCACTTTCTGATTTTTTTTTCCGGGAAACATAATGAATAGGAATCAATTAGTTTTTTTGTGAAAAATCAAAATTTTGTCATCAAGGTTATTAGAATTATAAAGGTCTGACCAACTTTCACTGGTCAGCCATGATCCAAAAGAAAAAAGTCCTGCGTCACTGAGGGGACGGCAAACCCCAATGGAGGTAGTAAAGGAATGTTCAATGGCTGAGGAGGGAGAAAAAAGAAGACAATAGTGGTAACTGCCTCCTAGTGGTGGCAGTGCTTGCGGGGAGTTATAAAACTTACTCATGTTTGAACAAATAACATCCAGAGAGGTGTTACCTTTTGTTGTAGATATTTTAACCAGTTGTTTAATATTAAGAGAGGTGCAGATAGAGTCTATCCTCAGGTCATTCGCATCACCAAGTAAGCAAATACCAGCGTTCGGATACTTTGATAACACAAAGTCAGCACTTATAAGAAATTGTTGGATAAATTTGCGTTTCTGGTCAATACATTGGTTAGGGGAATGATAAAAGACGGCGGTTACAATTAAATTGAAAGGGCGGGGAAGTACTTTCGGTCGAAGGCTCAGCCATAGAATTTCATCATAATCTGATAAGTTGGGGGTGGGGATGAGTTTAGGTTGGAGGTTATCTCGGACAAAAAATAATATACCACCCCCTTTTTTCCCGAGAGGGTGGTCGGGAGGGCGAAGTTTTATAAACTGAGTATAATTGCTAATTTTTAGGAAATCTGGGTTCTGGACTGAACCTCTGTCACAGCAATAATATTAATTTTATGAATTTCAGAGATACCCTCGAGTTCGGTAATTTTGTCAAAATTCAGGCTCTCAGCATTGGTAAGTAGGAAAGTTGGAAATTTAAACCGATTTGGGTATTGGGATTTTTTTTCAATTCGGGATGGAGTTATTTGGGGTTGAAGTTTATGAGAAGGGTGCTGTGGGTAAGGGTGTGGTTTTGAGGCATTATTAAAAGGCGGGACTGGACCGGGCTTGAGAGAAAAGGAGGACAGCGAACATATTATGGGAATATTATTAAGTTGGGATGGAACTGCGGTGGAATTCGTCTTACTATTTGAAGTTTTAGAAATTTTGCATGGATGTGTTACCTGTGGATCATTCTGCCTGCTTACTCTTAAACCAGAGTTATACTGGCAGGGTAGCCAGGGGGGATAAAGTGCAAGGGAAGGGAGAAAGGTTTCCTGGTGATCTGGGAATAAGTCAAATTGGGAGTGATCTTTATATGGGGGTTGGGGGGGGGGGGCAAGATGATGCTGAGGGAGGGAAGTAAGGTGGGGGTGTCTGAGAATTATATCATAGATATATTGAAACTCCTTTTTAGATAGAGCTAAATGCTGGTGTTTTTTTTTTCATTCATCTGTTCCTCTCCTTCCTTCTCCTCACGTTCTCCTCCCTGTCCCCTCAAACTTTTGGGTGAATTGTATCGTAGATGTATTGAAACTCTTTTTAGATAGAGCTAAATGCTGGTGTTCGTGTTCATTCCTCTTCTCTCCTTCCTTATCCTCACGGCCTCCTCCCTATTCTCTCGAACTTTTGGGTGAGTTATATCATAGATATATTGAAACTCCTTTTTAGATAGAGCTAAATGCTGATGTTCTTTTTCATTCATCGTTTCCTCTCTTCCTCCTCCTCACGGCCTCCTATTTCCTCGTACTTTTTGGTGAATTGTATCATAGATATATTGGAATTCCCCTTTAAATGATGGTATTTAATATTCTTTGTTATGCTATAAGTAATTTCTTGTATAGTAATTAACAGTCGATTAATGTTTTGGGTTGAAAACTGCACCCTTTTTTAGTAGGTTGGGTATTCCACTGTGAAGCAAATCAAGGAATTTTTTGGAAAAGTTTCTGTGTGTTATCCACTTTTTTCATAAGCACAGGTATATAATATATGGTCTACACATGTATAGGTAAATATGAATATATATTTCTCTATAATATGCTGTTTAAATGTTTATACTTGCCCGGTTTCTTCTTATTGTTCCATTCTTCATATGAAGTAGCATTCTGTGTATGGATAGAACTTTATCTGATCCAAGGGCTAAACGAAAAACGGGTCGTTCCTGATTCGGGTGGGAGGATGTGTTAGGGAAAGATTTAAGGAAAATATTAACTTCTAATTGGGAGGGTGTAATGAGGGAACTTGTCCAATATGAACTTGGGAGGGTGTTAATGAGGTGGGTTTTGAAAAGATTGTAATAGTATAGTAGTAATAGTAAAGTTAAACTCCCCCTTTTTTAAGATATTTACTTGCCAAAATATAAACGTAAATTACATAACTTTCGTTGGAAATCTAATTAAATTCGAATCCAGTTCAAACCCAATTCAATGAGATTTCTTAATGCTATTTTACTGGAATTTCATTAAAACAAGTTCAATGCTTTGACCTCACTTTCTAGGGTTATAATGAACGAAAGGTTAAGAAGAAAGGTTCTTCATCCTTTTATGGATGAAGGTTGACATGGTTGCCAAATATTGTGCTTTTTGGCCGTCCTTCTGGGGCCTAACGAAAAATAGGTCGTCTCCAAATGAGGTGGAAAGCTCATAAGGAAGGATTTAATAGGAATTTGAATTCCATGGGAGGATGTAAAGAGGGGTGCTTTGAATGGATTGGGGTGGAGGAGAAGTTTACACAACTGTTTTGGCCTTATGTTGCTTGGTCATGGATTGAGTTGTTAGTAATAGTAGTAGTACTTTGCCAAAAGGAAAGGATTTGAATTCCTTAAAAGAAGAAAAAAGTAAATAATTTTTTAATTTTGCAGTTCACTTCCTAAAGTTCTTGATGAATCGTTAAGAGAGCGTATATTACACAGAGCCTTTGAAGCAGTGTTGCCTACATATGCTTACTTGGAAAGTCTTCAGACAGATGTCAGAGCTGTGAAACTACTTGTTGCTTTGAAAGATCTAGTCCTTTATTTGGCCAGAATGAAATTAGAACCCAAATCAACAGGTTAGAATTTTCTGATTATGACACTCACTTTGTTCGAAGCTCTCAATCGACACTACGATCTTACACCTCCTTCAGAATAAGGTGCAACATGGTGATTACGCTGTGTTTGGCCAAGGGCTCTTAACCTTTTTTCAATTCAGTAACGCTTGGAATCTTTTAAACACGATTGCGCACCCCTTTTAAAATGAACTGCAATATTTTTGGGAGGTGCTATATTATTTATTCTGTTAGAGCTGTGAAGCTACTTGTCGCTTTGAAAGATCTAGTCCTTTATTTGGCTAGAATGAAATTAGAACCTAAATCAGCAGGTTAGAATTTGCTGAATATGACGCTCATTTAGGTTGGAGCTCTCAATCTACACTACGATTTCACATCCCATCCAGAATAAGGGGGAACATGGTGATTACGCTGTTTTTGACTAGGGGCTCTTGGCCTTTATTCCAATTCCGTAACACTTTGAATCTTTTGAACCTTTTAAACGCGATTTTGCACCCCTTTTAGAATGAACTATAATATTTTTAAGAGGTGTCATACTACTTATGCTACAGGTTAGAGTTTGGTTATATAGGGCTCATCATGGTGGAGGGGGCCCTAAACTCTCAGAATAAATTAGAAGATTATGTTAGAATAAGAACTTTAAGAATAAGTTAGAAGATTTATGACTGAAACCTTTGTTGTTGTACCGAGCTATTGGCTGCTGACTGTGACGCTCAAATAGATATATGACTTAAAAGCTATCTTCAAATCCATCCCCCTTTGAATATTTAGCTCGATTTGCACCCCCCACTCTCTCCTTAGAATAAGCAGTAAGATTTTTATGTAAGCATTACTTTATTAATGTTGTAGGTAGATATTTCCTCTTATGACGTTTATTGAGATCAAGAATTTTCAATCTGTTTCCATGTGTATGCTATTCTGAATCATTTTCAGGATCTATCCCCCCTCCTTTTAGAATAGGCTACAAGATCTTTACTGATGCACTAGTTTATATATGATGCAGGTTAGAGTTTGCTGGGTACTTGTTCTTTAGGACATGGGCTCCCGACTATGTTTTCAATTCAATATTGAATTAAATATTGTTATTGAATATTCAAGAAAAGAAAAGCTTCTTTTGTCAATTTAAGTACTTTGTAAGCAGAGCTAAATATTCTCTTCAATATTTAACTGAATATCGAAAGTTCAATATTGAATTGAATATTGAAATTGAATATTGAAGAGGAGAAAAGCCTCTTTTGTTAATGTAAGTGCTTAGGAAGCAGAGCTAAATATTCTTCAATATTTTAATTGAATATTGAATATTAATTGAATATTAAAATTGAATATTGAAGAGGAGAAAAGTCTCTTTTGTCAATTTAAGCGCTTGTAAGCAGAGCTAAATATTTTCTTCAATACTTTAATTGAATTCTCAATATTGAATATTGAATTGAATGTCGAAATTGAATATTTAAGAGGACAAAAGCCTCTTTTGTCCATACAAGTGCTTAGTAAGCAGAACTAAATATTAAATTGAATATTTAATATGTGTCAAGTAACTCGGAATTCTAACAAGTATACTGTTATTTCAAAGTTAAACTTAGTACAACCTAATTTCTATCGCTGCTAGCCCCCCCCCCCCCTTGGGCTATTGCCTTACCCTCTAAGACTAATCAAACGTCAAAGAAAATTTGGAATCGCCCAAGTCATATCTTTTTAGTTAACTTATAAAACTATATATGGATAGACATTGGTGACATCTTGGAGTACATAGCCTCAATCTATAATCTACCATTCATAATCTCCCAACTTGTAATCGGCTGTCTATAATCTGCCTACCATAGACAGGAGTTCAATTTTTGTGCGACAAGTCTTTCTCTACCCCTTAGCTTGCTCAGTCTTCATTGAATGCAATTGTGATTATTTTGTTTTCCTTTTATATGCCTTTTCCTTTTATATTTCCTTTTATATTTTATTATTCTAAGGACCTTTATTGGACCTTCTAAGAGAGACTATATAAATTGATAGCTTTTATTATTACTCCGTTCGAAAAAATAAATATTAGATTTTATCGTTTGCAGGGGTGGCGTTTGGGGGAGGCAAGGGGGCAGTTGCCCCCCTAATAATATATAAAAAATTACTATATATCCCATGCCCCTTGACTATCCGGATATGGACCCCTCTTGCCCCCCCCCTCTCCCCCTTCATTAAAGATACTGGAAATTCGCCCCTGATTGTTTGTGCTCAATTGTTTGTCCACCATTACCCATTATGATTCTTATTGTTTAAACATTATTTTGTGAATTATTTATTTATTGCTTATTAATGCTTTATATTATATTAATGGAATCTACTTTAGTTGCAAACAGGCATGGAAAAAATTCCAAAGCTGGCAGATGCAAAATTCGATAGAATTACAAAAGCTACCAAATCTGCCAACAAATTTCACTGGGCCATGAAAACTGCTAAGAAGCATTGCTACTATGCTACCCCCACTTTTTTCCACGGCGGGTTGCAAACATACCGCAGAGCATAAGTACATGATTTGGACGTTGAAAACAGACAATAGAAAGAAAAAAGAATTCAGAATATGAAACGTAATTCGAAATTAACCTTCAGCTAACGCTGTCGAAGAAAAAACTATGGGATTTGTCTATACTACTACCAACAACTCACCGCAGCACCAAGCCGCCTGAGGTCATCACAGCTACGCACGCTCCTCCTCCATCCCAATCTATTCAGAGCCTTCCTTTTCACACTCTCCCAGGAAGTTCCCATATCCTTTAAATCTCTCTTTATGACATCCTCCCACCCCAGACGAGGACGACTGCTTTCTGTTTAGCCCTAGACGGTTGGCCGAAAAGAACAATCTTTGGCAATCTGTCATCCGCACAACATGCCCTAGCCACCTCAACCTTTATTTCATTATAGTCCTAGAGAGAGGTATTGAACCATATTTTTCGCTAAGCCTATTGTTTGAAATCCGGTCAGTCAGCCGGGTACCCAGAACAATCCGTAAACAATTTCTCTGGAAAACATCTATCAAATATTCATCCGGTTTTCGGAGCACCCATGCTTCAGAGCCATATTTGACCAGTGTCATCACTGTAGTTTCAAATGTTCTAATCTTGGTTTGCAGACTTATCTTCCTATTCTTCCAAACTTTATTTAACTGTGAAAAAACACCCTGAGCCTTGGCTATTCTATTTTTAACATCATCACTGCTCCCTCCATCTTTACTAATAATACTACCAAGGTAAATAAAGTTGCCCACCTGATCAATCTTTTCGTTACCCAACGTCACCTTTTTATCTTCACTTATTCCTAGCCTTAGTGACTTAGTCTTCTTAACGTTAATTTTCAAACCTATTCTAGCACCCTGAGCTCGCAAAACCTCTAAAAGTTCATTCATTTTGTTCACACTTTGATCTAGGGTGCTTAAATCATCATCATAATCTAAGTCCAGGAGACATTTTCCTCCCATTTGATTCCGTGGTCTCCCATTGCCTTTCCTGTGCTCCTTAAGACAAAGTCCATCAAAATAATCCATATAAAGAGGGATAGAACACAATCCTGCTTAACTCCTGATTTAATACAAAACCAGCTGCTAACGTCATTTCCTACCTTAACCTCAGCAGTGTTATTCTCGTACATAGCACTAATCACTTTAATGTATTTGTCTGGTATACCATACAAGGATAAAACCTTTACTAAAGCTTTTCTATCAACAGAATCGAACGCTTGCTCATAACCTATAAAACTGAGGACCAAAGGTGTTTGATAACTCAGGCACTTCTCAATTATTAACCTAAGAGTGAAAATTTGGTCGACATATCCTCTACCTTTTCTAAAACCACACTGTTCTTCTCTTAAAGCTTTGTCTACGGCATCTCTCAGTCTGAAAATTATCATATTACTCGATAATTACCCCACTCACTTTTATCACTTTTCTTGTAAAGTGGCTTAATTAAGGTTTTCCTAAAATCGTTAGGTACTTCCCCTTTTTCAAAAATCATATTCATAATCTTCAATAGCTTATTTCTAACCTCAGAGCCACCATATTTAAGAAACTCATTTACCGCCCTATCAGCACCTGGAGCCTTATTTTTTTTTAATCCTTTTAGTACTGTCGCTAATTTTTCCTCATAAAACAAATCTTCCTTCACATCCAAGGCATCACAAACTTAATTTCCTCTTTATCTTTTCCTGCGACTCTATCTCGGTTTAGCAAATTTTCAAAATGTTCTGCCCATCTCTCTTTAACTTTTTCCTTATCGCTAATTGTGGCCCCGTTCCTATCTTTAACTGGGCCAAGTCGGGATTGACTACTCCCTCTCTATTTATTAACATGCCAGTACAATATTTTACTATTATGCCGTCTAGCTGCATCTCCTATGTCCTCGGCAATTTGATCCATGGCCTCCACTTCACACCTCCTTAGTTCATATTTTAATGCTTTCTCCACTTTCTTTACATTCAACTTTACATTGTTTTCATATGACCTATCACTCAGATAATTCTTGTACAAGTCCTTTCTCCTTTTTATTATACATAAAGCTTTTTCACTAATATTGTTAGCTGCAGTTCTTGCTTTCTTCCCTAAGACACCCTTCAACAACTTCACAAATTATTTTTCTAAATTTATTCCAACCATCGTCCACATTATCAAATTTTAAACTCTCAAGTTTAGTATTCAACTGTTCTTGGAAAGTTTCTCTCAAATTCTCATCCTGGGGTCTACCATTACCATAACTTCCCGGGAGGTAGTTACCCTTCCGAAATTTCAGCTTCAAACTAACCCTTGACACTACTAGATGGTAATCTTTACTTTTAACATTAATAACAGCACTCCTATATACCCTAGTAACTTGTATTGACTCTGCCAGTCTTCGGTTTACTATAACATAATCAATAAGTTTTTCTGTCTTACCATCACGTGAATACCATGTTAACTTATGAGCCATTTTATGACCAAACACCGTATTGGTTATAACTAGATTGTTAACCTACAAAATTGCAAAAGTCTTTATCCCTTACTGTTTTTTGTTTTCCTACACAAAATTTACCTAGCCTAGGATACCATCTATCCCTATTTCTACCGACCTGGGCGTTAAAATCTCCTACTAAAAAACATCATATTTCTACCTGGGACCCTGTCTATTTGCTCCTGTAACTGTAAGTAAAATTCATCTGAGTCACTAGCATCTCCGTCAGTGGTTCTACAGGGACATATACTACTATAACTGATACATGAACTTTTTAGTCATAAAATAATCAATGAGTATTCTATTATTAATACTTTTCCAGCCTAAATAAGACTTAGAAGCTTCCTTATTTATCGTGGGCCTACTCCCTGTCTAAGTATCCCATCCTTCCTGCCTGAGTAAAGAAATTCTATATCACCTAATTTCATGCTTCGTACCCCTGGGATATGAGTTTCTGAAACTCCTAATAAGTGCAGTTGGAATCGTCTGAATTCGTCAGTCAAAATGTCGATACGATAGTCATTTTTTAACGTCATTTGTCTATAATTGATTAAAAAAAGGCTATAAAAATTGTTTCGCTGGAC
>CM051267.1:53320406-53867906 GCA_027921565.1 Artemia sinica
CCGATGCTACGGCGCGAATGAGCGATTTGAAATTGAAATTGTATATATTACCCTGTTTTGTATATAAAAAGAAGAAGAGGGGCAGCTGCTTGTCACAAAAGCCGGTGTACCTGCCAAAAGCTGTCACCTTTTAATTGCGGAGAATAGGTGAGCAGGAACTGACTTTTCCCTTTTAATTATTCACCAACATTTCTCTGCTGAAACAATTAGCGTGAGATAAGAAGCGACTGGTATGCTACATTAAGAAGCAAAAGGTACTACAACTTAGAGAGAAAACGTGATATAACAAACGTAATTGTACATATGAATATCCACTAAGGATCCTGATTGTATATCCACTAATAGGATCCTGAGCACATATTCAGAGAAAGACAACTCCGTAGGTGGCACCTACTTAAATTTATTTTTCGTCGGAGCGCCATCTAGCAGCATTATTGATGCACTTGACTTGCCAATCAGCTCCTACAGATGCCGTTCGACAATCAACACTAGAATCAACACGACTCTCCCTGCTATTCCCGCGAGCCGGTCTTCCAAGATCTCAACAGTTAGTACCGATTCGTCCACAAATTCTTCTTGGCTGAAAAAAGTACTAGAGCCTTCCACTAGTATAGAAAGCCACTCCTTATCATGGGATGAAGTAGGAACGACACTCTCTGAACTCTACAAGAAACAGGATCAGGTCCCAGCAGTATCTACACCCGTGAAACGGGATGATAATACAGAATCACTAGCCTTTGATCTGATCGATATTCTTTTAAAAAGAGTTCAAGATCAGAATCAAATCATAAATGAGCAAAAATCGTTGATTGCTCAACTTGGCACAACCAACGCAGCATATCAAGCCATCATAACGGACACCACAAAAATCCTACACAGCAACAACGATGCACGACAATGCAGTATTAGCTACAAGCTAGGAGAGGCCACGAAATCCCCCACGTCCTCAAGTGTGGGCACAATGACTGAACCGCTCGAACTCGTGTTTACTAGAAAAGTTTCGCGAATTGTTCAGTCAGTAGCTCAGACCGAGTCACGTGAAGTAGAAGCCAAAACAGATAATTCCCATGCGATTCAAAACTCCCACTTTGACCCCTCTTTAAGAAAAAACCAAAACTCAAATACCCTTATGACAAAAGAATTGTGCTTTTATTTCAAAAACGGTCACTGTAAATGGGGATCTAAAGGCCGACTCAGTCATGAAGAAGTACTGCCGCCGATTTGCCAAGATCACCTAACAAGTAGAGGCTGCCTCATTGCTCCTGGAAATTGCGGAAGGATCCATCCTGAAAAGTGCAAAAAATTTACGGCAGGCGCTTGCAACAGGGGATTACGCTGCAATTACTATCATGCAGACATCAAACCTACCCCAAATCCAAAAACTGACCAGCACAAAACAATAATATCAAAAACCGGAGACGTGCCCTAGACCACTACCCCTTGGAAACGAAAAAATCAACCAAATGGAGGTCGCGAGTTTTCTACAGAACTGGCTCAGACACCACCAGCAAGAACCCCTACCAGGGTTTTCTCCAACAACAAAATGGTTGGAGAAACACAAGAACAAACCCCCACCAACCCGATCGAAAACAAAATCGCAATCGAAGGCGAAGCTACTGGATCCCATCTCGTTCAACTTACCAGCCAAGGGATCCCCCTTGTCACAGCTTCTCAAACAGTCACCAATCGACGGGGAGACATTATCTGAAACCAACCAGCATTCTAGTACAGGAAACACTTGTCTAAATGTGGAGACGACAGCAAAATCTAATCCAAAATGCCCCACTATCCCTCCCACCTCAACAGGTACTCACGATCTGGGACTGGAGACTCCTGATCCTTCTTCCTGCAGCCTGGAAAGAGGGAAAAAGAAAACAAGTTTTAAAACACAACCAATCCAGTCTTACCGTTTTCCAACAATAGCCCTGTCAAATGTTCGATCTCCCAACAACAAGGCAGAGGATATGGAAGTTTTTCCTAAGGAAACATGAAATTGACATCATGTACATGACAGAAACATGGATCCCGTCTCCTACCTTGGCCATGATTGATGGGTATTCCTGTTACATTTCCCCACGCTGCAGTGCATTGGGAGAACCCAAGACGCATGGTGGTGGTGTCAGTTTCTACTGCAAAGAAAACGTGCCTCATAGGATTCTGGATGTCGCAGTACCAAAGGACAATGACATCGAAGTTTCGTGGCCCTGGGGTTGACCAAAAGGACTACCTCGGCAAGTGTCGTCATTGATATACGCCACGGTATATTTCCCACCAAGAGGACCATATCGGCGACAACTAGTGGAATATCTCGAACAAAGTTGAGACTTCATCAGAAAAAAATATCCATATGCAGGAATCTTTCCTTGTGGGGACTTCAACGACCTCAAGGCAAACTGGATCGAAAGCTCTACAGCCCTGCATCAAATAGTTAAAGTGAAAACACGGGGAGAAAACACCCTTGACTTGATCTTCACTACACTTGGTGATTTCTACTTAGATCCTTGGGCGGAAGCACCACTCTCAACCAGTGACCATGCAACAGTTATATTACGGCCAAAGTCAACAATGAAACCTACAAAACCAACCCAGTCCACCTACCGTCCACTTACAGAAGAAGGTATAATTGGCTACAGAGAATGGCTCATCTCAGTATGCTGGTTCCGCCTTTTCGAAAACAAGGACGCAAACAGCATGACTGAACTCTTATATGAACAAACAATTCGAGAGTACGAACGTTTCTTCCCTGAAAAGCGAGTTATAAATAGGGCACAGAATAAACCATGGGTTACTCTCACAATTAAAGCAGCAATGGCAGAGCGAGACATGCTTTATGAGACAAAGCCACACTCTGACGAATATAAACGGAAGAGAAACATAGTAGTTAGACTACTAAAGCAAGCTAGACGTCTGTATGGACACCAAATTTTTGCTAAGTTGTCAGCCAGTGACCCAAGAAAGTTCCACACAACTGTACGGAAACTAATGGGACAGCAGAAGTCTAAATCCATCCTGAGGGACCAACAAGGAGAGAATGTAACCGCAGAAGCAATTAATTCACACTTTTCAAATATTTGCCGCCAACAGTCTCCCCTCAAGACTATACCACAGAATGGTCCAATCGAAACCATCCCTATTATTACATTTTCCCAGGCCCAAGACAAACTCGAAAACCTAGACATTAGAAAAGCCTTGTACCCTGGTGAAATTCCTATAAGGCTGATACATGCATGCTCCCTCCCCCCTATTAGCTACACCATTGGCTGTGGTGTATAACCAGTGCCTACTGGAAGGCATTTTCCCAGATAAGTTCAAAAAGGCATTTATCACACCATTTCCAAAGAAAACATCACCAACTTCACCATCCGATCTCAGGCCAATCTCAAAGACGCCCATTATTTCAAAGGTCTTCGAAGATTTTATTTTACACTGGCTACTAGCAGAAATAGAACACAAAATCGATCGTATGCAGTTCGGTTTTCGTCGAGGACACAGCACAACTCACTATCTGGTTAGATTACTTCATGATCTACTAGAGCACCTAGAAAATCCTAGGCCGTTGCTGAAATAATCATTTCTGATTTCGTGAAAGCTTTTGATTTGCTTGATCATGAGACTGTGATCAATGAAGCCCGTGCCCTGGAAGTCTCTCAGTTTCTCTTATGTACCATTGCAAGTTTCCTCTGTGGTCGTCAACAGTGCGTACAAACTCGAAAACGGGGAAACATCCAACTTCCAAGACATCACGTGTGGAGCTGCCCAAGGAAGCAAGTTAGGTCCCATCTTATTTGTTACAGTCATCAACCGACTGATGAGGCAACACAAACAAAGGTATAAATTTGCAGATCATCTTTCGCTAAGCCTGCTGCACTTCCTGTCACAAACTCCCAATCAGCTCATACCCCTTGTTGCAGAGCTTCAACATCAAGCTGATCAAGTGAAGCTCCAAATAAGCCTCGAGAAAAGCTGTGTAGTGCATGTCAAGTTCCTGAAGAAGAAGAAGAACATAAATGAATCTGCACCTCTCCAAACAAAGAAATCAGTAAAAATACTTGGTATTACATTAAGTGATTATCTCTCGTTTGGAGATCACATCAGCCAGATCACAGCAAAGGCAGCTGGTTTTCTAAAATCCTTTGCAAATCTAAGAAGGTTTGGAATGACAGAGCAACTCCTTCTTTAGTGCTATAAAATCTATGTAATGCCCGTAATGATGTACGGCTGTCCTGCCTGGCACCTGTCGCTTAGAAAGAAATACAGAAATGAATTGGAAACAATTCAGAAGAGAGCCTGAAAAATAGTTCTTGGGATGAATTATAAAAATTAGGAACAAAGCATGGGCCAACTCAAGCTCCCAACCCTGGAGGAAAGGGGGCATAAAATGCTGATGAAGTTTGGAGCTGAAATCCTGAAGTCCTCAACGCACCGAGATATACTTCCTCCGTTTGCTTCAGAGACCCACGCACACAAAACAAGGTTGGTAACTCTGAAAGAGGGAAAAAACTGTTGGAGTTCCCGCCAACATACTCGACAACAAGATATCGAAAATCGTTTGGGCCCTACTACGTCAGATGTTACAACAATAGTGTCCTGAAGTAGAGGTGATGGTTCATCATTTGTGTTTTTCTTGGTGCTGTGTCTTGTTGTGCTTTTCTTTTTTTGTGCTTAAATTGACGATACCCATGTTATTGCAGTGTGATAAAGGGAACGAATAAAGATTATTATTATTCTACTTCAAAGGTCAAATAAAGTCAATGATAGTAAGACCACATATGAACATAAAATTGTTGTGAGGTTTTTCTGTCCGTCTTGGTTGTGAGGTTTTTCAGTTGTGAGGTCAAGTTTATGTGAACATAAAATTGTTGGGAGGTTTTTAGTCCGTCTTGGTTGTGAGGTTTTTCAGTTGTGAGGTCAATTTTATGTGAACATAAAATTGTTGGGAGGTTTTTCAATCCGTCTTGGTGCTAGTGTGTTTTCTACAAGAGATCTAACCGCCGCAATTTAATGCTGTTGGTTGCTTGACTATTTAAAATCAGTCTTTTCAAATTTTTCAATGAATTAGGGGTCTTTTTGTTTCTGTTGTGCTGGGAATGTGCTTTTGGCTTCTGTCCCTGAAAAAGTCGAATTATCTAAAAACAAATAAGAAATAAGTCACACAAATAAAACCAATAAGTATAAATATATAAAATCAAATAAGAAGAAATGAGAAAAACTACTATTTTTTAGCTTTTGATACCTGACCTTTTGTGGCTTCACAAATAATGATCTCAAATTGAAAGCCGGATTATGAACATATAGAAATCAGGACAACATATTAAAAAATCTGCTTTTTTTTCTCCTATGGGGATCCGCCCCTAAAAAAAAAAGACAAAATACAAAGAAAAATATAGGAATTTACGAAAAAAAAAATCAATTTAGTATCATGAAAAGATCCGATTTTATAGCAATTTTTATGTTTCTTGAAGGATTAAAAAAAAAAAAAAAAAAAAAAAAAAAGAAAAACTTGATCGGAAAACCGGTTGTTGCCATTGAATGTCGGTTATACGAGTGTATAACCGTATAGCAGTATATTGATGTGGAGTGGATGTAGAAGTGTATAACAGTATATTGATGTGAATATCGAGTACATTATAGATGCAACTGAATCTAGAGCACCCCCAATATTATTTTCAGGGAGTTAATCTGTCGAATCAGCTAAATATTACATAAGGTTTTATTCTAATTAATGACCAATGGGTTAAGGTTGCCGAGCTTGTATTCATTGTCAAAAAAAAAAAAAAAAAAATAACGCTGAACAAAAATATTCCGGTAAATATAACAATTGTCAAACTATAAAAATATACATAAAACAAGAAAAGATCAAAAATGAAAATAGTAAAGCATGTGGATCTAAAACGGGACGAAACGACTGAAAATTAAGTTAAATGAATTTAAAACAAAGACAGTATTAAGACTTCTTATAGCTTTTCCTTTTGCAATGAATTGGAGTGCTTTTAAGCTTTTGGCCTTTTTATTTTCAAAGGTGACTTTTATTTTGGTTGTATTAGAGAGGATAATGGAAATAGTTCCTGGACTTTGGAATTAATTAAAGCCTTTTGGCCAAAGATGATGTAAAGAGACTCGACACTGTCATGTATGGCGATTAAGCCCTCCTTCTTGAAGCATAAGCGTCTGGTGTTTTGTTTCTAAAATGGCCTTAAGAGGTCTCTTTTGCCTAGGCTTTATTTTGCTCTCCTTTGGTGTAAAGAGGGAGACTTTGAACAGGTTTTGAAGGAAGAGGATCGTGCGTAGCTGTGTTGGCCTCTGGTGGCTTGGTGCTGCAGTGAGTTGTTAGTAGTAAAATTTTTTTTTTCTCCTTTGGTTATACCATAATGCTCTGTGGGACACTTACATTGAAAAGGCTGAACAAAAGAAATATAAACATGGAGTAGGCTGTATGGTTTACTGTGCATCTAAGTTTTTAAAATAAGCTTAAGGTAGAGTAACAGAAGGTTTCACTTTTTGTTTATTTGTGTTTATCATTTGTCAAATTAGTCTTCTTGGCCCAAACAACCATTAGCAGTGCTAGGTAAAATGTTTTCTAGAATTATCAAATAATTGGTTAATTATTTAGTTTTTTTGACATGTTGGCAACTGTTTGACAGAAAGGAGGCAATGATTATAAAAAAAAACGACAAACATGAAATTCATTTAAAAGTTAACTAATAACTATATCATGATTAACCAAACCGAAAGCTTTCTGAGAGTGAACTACTGCTATCACTAACAACGCGATGTAACGCCGAATCACCTGGGGCCAACACGGTTGCGTGTACTCCTCATCCGCCCTAATATAGTCGAAGCTTCGTTATCCCCTACTATTGAGTTTCGATGTACTTTAAATCCTTCCCTATGACCTTTTCTCATCTCCTTTGAAAAGGACCTAATTTTCTTTTGGTTTATGGTGGATTGTCAAAAAATTAAAGAATCTGTAATCCTTCATCAGTAAAACGTGGCCTAGTTTAAAGCCACGTTTAAGTCAGTTTTTTATGTGTGGTATCAATCCAGAAACATATACTAAGCTGGAAATGTAAAAGCAGGTGATTGTATTTTCAGTGTAACTTTAGGCAATCCTTTGGCGTCCGCTGCTGACCTGAAGGTGAAACCCTGCTTATACCGAAATTTGTGGAGTTTTCCCCAGGGGTTTACACTTTTTAGCTTTTATCGTACTTTCGATTTTTTTGTCTTTGACTGGCGTTTGTCGTTTTTGATTTTATCTTCTGAGTTTTCATTCCTTCAAATTTACTTTGTAAGTTTTTCTAGGTTGAGGTGGCCCATACTCTTGCTAAAATCGCAAGTACACAGATTCCAGTTGGTTCTTTAAGTCTATTTATAGAGTACCTTTCAAAAAGCTTAGAAGATCCTTGTGAATCATCCTCACGTGGTATATCAATAATAATCTGGTCAATTCTCTCTGAGCGTGGCACTGAGCTCCACTTACGGACAGGTGACACATTGAAGCTGCTATTTGCCAAACTGCCGAGGGTTACGAACGAGAAGACAGTTTTGTACGTTCTCCAGGGAGGGATGGCAATGGGGAAGCATAATATGGATGGTGTAATAAATGAATTGCTTCAACATACCCTGCCTTTTGATGAGAATGTGAAGAAGTGCTTTAAAATGATGGCAGCAGATCATAGTCTTGGAGCAAAGATTTTGAAGCACCTCATTGTCTACCTTGGCCAAGGACAGGTTCTTGATGATCATGGCCTACCCATGGATGGGAAAATTGTGGCTCACAGGCCGCTTGCGGTAAGTGAATAGTCTTTTTTGTTTCATTTATATGATCTGGTATTTTATGATGTTTTTATATTTTTTATTTTATAATTATTTTATATTTTATGCTCCTATAGTAAGCTTTTTTTTTATCTTCTTTAGTTCTTATTCTCCACCTGTTTTTTTTTTTTCAGGAGAATATAACCATTAAAATAAATAGATCTAAGTAAATAAAGTAGATCTAATTAAAATAAAACTAAAGATAAATCTAAAAGATATATAAAAATAGATGTAATGAAAACAATAAATATAAAAATAGATATAAAGATACATAAAAATATAGTAAAATATGAAAATAGATATAATTGAAACTGGAGAAACAGCGATATATTATAGGAAACTAAAAATGAGTGTTGGTGATTTAGCAGAAATTATATTTCTTTCGACTATTTCAATACCATTTTGTAGTTTTGTGCAAAAGCAGTAAATTAATATTGATCTCCCGTTGATATTAGCCTATTTAGCCTAATAAAAATAATTGTCCAGGCGTATATTTTTTCACTGATTCATTGATTAAACATTATCTCAGATAGGGCTACTATGTACGTTTATTTTCTTAACGTGCCTGTACGTTTACCATTTATTAAGTACTTTTACTATTTAGTAATTACTATTTGCTTGTCTGCCTTCACCCTACTCCCTTTCATGCAGAATAATATTTTGACAGTCAAAATGGCATGTTTTTATTTTAATGAGATAGGGGTTTTAAAAGCCAATCATAGGCCTCTTGGTGTGTTCTGAATATGCTTATTGCATTTTTTTTTGGAGGGGGGGCGTCGTCCCATATTGGATGATGTTACATCCTTTTGCAAAGTCTTGCTAATTTTCTAATTTAAATTATCTCTAAAAAGAAGCTCAGTTGGTGTGAAATTTACACGTCGTTGTGTTTCTGTCAAGCAAAGACCGTGTATATAGGAGTTATCTATGTACAATATACACAGTTATACCTCAACATCAACGATATGTGGAATAAATATGGAAAAAAATGTTTGACGTATTTTTGAATTCGCTTTTCGACTTAGATGGATTGCAGCTTTTTTTTTTTTTAGTAAACTGGTTTTCAGCTAATTTCAATTTGTATTTATTTTTGTAATGGGGTTTATTCAAAAAACAAACAACAACAAAAAAACACACAAAGAAAACACTAAAAAAATCAATACAACAGAATATTTAACCCTCCTTAAGCTTTTGCTTGTTTCGAGTAACCCCATAAACATAGGAGTAAAATTTAAAAAAGGGGAAAAAAATCGGCACTTGCCCAGCTCCTGGTCGCAACAAACCTTCCAAACAACAACTCATTCTACCTGCTAACACACCCGAAAAATCTCTGTTCCCATCCAACAAAAAATTGAAAAAATTGTTTCCATGTTTTTTGGGTGGGAACTTGAGAGCAAATGAAGTTCAATTTAACTATTTTTCCAAAATCATATAACCGGAAACAAACCGTTTTAAGATCTCCATGGAAATCACACACATTTGCTGACTTCTTAAAATATGTAATGCTAATAATGATAATATGTTTGATATGTAATGCTAATAATAATAATATGTTTAATATGTAATGCTAATGTTAATAATATGTCGCTGATAAGTTTCTTCAAAAATCTGGGTTTTACTACAGTATTGTAAGCATTTAAAAAACAGAAAAAAGAAATCATGCAAATAAAACAGTCGTAAACACGTTTTTCAATTAAAACGATTGTTTATCACAAAAATAGAAGAAAAAGTATACCTACTGACTAAACCTTAAATGAAATTCGACTTATAGAGACGTTCTAGAATAAAGCACGTCTATATTAGGTTTTATCACTTACAAACTTCATGACATTGCTATATAACAAGACGGAATTATTAAATGGTGTAAGCCCGATAGCCTTAGTCCATTTAGAAATGGCGTAGACATATGACCCCCAGAGATCCCAACTTGTGTTTTAGTTTTTCAGTAATTTCTTTACTGATGATGATCTTTTTTTTTTAAATTTAGCCCCCTCTCCCAAATTGTTGCTCCTTCCATGAATTGAATTCTTGCGAACAAAACTGATACATTGCTTCAGTCTGCTGTAAAAAATTTGAATCGGGAAATTCTTGGACTCTCTGAAGCCTTTTTGCCGTTGTATTCAGTCATTTTCCAGAATTCACTGGTATACTATGTGACGGGTTCGCAGCGTCACTGTAACGGGCATCCAGTTTCAATTGATTTCTTCTATAAACTGCCCGATTAGCAATATTGCAAAGTAGCTCTTGGTAGCAAAAGGGCGTAAAGGACTGAGGGTATTTAAGTTGGAACTTTCAGAGAAACTAGAGCAGGATTAACAATTAACCAAAAAGAAAATATTTACATGCTACTGCTACTACTACCACTACTGCTACTCCTAAGGCTACTAGTACCACTACTGCTACTACAACTACTGCTTCTGAAGTGACTACCACTAAGACTGAGGTCATGTATATGTACTTTTAGCCCTTGGACGGCTCTAAAGCTTTTTCCATATCTGCCTCTTTTAATAGCCAATTTATTTTACAGACAGTCATAGCAGTGGGTATTATGGCTACTGAAATTGAGTTTAACAAAACTCTTGAAGCCCAGTTTGCTCAGACATTTGGCTCCTTGCTGTTGTTGGCCGGTTGCTTTCTTGACACAAATGTGTCGGCTATACCTCCTCCATCCCCAGGTGATAAGCAAGAGAAAAGTTTTTTAGCACCGAAAAAAGAAACCTATAAGCTAAATCCTTTTACGTAAGTTTTTTTTTGCAATTACATGCATCAAAGAATTTGTATTTTCTACTGACATGTTTGCAATTTTAACTTTCAGTGGTTTTAGCAGTTTTTGATTTTATGCAGTTTTAAATTCATAGAAATATGACGAGCAAAAAGAAAAAAACAACTCCCACAAGCTTTAAAAAATTTTCAAAGTTTCTCCCTTTTTCTTCTTATTCCAAATAATGTTTTTTTTTCTGAGAGTAGCGAGGACCTTAAAATTTAAATTCAAATCTAAACAAAAAATTAAATCTGGCTGTTTTATAATAAGTTAAGTGGAAATTTAAATTATCATTTATATCCTTAAAAATCAGGGAATTAGGAAAAAATCAGGGAAAATCTGGAATTCAGTTAAAGAGAAATCTGGAATTCAGGAAATAAGAAAATTCAGGAAAATTCAGAAATCAGGAAAATCTGGAATTCATGAAAAAGACCTCAATATACAGTCATGCAGTTTTTAGTTATAGTGGGTGCCAAAAAAAAGAAATGTGGGTGAAATATCAGAAAAATAGCTAAATGGGACCAAACAGCTTATGAAACTGCAACTGTGATTGGAAAGTGCAGTCATTCAACAGACTGTTCATGTTTGAATTTTTAGAGACGGACAGCGTTTTCAAGTATAGCAAATTAGTTTTGCTTGTTTATTTTCACGGTTCAACGTGGCAACAATGGTGAAAATGTGGTACCGCCTTAATTACTCCATAATTTTGAAACAAACCAAAAAAAAAAATCGTGAAAAATCGCGGTTTTCAGATGTGAATAGACCTGAGGTGGGTTCCTGGGAGGGTGGGGGAAGGGGGTGAAAATACTGTATTATAATGTCAAAGTACTTCAATGTAGGTTTAGTCTTATATTCTAATATTAAAACTAATTCAGTTTATTTTTAATATAGATGGCATTTTATGTTTGAGGGGAGCATTGGACATTTATACGACGGATCTGTTAATGTTCATTTTTTGACAATTGGCTTACTATATTTATTTGTTAGGTTATTGATAGGAGTATATGATGTGCCAAATGTTGTGGTGAAAATAACAGGAAAGTTCTCGTTATGATTTGATCAAATTTGGGTTTCGAACAGGGATGTCCCTCACTCTCTGAAATTATTTTAATTTTTTTTTTTTTTTTTGTAAATGAATTTTCCGATCATTTAAAGGCAAATAAGGCACTCATATTGGTGATTAACATGTGTGACTTATGTGTGTTGTTTGGGGATGCTATATTGTTTGTGACAAAATCAAGGGATAAAGTGCAGTATCTTATTGATAGGACAAGTGATTATTTAAAGAAGAAGAATCTATGTCTGGACGTGAAGTTGGTTTTAGTAGTTTTCAGCAAAGGAAGACGCATGATGGAACAATGCAGAGATTGAATGAGAGTATAAAAGGGGTTTAGAATGATTGAAAGATGAGTTTACATATCTACATTGTAATTTGATAGCAAAGAGTAAATTCGGTGAAGAAATAGCAATAAGTTTAGCAAATGAAAATGGAGGCTTTTATTTCCTGACTGCAAAGCCCGAAAAAAAACAACATTTTGTTGATAATAATCCAGGGTATGCCTTTTAATTTGGGGAAAATGAACTTGCTTCTAAGCTGGAAAGTGTTCAAGTTCAGTATTTTCTTTGGGAAAGCAGATCTGTCAATAATTTTGGTAAATTTGAGAGAATTGGGGCTGATGTAATTAGTAAGTCAAACACTGGTAAGTATGATTAAGTTTCGGGAAAAGTTTCGGAAGATGTGAAAATTCCTTCTTCCGAAAATAGCATGCTCAGATGCCCTAAGCACAATAGAGAATATTGGGTGGACATGGATTGACCCGTAGAACCAGTGTGGACTTGGATTTTAGTGTATGTGGAGTCGGAGTTGTAGTACATTTTTGCTAAATGCAATCGGAGTCGGAGTTTGGATCAGTATATTGAAATTGTCTGGAGTCGGAGTTGGTTATAACTTATAAAATCTAGTTAAGAGAAGCTTCTTAAGAGCTAGTTAAGAGAAACTTATAAAACCTAGTTAAAACTGGGCTTTGGAGTCGGAGTTTTAGTAAATTTATGCTGAATGGAATTGGATTCGGAGTTGAAGCTGGTATATTGAAAACGTCTGGAGTCGAAGTCTGTTATAACTTATGACCAACTCCACAGCCCTGTGTGTATCACACTGTGTGATAGGGGTAAAAGTAAAGGATATCTTACAAAATCAGGTGATCCAAAGTGGCATAAGGAGATGGCAAGGATCCAGTCACTACAGTTTTGTGCACAGGTCAAATAAGTGGTGGGGGAAGGTATATTTATTCTGAGTAGGGGAGAGGGTACTAATACTACTACTAACAACTCACTGCAGCACCTAGCTGCCTAAGGCCAAGAGCTACGCATGCTCCTCCTCCATCCCAACCTATTCAAAGTCTCCCTCTTCACTTCCTCCCAGGAAGTTCCCATTTCCATTAAATCTTTCTTTATGACATCCTCCTAACCCAACCGCGGACGATCTGCTTCCCGTCTCTTTGGTAGTCTGTCATCCTTCTTCTGCAGAACACGCCCTAACCATCTCAACCTTTCTCTCATTATAGCTGTAGAAAGCGGGATTGAACCACACTTTTCGTACAGCCTACTGTTTGAAATACGGTCCGTCAGCCGGGTACCCAGAAAAATCCATACGCAATATCTCTGGAAAACATCTAGTTTTGAGTGCTAGTTCTTGAAAACAAAGTTTCAAGTGCTTTTTGGAGAGCCTCCCTCTTTACATCCTCTCAGGAAGTTCCCATTTCCATTGAATATTTCTGTATTACATCCTCCCACCCCGACCGCGGACCATCGGCTTTCCGTTCAGCCCTAGACGTTTGGCTGAAAAGGACAGTTTTCGGCAATCCTTCATCTGCAGAACGTGCCCCAGCCATCGCAACCTTTCTCTCATTATAGCCCTAGAAAGTGGCATTGAACCAAACTTTTCGTACAACCTACAGTTTGAAAAACGGTCAATCAGTCGGGTACCCAAACCATCCGTAGGCAATTTTTCTGGAGAACATCTTTCCAATCTTCCTCCATCTTTGGAGCATCCATGCTTCAGAACCATATTTGACCAATGTTATCGTTGTAGCTTCCAATATTCTAATCTTGGTTCGCAGACTTGTCTTCCTATTCCTCCAAACTTCTTTTAACTGTGAAAAAAACACCCTGAGCCTTGGCTATTCTGCTTTTAACATCTTCAGTGCTCCTACCGTCTTTACTAATAATGCTACCTAGGTAAGTGAAGCTGTCCACTTGATCGATCTTTTCGTTACCCAACGTCACCTTTTCATCTTCATTTATTCCTAGTCTTAGCGACTTAGTCTTATTGTTATTTTTTTTTTTTTTTGAGGGGATGAGCTTGGTTATTCGGTAAGTATGAGAGGGGGTTGGTGTATGTATGAACCCATAATATATATGAGTCAGACTAGGCCGCATTCTGTAGGGAAATGTAGGGAATTGGCAGAATCGTGGAGATTTTTATAGTGTAAATTTTATTGATAAAATATTCTTATTGTCCGTTAAAATAGTTTTTTAAATAGTTTTATAGTTTATATAGTTTTTGTATTTTTTTTGGTTTTTATAGTCTATCTAAATGGTTTTTTTTTAGTAATTAGGATTTGTTTAAATAGTTCTTATAGTATGTTAAAATGTTTTTTTTTTAAATTGTTGGTTTTATTGATATATAGGAATAAAGCGAAATAAAATTAGAAAAATTCTCAAGCTGGGGAAGTTCCTGAGATTGGGACTTAATTGTTGAATTCTTTTTCTGTAGGCTGATTATGCGTTGTATTTTCGTATCTATTTATGTCTTGGATATCAAGTGCTTTCGTTTTTTTTTTCCTGTTGGCTTTTGTGAATTTTTGCGCAGTAAACTTTAAATTATCGATTGTTTTAGAACTTGTAAACACTGGGTGTTTTGCCTTAGAATGGCTGTTCACTTGGATGGCGGCCTGTCCTGTTTCACACCCCTTGAATTGTCATGAATCTATTCATATTATTTACCTTCTTCAGTGATCGGACTTGCCGCTATAAGTATTTTTTGCTGTAAATTAAAATACTAAGGATTTTGTTAGAAAAATATTTTGAACTTAATTGCACAGACTATGCTCATTGATTCATTCATTATTTTTTTCAATTATTTGATTTCCTTTTAAATTATTCCAAAATTTAAAGTAGCTCAAGAATGATTTATTATATTTTCTTTTAAATTTTAGGTGCATAAGAGACGCTGCCCAGAACGTTGCAGCTTGCATGACCATGAACTTGACTGCGCAGACAATGCAGTTCAAAATACTTTGAACTTAACTGGGCTGACTATCCTCATTGATTCATTCATTAATTTTTTTTTTAATTAAATGATTTTTTGTAAATTTTTCTAAAATTTTGAGTAGCTCAATAATTATTTATTATATTTTCTTTTAAATTTTAGATTCGTAAGAGAAGCTGCACAGAATGTTGCAGCTTGCATGAACATGAACTTGACTGTGTTGAAAATGCAGTTCAAAATATTTTGAACTTAACTGCACAGACTATGCTCATTGATTCATTCATTAATATTATTTGTTATTATATAATTTTTTGTAAATTAGACTAAAATTTAAAGTAGCTGAAGAATTATTTATTATATTTTCTTTTAAATTTTAGACGCGCCAGAGAAGCTGCAAAGAACGTTGCAGCATGTATGAAATTGAACGTGACTGCACAGACAACGCAGTTCAAAATACTATGAACTGACATGTGAAGACTATGCTTATTGCTTCATTCATTAATTTTATTTTTAATCTTGATTTCTTGTAAATTATTCTTCAATTTAAAGTAGCTCAAGAATCATTTATTGTATTTTCTTTTAAATTTTGGATGCGTAAGAAAAGCTGCACAGAACGTTGCAGCATGTATTGAATAAGAACGTGACTGCTCAGACAATGCAGTTCAAAATATTTTGAACTGAACATTGATTCTTTCATTAATTTATTTTTAATCGTGATTTCTTGTAAATTATTCTTAAATGTAAAGTAGCTCAAGGATTATTTATTGTATTTTCTTTTAAATTGTGGATGCATAAGAGAAGCTACACAGAACGTTGTAGCTAACATGAACTTGAATGTGCAGACAATGCAGTTCAAAATATTTTGAACTTATCTGCGCAGACTATGCTCATTGATCCATTCATTAATGTTGTTTTTAATTATATGATTTCCTTGTAAATTATTCTTAAATTTAAAATAGCTCAAGAATCATTTGTTGTATTTTCTTTTAAATTTTAGATGTGTAAGAGAAGCTGCACAAAACGTTGCAGCTTCCATGAACATGAACTTGACTGCGCAGACGATGCAGTTCATAATATTTTGAACTTATCTGCGCAGACTATGCTCATTGATCCATTCATTAATTTTGTTTTTAATTATATGATTTCCTTGTAAATTATTATTAAATTTAAAGTAGCTCAAGAATCATTTATTGTATTTTGTTTAAAATTTTAGATTTGTAAAGGAAGCTGCACAGAACGTTGCCGCTTGCATGAACATAATCTTGACTACGCAGACAGTGCAGTTCAAAATATTTTGAACTTAACTTTGCAGACTATGCTCATTGATCCATTCATTAATGTTGTTTTTAATTATATGATTTCCTTGTAAATTATTCTTAAATTTAAAATAGCTCAAGAATCATTTGTTGTATTTTCTTTTAAATTTTAGATGTGTAAGAGAAGCTGCACAAAACGTTGCAGCTTGCATGAACATGAACTTGACTGCCCAGACGAAACAGTTCATAATATTTTGAACTTATCTGCGCAGACTATTCTCATTGATCCATTCATTAATGTTGTTTTTAATTATATGATTTCCTTGTAAATTATTCTTAAATTTAAAGTAGCTCAAGAATCATTTATTGTATTTTCTTTTAGATTTTAGATTTGTAAAAGAAGCTGCACAGAACGTTGCAGCTTGCATGAACATGAACTTGACTGCGCAGACAGTGCAGTTCAAAATATTTTGAACTTATCTGCGCAGACTATGCTCATTGATCCATTCATTAATGTTGTTTTTAATTATATGATTTCCTTGTAAATTATTCTTAAATTTAAAATAGCTCAAGAATCATTTGTTGTATTTTCTTTTAAATTTTAGATGTGTAAGAGAAGCTGCACAAAACGTCGCAGCTTGCATGAACATGAACTTGACTGCGCAGACAGTGCAGTTCAAAATATTTTGAACTTATCTGCGCAGACTATGCTCATTGATCCATTCATTAATGTTGTTTTTAATTATATGATTTCCTTGTAAATTATTATTAAATTTAAAGTAGCTCTAAATCATTTATTGTATTTTCTTTAAAATTTTAGATGTGTAAAGGAAGCTGCACAGAACGTTGCCGCTTGCATGAACATAATCTTGACTACGCAGAAAGTGCAGTTCAAAATATTTTGAACTTAACTTTGCAGACTTTGCTCATTGATCCATTCATTAATGTTGTTTTTAATCATATGATTTCCTTGTAAATTATTCTTAAATTTAAAATAGCTCAAGAATTATTTGTTGTATTTTCTTTTAAATTTTAGATGTGTAAGAGAAGCTGCACAAAACATTACAGCTTGCATGAACATGAACTTGACTGCCCAGACAAAACAGTTCATAATATTTTGAACTTATCTGCGCAGACTATTCTCATTGATCCATTCATTAATGTTGTTTTTAATTATATGATTTCCTTGTAAATTATTCTTAAATTTAAAGTAGCTCAAGAATCATTTATTGTATTTTCTTTTAAATTTTAGTTGTGTAAAAGAAGCTGCACAGAACGTTGCAGCTTGCATGAACATGAACTTGACTGCGCAGACAGTGCAGTTCAAAATATTTTGAACTTATCTGCACAGAATATGCTCATTGATTCATTCGTTAACTTAATTTTTAATCATGATTTCTTGTAAATTATTCTTAAACTTAAAGTAGCTCAAGAATCATTTATTGTATTTTCTTTTAAATTTCGGATTCGTAAGAGAAGCTGCACCGAACGTTGTAGCTTGCATGAACATGAGCTTGACTGCGCAGACAATGCAGTTCAAAATATTTTGAACTTATCTGCGCAGACTGTGCTCATTGATCCATTTATTAGTCTTTTTTTTTAATTATATGGTTTCCTTGTAAGTTATTCTTAAATTTAAAGTAGTTCAAGAATCATTTATTGTATTTTCTTTTAAATTTTGGATGCGTAAGGAGAAGCTGCACAGAACGTTGCAGCATGTATGGAATTGAACGTGACTGCAAAGACAACCCAGTTCAAAATATTTTGAACTGAACTGTGCAGACTATGTTCATTGATTCATTCATTAATTTTATTTTTAATCATGATTTCTTGTAAATTATTCTTGAATTTAAAGTAGCTCAAGAATCATTTATTTTATTCTATTTTAAATTTTGGATTCATAAGAGAAATTGCATAGAACGTTGCAGCTTGCATGAACATGAGCTTGACTGCGCAGACAATGCAGTTCAAAATATTTTGAACTTATCTGCGCAGACTATGCTCATTGATTCATTTATTAATGTTGTTCTTAATTATATGATTTCCTTGTAAATTGTTCTTAAATTTAAAGTAGCTCAAGAATCATTTATTACATTTTCTTTCAAATTTCAGATGTGTAAGAGAAGCTGCACAAAACGTTGCAGCTTGCATGAACTTGAACTTTGCTGCGCAGACAAAGCAGTTCAAAATATTTAGAACTTAACTTTGCAGACTATGCTCATTGATTCATTCATTAATGTTGTTTTTAATTATATGATTTCCTTGTAAATTATTCTTAAATTTAAAGTAGCTCAAGAATTATTTATTGTATTCTTTTTTAAATTTTAGATGCGTAAGAGAAGCTGCACAGAACGTTGCGGCTTGCATGAACATGAACTTGACTGTGAAGACAATGCAGTTCAAAATATTTTGAATTTATCTGCGCAAACTATGCTCATTGATTCATTCATTAAAGTTGTTTTTAATTATATGATTTCCTTGTTAACTATTCTTAAATGTAAAGCAGCTCAAGAATCATTTACTGTATTCTTTTTTAAATTTTAGATGCGTAAGAGAAGCTGCACAGAACGTTGCGGCTTGCATGAACATGAACTTGACTGTGAAAACAATGCAGTTCAAAATATTTTGAATTTATCTGCGCAAACTATGCTCATTGATTCATTCATTAATGTTGTTTTTAATTATATGATTTCCTTGTTAATTATTCTTAAATGTAAAGCAGCTCAAGAATCATTTACTGTATTCTTTTTTAAATTTTAGATGCGTAAGAGAAGCTGCACGGAACGTTGTGGCTTGCATGAACATGAACTTGACTGTGAAGACAGTTCAAAATATTTTGAACTTTTCTGCGCAGACTATGCTCATTGATCCATTCATTAATCTTGTTTTTAATTATATGATTTCCTTGTAAATTGTTCTTAAATTTAAAGTAGCTCAAGAATCATTTATTACATTTTCTTTCAAATTTCAGATGTGTAAGAGAAGCTGCACAAAACGTTGCAGCTTGCATGAACTTGAACTTTGCTGCGCAGACAAAGCAGTTCAAAATATTTAGAACTTAACTTTGCAGACTATGCTCATTGATTCATTCATCAATGTTGTTTTTAATTATATGATTTCCTTGTAAATTATTCTTAAATTTAAAGTAGCTCAAGAATTATTTATTGTATTCTTTTTTAAATTTTAGATGCGTAAGAGAAGCTGCACAGAACGTTGCGGCTTGCATGAACATGAACTTGACTGTGAAGACAATGCAGTTCAAAATATTTTGAATTTATCTGCGCAAACTATGCTCATTGATTCATTCATTAAAGTTGTTTTTAATTATATGATTTCCTTGTTAACTATTCTTAAATGTAAAGCAGCTCAAGAATCATTTACTGTATTCTTTTTTAAATTTTAGATGCGTAAGAGAAGCTGCACAGAACGTTGCGGCTTGCATGAACATGAACTTGACTGTGAAAACAATGCAGTTCAAAATATTTTGAATTTATCTGCGCAAACTATGCTCATTGATTCATTCATTAATGTTGTTTTTAATTATATGATTTCCTTGTTAATTATTCTTAAATCTAAAGCAGCTCAAGAATCATTTATTGTATTCTTTTTTAAATTTTAGATGCGTAAGAGAAGCTGCACAGAACGTTGCGGCTTGCATGAACATGAACTTGACTGTGAAGACAATGCAGTTCAAAATATTTTGAATTTATCTGCGCAAACTATGCTCATTGATTCATTCATTAAAGTTGTTTTTAATTATATGATTTCCTTGTTAACTATTCTTAAATGTAAAGCAGCTCAAGAATCATTTACTGTATTCTTTTTTAAATTTTAGATGCGTAAGAGAAGCTGCACAGAACGTTGCGGCTTGCATGAACATGAACTTGACTGTGAAAACAATGCAGTTCAAAATATTTTGAATTTATCTGCGCAAACTATGCTCATTGATTCATTCATTAATGTTGTTTTTAATTATATGATTTCCTTGTTAATTATTCTTAAATCTAAAGCAGCTCAAGAATCATTTATTGTATTCTTTTTTAAATTTTAGATGCGTAAGAGAAGCTGCACGGAACGTTGCGGCTTGCATGAACATGAACTTGACTGTGAAAACAATGCAGTTCCAAATATTTTGAACTTTTCTGCGCAGACTATGCTCATTGATTCATTCATTAATCTTGTTTTTAATTATATGATTTCCTTGTAAATTGTTCTTAAATTTAAAGTAGCTCAAGAATCATTTATCAAATTTTCTTTTAAATTTTAGATGCGTAAGAGAAGCTGCACAGAACGTTGCAGCTTGTATGAACATGAACTTGACTGCGCAGACAATGCAGGACTTTGAATCCTTGGATTCCTCTCCAAGAATCAATACTTTGTGCAATAGAATTGCCTCTGTCGCCAGGTAAGACAATCCACCACTTTAAACGTGATTATCCCACTTTTACAAGAGAAACTGGATGGATACGACATTGTTTTTTGTTCTCTGTTAAAAATCCAAAGATTTCTACCGTCTTTACTAAAAATGCTACCTAGGTAAGTGAAGCTGTCCACTTGATCGATCTTTTCGTTACCCAACGTCACCTTTTCATATTCGCTTATTCCTAGTCTCGGAGTCTATTTTAGTAGAATCCAAGTGTCAGAAACATCATTTCGAGAACCTGAAATTATTAGTTTTGTATCAAGCATCGTCATATTGTCTTACGTCTGTTCAGGTATACTGCCATTTAGAATCCTTTTAGATAAGGTGTATTCTGGCCTCAAAGGATATACACTTGGGGATAGCTGAATATAGCTTTTTAGCGCCAATGTTTATTCGAGTACAAATGTTAGTATTTGTATGCATATAGATAAAACAAAGTATACTCAATAAACTTACCTGTTTTTTTTCAATTTCTTCCAGGGTTAGAGGGAACCGTCATATAAACTTTATGTAATAACTGTAATATATAAAACAAAAAAAAATTATTGTTAAAGCTTCATACTAACTATAATAAAATGATTTATTTTTCACCCACAATACAAATCAAAAAGCTAGAAATGCTTTTACAAAGGATTTTATTGGCGTTTTGCCTCTTTCCGTCTTCCTCTTTTACGTTCGTACCATGGTTTGAATTGATAAATATAGAATCGCCGCAAAAATTATGCTTGGGCACGTTGATACACTGTCTGTCTCCAACCTGCCGTATTAAATTGCCTATAGTGACCAGGTGTTATATGAAACAAACAGGAAAAAAAGAAAGAAAAACAGAAAAAGAAAAAGAAAAGCTATTATAAAAACATAGCAAAAAAGAATTAAAGCGAAATCCCTACAATATTGTTGCACAGGGACTTCACGGATAAGTCAGTGATGAATTCCTAGTGTAGTATATTAATATATTAATATACTACATATTATATTTATATACTATGTATACTATGTCCTAGTATATTTAATATATTACATAGTAATATAGTATATTAAAAATATAAATAGTTTTTTTTTATTCTCGAGGCATTGCCTATCAATTATCAGGGCTGTAGTAACTGAAAAACGTAATCCTAATAAAACTGATAATGCAAGGGTGTAAGAAAATATAAACAGCGGCTGAGTGCAGAACTGCGTGATCACAAACCTAGAGCATAACTTAGCCAGTGATTTTCTATCAATATCTTTCAAAATTTGAACGATTGCAGCGTGTTCAACTCAGGGTTGCCACCTGCTGATGTTCAAAAATAGTGCAAGGCCAAAAAAGAATAATTTTTGCTCAAAAAGAGTGCAAATCAAAAAATTTTTATGCGCACGGCTGCCGCTGCTCGCGCATCACCTTTGAGGTATAAAAAAGTGCATTTAAATGGAAAGTGTGCAAGTTGGTAACCCTGTTTCTTGGGTTAATTACACTTCTGATGAAGCTGCCAACTACTGACGTTCAAATTGAATGAAAAATTACACCCAATAAGAGTGATTTTCACTCTTCCTTATCCCCTCTAAGATAAAAAAGAGTGCATTTCCTCGAAAAGTGTGTAAGTTGGCAACCCTGGTTCCGCTCATCTTTAATATCAGATAGTGCCCCCACTCGAAATGAAGTGCGATCTTTACACAGAAAATAATTCATAATCAAGAGAGGTCATCAAGGAATCTGAGTTGAATGATAAATACAGTGGTGCCAATTGAGAAATGCTTTTTCCCCCCTGGAATTTTTTGGTCCCCCTCCTTGATATGGAAAATAAATCCTTTGAGGGATATTTTCATTGAAAAATGTCGCCCCCCCCCTGGATTTGGAAAAATACGTTTTGCCACCTCCCCTAAGTTTTCTTGAATTGGCACTACGAACTAATTACTTGCATTTTCGATGTCGACGCTTCAATCCAAAACTTTTGCTCCTTCATGTTCA
This sequence comes from Artemia sinica, assembly GCA_027921565.1. Taxonomy (NCBI): domain Eukaryota; kingdom Metazoa; phylum Arthropoda; class Branchiopoda; order Anostraca; family Artemiidae; genus Artemia; species Artemia sinica. The sequence goes on from CM051267.1 coordinate 53,342,877, forward strand.
TTCTCTCTATTTTTTTTCGCTTTTTAACGAAACCAGAGTCCAAAAACAAAGTTTTGGGCCAACCAAAAGTCAATTTCTGGAGTCGTCTCTCATCTATCCTACATTAAGTTTTTTCTTATTTATTTGATTTCAGAGTTCTCACAGTCGAAGCTACAAGCTATTTGGAAGACATAGTGGCCTTATTTAGCCATGCAATGAAAATGAACATGGAGCGATATCGCGTAACGGCTGCGCCTTTTCTCGCAGAGGTTTGCCCTTTTTTCGAAATATTGTGTTAAAGATTTTATTTCAGTCTTTTATAGAGGATATCATATGTAAACTAAAATCTGCCTGTAGAAATAATAGTGTGTCAATTTCCACATTGAGGGGAAGGAATTTTCTTATGAGATCCTTTCTTTTCTCGTGAAATATCACCTCATACCATACCCCAAAGTCCCATGAATGTAACTAGCATTAGTAGGAGGGGGAGTCTAAGAAATATATTATGAAATGGACGGCTTTGAAATTGAAAACTATTTGAGTCTTTATTTCTAAGCCGCGGTCTTGTGAACTCGATTTGAAGAAAATAGTAGAATTTATCAAAAGCTCTTTATTTCCATAAATGCAACTAGCATTAGTAGAAGGGGGAGGCTAAGTGCAAACTCTGAATTCTTCACATCTCTTGTTTAATTTTGAACAAAATAATGACTTTTTGATAAGGTGTTCCTTTCGGACTTACTAATCTGTTTTAAGCAATTTCCGCATCAAATGTACATCAATTTCTCTGTATCATTATGTATTACTAAAAAATCCATGTGTGAATGGGGAGGGGGTAATTTTGTTGTCTTTTCATTCTTTTTTCGATGAAAATACCAAAAACAGCATTTCCCAATAAAAACCCAAATTACGAGGTATCTCAAAAATGTGAAGAGGCGGTGAAAAATCTAGGGGACCAGCTACTCACTCCCCCATCCTACCAATTGATGCTACTGCACGTGATAACAAGGATATGGGGAGGGGCTAATTTTATTGTCTTTTCATTTTTTTCGATATACCAAAAACAGCATTTCCCAATACAAAAACCCAAATAACAAGGTATCTTAAAAATGTGAAGGGGCGATGAAAAAATCTAGGGCACCACCTACTCACTCCCCCCTCCTACCAATTGATGGTACTGCACGTGATAAGAAGGATATGAGGAGGGGGTAATTTTATTGTCTTTTCATTTTTTTTCGATAAAAATTACCAAAAACAGCATTTCCCAATAAAAAACCCAAATTACGAGGCATCTCAAAAATGTGAAGAGGCGGTGAAAAATCTAGGGAACCACCTATTCACTCCCCCCTCATACCAATTGATGCTACTGCACGTGATAACAAGGATATGGGGAGGGGCTAATTTTATTGTCTTTTCATTTTTTTTCGATGAAGATACCAAAAACAGCATTTCCCAATACAAAAACCCAAATAACAAGGTATCTTAAAAATGTGAAGGGGCAATGAAAAAATCTAGGGGACCACATACTCACTCCCCCCTCCTGCCAATTGGTGCTACTGCACGTGATAAGAAGGATATGGGGAGGGGGTAATTTTATTGGCTTTTCATTTTTTTTTCGATGAAAATACCAAAAACCGCATTTCCCATTAAAAGACCCAAATAACGAGGTATCTTAAAAATGTGAAGGGGCGGTGAAAAATTTTAGGGACTACCTACTCACTCCTCCCCTCCTACCAATTGATGGTACTGCACGTGATAAGAAGGATATGGGGGGGGGGGGTAATTTTATTGTCTTTTCATTTTTTTTCGATGAAAATACCAAAAACAGCATTTCCCAATAAAAAACCCAAATAACGAGGTATCTTAAAAATGTGAAGGGGTGGTGAAAAATTTTAGGGGACTACCTACTCACTCCTCCCCTCCTACCAATTGATGGTACTGCACGTGATAAGAAGGATATGGGGAGGGGGTAATTTTATTGTCTTTTAATTTTTTTTTCGATGAAAATACCAAAAACCGCATTTCCCATTAAAAAAAACAAATAACGAGGTATCTTAAAAATGTGAAGGGGTGGTGAAAAATTTTAGGGGACTACCTACTCACTCCTCTTCTCCTACCAATTGATGCTACTGCACGTGATAACAAGGAGCATATTAGAAATCATAGGAATAATATAGAAATTTCCTCCACGAAAAGGGTGTGGAAATTGACAAGTTAAATAGAACATATAAAAAACTAGAGCAACAAGTGGGAAGATAATCAGGTCTGGGAGGCATCGGCTAAGAGCTACCCTTCTTGTAAGTTCTTGTTAAGAAGCTTTATTATGTTATGTTAAATATAAGATTAATTACAGTTTATAAAGTTTGCCACTCTTGGATGCGTTAGAGAATGTGTGTATTTCTTTTAAAGTCATAATATTTGCTGATGTTCTAAGCTAGGATGTATAAGACTAATGGACGAAAGCCTTCTTGGCTTATCTCATAATAGAATTTGGTAATTTAGGCCCATTTGCACATTTAGAACTTAGACACAAAGTCGAAATTAACTTTGTAATTCAGTGTTTTCTAACGATGTAGACTGTGCATGTAAATATATTTTTTTTTTGCCGAAATAAGATCTGTGTTTTATATGCCTTTGAAACCAATTCAAGTGTTCTCTCGACATTCTTGATGAATTATGTTCATAGGAGATAAAGAGATGGGAATAGACGCAGAGTAAGGGGGTTAAGTGGCCAAGACCACCCGAGGGAAATTTACAGGGGGCTCAGTCCACCCCCTCCAAAAAAACACCCCTGTTGTTGTCCTATTGTTCTACTTGTATTTTGTTGTTTAAGATGGAAAGGCAGTGTGGGCTTGGTCGCTATTTACGCCTTTGAAGCCAATTCAAGTGTTCTTTCTGACATGAAATATGTTGACAGGACATAAAGGGATGGTAATAGACGTAGAGTAAGGGGGTTAAGTGGCCAAGACCTCTCCCGAAGGAAATTTACAAGGGGCTCAGTCCACCTCCTCAAAAAAATCCCCTATTGTTGTCCTATTGTTCTATTTGTATTTTGTTGTTTATGATGGAAAGGCAGTGTGATCTTCGTTGCTATTTACACCTTTGAAGCCAGTTCAAGTGTTCTCTCTGATATGAAATATGTTCACCGCAGACAAAGGGATGAGAATAGACGTAGAGTAAAGGGATTAAATGGCAAAGACCTCTCCCGAGGGAAACTTACAAGGGGCTCAGTCCAACCTCTACAAAAAACTCCTCTATTGTTGCCCTATTGTTCTACTTGTATTTTATTGTTTATTATGGAAAGGCAGTGTGGTCTTCGTTGCTATTTACGCCTGGAAAAAATGTTGAAACAGGAATTGAAACATTGTCGTGTGGTAATGTAGGCAAATTGGGTCTCAATTGACTTTATAATTTAATCTATTTCAACGATGTATATCGCGAATGTAAATGGTGTTTTGTGCTGAAAAAGCTTTGTGTTTTGTATTTCGTCAAAGCAATATCAGTTATTCTTTCTGGTAACTTTGCCAGCACATCAAGCCTTGGTCCGACCGCAGTACTAAGACCAGGAGTCGGAAAGAATCAGCACCAAGCTTACTAATCCTGGTATTGTATTGTGTTCTAATCTGATTGAATCAAATTTATAGAGAATATTAAGGAAGTTGCGATTCGCTCTAGCACCACAACAATGACATTCATGACATGCTAGTGACATTCATGACATGACATGGCAACATGACATTCTAAGAATGAATGCCTCTGCATTTTTCCGAAAGTACAAGTCTTGTTTTCTGTAAATAAGGAAAAGAGCAAACAGTGATTGGATTAGTGAGTCTGACCTTCTTTGTAGCAAATCTTTAATTTGTGGCATTCTATACTATCTTTGTTTGTGTGTGTGTTTCAGCTAAAAAAGACTGTTGTTGATGAATTTTGATGTAATACAGTAATAATACTTATATTTCCAATTTAGATGAATGGTTTGGAATCTTCACTTTTTTGAGATCTGCAAACAAATTTCTTTAGGGTAGGATGGTAATCAAAACATCGAAAAAACTATATATTTTTTTATATTACCTTCCGACTTTTCCAACACTTTACATTGGCTATCCCTGTATAGTTAATACCTGTTTCAGATAAAATTTCAAGTGTCAATAAAGAAAACAACTCTGAATAGTTTGGTACCTAATTGCAATGGCATATCCAGGATTCTTATTGGGGGGGGGGGGGGGGGGTAGTGTACATAAAGGTATTTATTGAACACATCAAAAATTTATTATCTGCATTTTTGGCACTTTTTCAGGGTTCGAGGGGGAAGTTCAAACCCGCTACCCCCCCTTCCCTCCTTTGGATATTGACTTACAGAGCCGTATTTGTATTATTAAGTTTTTGTGCGTCAATTCACCAAATTGTATAGAGGGAGGCAAGATGTATTTTGAAATTTAGGATGGGGTTGCAGTTGAAGTGTTTTTCAAGTTTTACCAGTGATTACCAAAATATTATTATTAAATAAAAATATATATAAAAACATTGTTTCAAAATCGAAGCCCCCCATCCTCCCCCAATTTAAGCTTCAGCTGCTTATTTTCAGCTAATACTCATTTAACTAATCTTTTTTTATACCTAATTATGGCTTGGTGTAGAAGTATTGTCAATCGGGGAAGAGGAAAGCTTTCTGAAGAGAAATATTTTAAGAATAATTCATTTGATAAAGCTTTGTGATAAGGAGTCAAACATGACTGCCTATGAACAAAGTGTTTAAATTCCACAGTATTTTACAAAATAGCGGTTTTTCAAAGTAGTTTCATGATGAGCAAAGACCATATTGCTAGACTTAAAGCTTATATTTTTGGGAGGTGGCCAAAGAAGAAAGAAAAGGCTGATATTTGGAAAAACGAGTAGTCTTTAACCGGAACTGGTTGGGAGTACATCTAGCAGTAGGGGTGCGGGGTATTTTGGTGTTCTGGGTTGATGAATTGAAATCGGAAGAATCGTTTCCTGAAGGATCAGGATTGAGTAAATTCTCGAGATTCTTGGAATAATCAGACTGTTTGATTAAGCTTTCCGTAAAAAAGCGGTACGACTCCCTTATAAGTGATACGAACGCAAAGTAACCGTTTAATCCGTTTTTGCGGTAAATATCTTTATTAGAAAATATTAATAGCTTGAGAACTATCACAGGATAAACTAAGACCACATTCCAAGACTTGATAACTTTAGGGATTACTTTGGCCAAAGAAGAATTTCCAAGCTGGATGAAATGAGGGATGATACGCTTGCCTTAGGCGACCGTATTAACCCATTAACAACAAAACGATAAACGATTTTTATTATCAAACGCCTTACACGGTCATGCCGATCAGCGGCAGTTCTTGTCATAATAAAATATAAGGCACTAAACATATAAAAATCACAGCCGTATATTGGCCATTGGCTGTTTAGTACTGTGGCAATTTTATAGAAATTTTTGAAGTTTCATTTTTAATATTTCATTATAATTTGTTTCTAGATTATATACCAAATTTTTGGTAGATTGGAGTCAAAGCTCCTTGAGCTGATTCTCCTTGAGCCGATTCTTTTGCCTGGCTCCTTGAGCCGATTACAAATTTTTTAAGTTTTATTTTTAATTTTCAATATAATTTGTTTCTAGATTATAAACCAAAGTTGTGGTGGATTGGAGTCGAAGCTCCTTGAGCCGATTCTTCTAAGTTTATCCTCTGCTCAAACAGATACACAGCCAATTGTAAGAAAATGGTCACTTAAAGGACTCTCTGCTTTAAGCAAGTGCTCAACAAATCAGGTAAGTTTAAAGTTTGTTATTCTAAGTCGAACGCAGAGTACTGGAATCATTGTCCTACCGTACAGTTACGCCCGCTATTACGCCCGCTTCGTTTTGAGAATGAGAGTTTAGGGTTCGAAAAGGATCTTTGGAATTATGGTAAATCTTTGGGTTCGAAAAAGTTTTGAAGAAAAAAAGAGTCTTGGGTTCGAAAAGGATCTTTGGAATTATGGTAAATCTTCCCTCTAATATGCTTTAGGTTATTTGGGTTCGAAAAGGATCTTTGGAATTATGTTAAATCCTTGGGTTCGAAAGAGCTTTGAAGAAAAAAAGATCTTTGGGTTAGAAAAGAGCTATGGGTTCGAAAAGGATCTTTGGAATTATGGTAAATCTTCCTTCTAATGTGCTTTGAGTTCGAAAAGGATCTTAGGAATTATGGTAAATCTTCCTTCTAATATGCTTTGGGTTCGAAAAGGATCTTTGGGTTCGAAAAGAGCTTTGAATTCGAAAAGGATCTTTGAAATTATGGTAAATCTTCCTTCTAATATGCTTTGAGTTCGAAAAGGATCTTAGGAATTATGGTAAATCTTCCTTCTAATATGCTTTGGGTTCGAAAAGGATCTTTGGGTTCTAAAAGAGCTTTGGGTTCGAAAAGGATCTTTGGAATTATGATAAATCTTTGGGTTCGAAAGAGCTTTGAAGAAAAAAAGAGCCTTAGGTTCGAAAAGGATTTTTGGAATTATGGTAAATCTTCTCTCTAATATGTTGTTCAAATAAATCATTTTGGCATTTTACATGTTTAAAACGTTAACTGCCAAAAAGAAATTTAGAGAAAAGGAATTTCAGGCTAAAGAAGAATCTTTGAAAATATGTGAGGTAAATTTAACCGCCCATACGTTTTACCTATAAGCCATTCTGGTGTTTTATATATCTAACCGTGAATGCCAAATAACAGTTTGAAATTGAGAGTTTAATAGCTAAAATCGAACCTTTAAAATTAATGTGAAGTAAATCGACTCGCTTATATGCTTTCCTAATATACTGTTTTGACTCTTCACATATTTCAAACGATAATAAATAAATAATGTATTTTAGACTGCCACATTGTATCCCATTCTTCTAAATTCCCCCTTCTTTAAAGGTTCTATTTTTGTCTGGCTCTAGTTTCCCAAAAAAAAGTCTATCAAATCTACACATAATATACGGTAAGGCAGTTTGAAAAAAAAAAAACATTTTTGAGTACACCGGGACAACATGACAAGACCAGAAAACGTAAGACAAAGAAGAAAACGCGTTGAGTCAAAGCCAGTGAAAAAAGAGAAAAATGTATGAAAGAGAAAACATGTGTAAGAGAGAAAAAAGAGAAAATTGACAAAGAAGAAAGACGAGGTGTATCAAAGCCAGTGAAAAAAAAGAAAAATGTATGAAAGAGAGAACGTGTGAAAGAGATAAAAAGAGAGAAACGAGAAAGAAGAAAAACTAGTTGAATCAAGACAACGCACAAAGACAAAAACATCTGAAAGAGAAAACATGTGTAAAAGAAAAAATCGGAGAAAAGTGACAAAAATAAAAATAGAAGTGAATTAAAGCCAGTGAAAAAAAAAAAAAAAAATGTAAACTTTTCTGCCAACACCTCTTCTATGCCGTCCTCAGTGATGAAAGAAAAATAAAAAATATAGGTAAAAGTCCGTTGGACTACATAAAAATGCGAAACTTGAAAATAAAGCTAGAACAAAAAAGCCTCTTTCTCAAGCAGCGGTGAAAAAGCAGCACTGTTGCTTGAGAACTCGGTTTTCTTCTTTGTCCCATGTTTTTTTTTTTTTTTTTTTTTTTTTTTGTTTTTTTTCAAAAGGGCCATTACTTGCTCTGAGAAGGCCCAATTCATTTTTCAATAGTAAATGGCTAAATAGTTTAGAATATTAACAATACCACATCAATATAAGATGTAAAATGAAAGAAACAAATATATAATTTGAACCAAACATAACTGAACTTAATTATAATTTGAATAACGTAGAAAAGAATAAGAACGTGGAAATAAATAGATAAAATAAATAAATGAAAATAAATAGAAAAAATAGCAAATAGATGAAGAATAAACAAAGAAATAAATAAAACAAATAGATTAAATAAATAAACATGGAATAAATAAAAAATAAATATAAAACGCAGAAAAGATATATGATCAGATAGAATAAAATTCACGCCTTAACTGACTACTATAGAAAGTATAGATCGTAATTTTGCCAGATTAACTCTCTTATTTAAATGCTGGGAGAAAATTATTTTCTACGCCCACCATTGTTCCAAATACATCTAATTAAAATTTTGAGATATCTATTTTGTTCAACGTATTTGAAAGTTCTTGAAATTAGTTCTTGAAATAGTCATTTTGTTTAACTTAGTTGAAAGTTCTGGAAATTCGGTCTTAGAGGATGTCAACCACCCTAACAGACCTTAGGGTAAGGGTTGTAATTTATGCCCTGGGGGCATATAAGGTGTTTATAGAAAGCGTTGTCGTTTCAAAAAGGTTCTTTCGATTGGAAATCGAAAGGCCTATTGCCCTTTTTAATAGTCGAAAGTGATTGGAAGGCTTGGCATTTTTATAGTAAAGATCGATGTGGGTATAATGTATTATTTTTTGTTGTTGTTGTTGTTTAGACCAGGGCACTTCGTATCGAAGGAGTTGTCGTGGGAACTTTGAAAAGGGCTCATTCGATTGAAAATAGAAAGGGCTGATGCCTTTTTTATTAGTCGAAAGTGATTGGAGGGCAACTAATCCTCCTCCCATTTGCCCATTATGTTTAAAAACTAAATGTTGCCTTAAGATTGAATCAAAATGCACTGTGTTAATGCTACTTCCCAAATAAGGCATCTCAGCAGTATCCCAAGAACGACTGAGGGTATTATGTTCAAACTTTCTGGGCTACTTCTGCTCTTAAAATTTAACCAAATCAAAATAGCATAAGTGTATCCAAGCTATCAAAGAAAGTATACAAACTTTTTTGCGAATGGCATCAAGTTTTCCATTTCAGGTCAACTAGAGGTATGAAACTAAATTAAACAGTAGTATTTGTATCCAGATTTTTAAAAGAGTGTATGTTGTTAAAAATCGCTGAAAATTTTTCTCCAGCATACAAATAGCAGGCCAAACTGTATTAAAAAAATGGAAAGATTTAAAATATTATTTTCTTTTTCCCTGAAAAGACTATGTCAATATAAAACGAACAGAAATTAATTAAACAAACTCTTTCCACAAAATAAGTTTTTCAAAGAAAAGTAAAGAACTCCATTAAACAAAAAATGAGCAAAAATAAAATCAAATAATCTACCAAGTGTGAAACTACCACAAATCAGCATCGATAAATAAATGAAACCCAAAACGAACAGAAATTACAATAAATAACCGACTCGAACTCAAAATGAGCAGAAATTTACATAAGTTGGGCGCAAAACCCCTATGCCTTCCCAAGGCCAGAACAAAATTTGCACTTTACTGAAAAAATATAAATGAATGTGCATTGTCACATTATATTTAGCAATTATATATACTCAGCAATTATATTTAGTATCCATTGACAATGCGGCTTTTTGGATGATTCGTCAGCCCTCCCCCACAATTTGATTAGAATTTTGTGAATATTTAGTCATTTCTGAATGCGCCTATGCACATCACCAAAACAAAAAAGAGACTAGAGGGAAAACAGACAGGATGCACATCACCAAAACAAAAAAGAGACTAGAGGGAAAACAGACAGGAAAAAATACTAAATGTTTTGACTACCGGTATAAATTACATCATAAAATCAATACTCAACTTTAGTTTTTCTGAATATAATTTCCAGTTTTGTCAGGTTTTTCTAGGCAAAAATGAAAATGTAGAAATGCATACCTTTGGTAGTCTACGAGGCTTCAGTTTTGACCCACGTTGTTTTATCATAATTATTCACATTTGGGCATTTATTGCTTACTTTAAGCATATCTATAAATGAGGTAAAATACAAATTTGGTCATAAATTAAAAATGATTGGTTCTCCAGTCGGTCAAAACTAATCATAAACATTATTTGCATCTAGTTTTGAATTGCCTTAATGTATATGCCATTAGTAAACTAAAAAAATTCCAAAAGTGGACGATAATTTATCGATAAATATTTATAAAAAACATCTCTAAGATAGTGCAAGTAAAATGGTAGCAGGTAACTGGCACATGACCTTAATTCGATTGTTTTTTCTCATAGGTTGATCGTCACTGCGCTTCAGTTTTAAATGCACTTGTTGCTGGCTTAGAAGATGATTCTCTAGACATTCAAGGGGAGAAAAAACGTGATAGAGGATGGTTTAAAGAAAAAGAACAAGACGATGCAACTGCCTGTGCTTACGAGTCTTTGGTTGGTCTCTCAAAACTTTTACCAATTGCGAGTCAGACGGAAATTTGCCGTCTTGCTCCGAGGCTTGCTGTCCGGGTCAGATCATTCTTTGAAAAAGTAAGTGTTGAATTTATTTTAAAGGGGTCGACTAAAGTGTGTTATGGAAAAATTCTATATAGAAGTTCATAAATTTACAGCGCATTATTAGAGATTTGATTCGCCAGAATTTCGACGACCTTTTTTTTTTATCGACAGGTCAGTGTAAATACAACCACACACAATTAGTCTCTACCTAAACCAAGAGGGGTCCTCTTTGAGGTTGACAGATTTTTATAATTATAGGGAAAAACCACTCCCAAGCCGAAGGCTCAATCTAGAAGTTTGATTTATCCAGCCACTTCCTTCTGAATCTCTATCCCTGATTTCTGACTAGAATTGCGCTCTCAGACACAGAAAAGTTGGTTATGATAATTATGGTGACCAGAAAATTAGGCGATAAATAATAGAGGACATGACAAGTTCTTACAAGTTCACATTTAATATTGTCCCTAAACAGATACTTAGTTATATCGGGAAAAGATTGTTGCAAGACTGGATAAGGATTTCATAATGAGAAGCATTGATGCAGACGAGAATGCCAAAAAAATTAAGGGGCTAAAAAAGATGATTTTTAGTATAAATTTTTCCAACATTATCAATTAAGTGACCATTTTTATCATTTTAACTGACCATTTTGGGAGGGAAGCAAGAAAATCCAACTTCGGTCATTCTAGCCAGTTGTTTTCTTTTTGGCACAAGTTTGAAGTATTATTTTAATCTGGGGTAGGGAAGGTGGTCACTTAAAAAGAGTGGCGTAAAAACTAGATTTCCATTATCATTTTTACGACTTTCATATTCTTTTTTCGGATAATTCTTTTAATTATATTGTTCTTATATTTTGTCTGAACTCTTTTTATTCACCTTAAACTGTTGTGTTTTAGTCAGTGATCCAGATAGCTCGCAGATAGCTCGTAAATATCCTAAATCCTTTCCTTTTATGTCGTAACTTTCGCGTACGTTATGCAGCTAAAACTCGATACGATATTAGCGCATGTGATCGCAGAACGAGGCATCTGTTGTTTTTCTCCTGGTTAAAAATGTCAGTTGTATAGAATGTACATATATGATTTGATTCAGAAAAGAGCGATCTATCGTTTGGTGAGATAAACATTGTAGGTTGTGTTGAATATATTTCGAGTAAATCGCTACTATCTAGAATGTTGTTGAATCTTACTGCAGATTCAAGTTTCGACTTTTTTTTTATTAACAGCGTGTAAAGGACATTCTGGCGGTTCGAATGATGTGCTGTCTTATTCGTTTTCTTTTTTTAACAGCTTAGAAAAATCAAAAGAAACTTGGTCATTATAGGTGAATTTCTCCTTTATAGGCTAAAATCGTCAATTTCTACATTAGTGCGAGCATGTTCACCCCGATATTCATTTTAAGCACCTTAGATTACCCCGGAATCCGTACTCAAACCAACTGTGGCTCATGTGAGCCACCCCCCTTTTTTTGAACGATAGCGAGCCTTGGATCACTGACTATTTCCAAAATTCAGCTTTATGTTCTGTTTCTAGAACTGATAGTTGTACTTCAATGAGTAATTTTTATCCATGGGTCTGTATCTGGGGTCATGGGTCTGTACCATTTTCTGGATTTCGTTTGTTTTATAAGCTCCTGGTGAAATTATGACAATATTTTGTATGTCCTGATTTTGTCATTTGTCAATTTTATTCATGATTTTGTCATACTCCGTTGCATTATTAGTGTGTTGCAGCAGCTGATGACGTTCATTGATATTAGACAAGACAGGCTGGTTAGTATAGAAGGCCTATTAAAAGGTATACGCGGTAGGCTGTGTTTGAGATGTTTTTCCGGTACTTTGGTCTCAAGCAAAATTATCTATTAGGGAGGAGATTGAGAGGTTTTCAAAGAGTGGTTGAAACAGCGTTTTCTCTAGGTACATGAATTTTGGTTCTTCTTGAGAAGTTTTTTTTTTACTTTTACCTTTTTTACATTTCGTTGAAAAATACTCTTTTTGGCATTTTGTTTAAAAAAAGAAAATTGCCCCCTCCCTTAATTTCAGAAATACATTGTCCCTCTCCCCACATTTTCGTGAATTGATGCCACTGGAAACCATTGAAAAGTAAAACCATGAGAGATGATGTTCAAGAGCCTATCACAATGTATTACCGTATTCTAATGTTTGTTTTTAAGATTCAATAGGCTGGTGTAAATAAGTGTCTTTTTTTGGAGTAGCATTACTAGCCCAGACTACCCGGCTTTTTTTTTGGTTAAAAAAAATTAATTAATGCCTCCATTAGAAAAAATAAGATTTGAAAGTTTGATTTCTGCTACGTTTTCAGGAGGACTCGAAACTAAGAGCGGCTGCATTTTCTCTGATGGGAACTATTCTTGGCAGCGGTGATGCAGCTGGTTGTGAAGAACCTTTAAAAGAAGCGGCAAATGCAAGTCTCGTAGCCCTTCTTCTTCATGCCTCTGAACCTGACAACGATGTATCTTTGGTAATCTATTTTTTCTATAATCAAATCAATGGGAATTGGTTCTCAATAACCCATGCCACCCCCTATCCAATTATACCCCACAACCGATTTCAAAACAGATAGGGGGAAGGTGCCGTACTTGGGACAATTTTTTTATTTGCTTCTTACTCCTTGACACTTTGCAGTGCAGAAATGAAAATTTCTCAACATCATCTGCAGAAATCAAGGAAGATGTTGTCAAGTTTTCAAGTCGTGAAATTAATTGGTTTTCAAGAAATTATGTTTTTTGACAACTAACCATTTTGTCCCAAGTACGGAACGGGTCACCATAGATGGGAAAAGTGGAAACCATGCTTGGGACATACAATAAAAACGTTTATTCGATGCAAAACTCAGTTATTTAATAGAGATAAGATACAAAAATTGAAGAACAAAGCACAGCTGTATAAAAACAAGCTTAAACCAGAAGTCGTTCACTTGTTCACAACATGTTAAATGGTGACAAATCAAGGGGAAAGACAAAATGTCCAGCCTGTCTTTCGGTCTTTCCGGATGGCTCAGGCTTTGGCAAGATCATCACGATTTCGGTAGAACTATACTAGTATGAAGCATCGATGGGGTTGAATTTCAAGAATGGAGCAATCCTCTTGAAATACCAAACCTGTACTTCTTTTTCCTCTGCCATTTTCGAAACAATTTCACCAACACTGCGGCACTTTCCTTTTTTGTGTCCTTTTCAAATACTAAGACAAAGTCTCCAGTGTTCATAGCACCAAATTGAGGGTTGTTCTCAGCTACAGGTCCTTCCTGAGCATCTGGTTTGATTGATTCAGTCAAGTTTGAAATATCTTCCGATTTACTTCTGCTTTCAGTGATAAAGGACTGCCTAGGCTTTTTGCTTTTTTTGACAAAGGTTTTTGAGAGCTCCCTATTATACAATCTTATTTTACAAATAGGTTTTTTGCTTTTTTTGACAAGAGTTTCTGATATTCTCGATTTTACAATCAACTCAAAACGTGCTATAAATAAGCTTTGGCCAGTTTTTCAGACCGAAGAGTGTTAAATGTAGGACCCTTCCACAGCCACGAAGATTGTCACTTAAGGGCTATTATGAGATGGCCAGAAAAATACGATTGGAGTTCGAGAGACATAAGAAGGCTTATTTTCCAATACAGTTTTTTACTTCTCCTGAACATTTTTGATATGTTTTGGATATGTTGGTGTCACTTAACCACTTTCGTGTTTCCACAGCCTGGTTTTTTACCCTGGTGCTATTTTAAGCGACCTCCACGTGGTTTTTGCTTTAAAGTGTTAGCAGTTTTCATCTTATTTACTATTACTCAATCTTTTTTATTACCTAAAAACATTATAAATCTGTTCCAAAAGCCAATTCTCGTTAATAATCATAAATCATTTTTTATTGTCTAAATCTAAAATAGTGGATGACTGCTAATTGATTCCTTATCTACCACGACAAGTGAAAAGTTTATAAATTTTAGTCCATCTAACGCTCATAAGAACAAGATTTATCGTTATCAAATGTTAAATTTATAATAAAAATGATTAAAACAATTATTTTATTAAATAGATAAAAGGCTTAAATAAATAAAGTAAAAATTTAAAATTAATTTTCTTCTTATTCAGTGTTTTTAGTTCTGCCATGGATGGATTTGGTAAAGGGGTGTATTTTCATGCCCTTGAGGCCTTTTTTTGCATTATTTACATCTTGCACTGGGTCCTCGCGAGAATCGGGCTTGGGAATTTGGGTAAATGCTAGTTCAGATCTTTTGCTGTTACTATTTTTTTTTTTTTTTTTTTTTTTTTTTTTTTTTTTTTTTTTTTTTTTTTTTTTTTTTTTTTTTTTTTTTAATGGTAGTATAAGACTAAAACTACTGTAGCAAATAATAGCACTATAATCCTGCTTTACCTATAACTTACACGCAGGGGAAAGGACTCCCTACCTTTTAAAGATGCCGCTTTATTTCAGGCATGCATTGATGCAATTGGCAAAGGGTTGCGTTTTTTCGGCCTTGAAAATATTCTATCAGTTTTGGAGTCTATGAAATCAAGGAATATATCAGCAGCTGAATATCGAAACCTTCTTGAGAATACTATTAATGTGTTTGTAAGTATTCCAGTTGAAAATAGGTATTTTTGAAGTTTTTTTTTTTTTAAGTGATATTTTGTTCCACAGTGTTTGCAAGAGGTTTCTATACAACTGAATTTTATTTTCAATGTTATAAAATATGCTGGCGTCTTATAAAGATGCAAATAGTGTTTTAATTGTGTTGGAGGCATACATATTAACGACTAAATCATATTTAGGTGACACTGCCTTTGCACGCATATAAAATCAAGCGTGGACATGTATGTATTTGTCGTTGTATAGTCATGTTGGTGTGTGACCAACATACGTGAATACACCTGTGAAGGTGTATTGGAGCCCTATATACGAGAATACACACGCGAATGTGTGTTGGAGGCATATATATTAACAGGTGAATCACAGTTTCGGCCACATTATCTTTGCACGTATATAAAATCGAGTGTGAGTTTGTGTGTATTTGTTGTTTTGAAGTCGTGTTGGAGTTAGACCAACAAACTTGAGTAAACAAGTGAAGGTGTGATGGAGGCATTTATATTAACAACTGAATCACAGTTTAGACCACATTGTCTTTGCACGTATATAAAATCGAGTGTGAATTTGTTTGTATTTGTTGTTGTGAAGTCGTGTTGGTGTTAGACAAACACACTTGAGTAAACAAGTGAAGGTGTGATGAGTTTAGGCTACATTGTCTTTGCACGTGTATAAAATTTAGTGTGAATTTGTGTGTATTTGTTGTTTTGAAGTCGTGTTGGAGTTAGACCAACAAACTTGAGTAAACAAGTGAAGGTGTGATGGAGGCATATATATTAACAACTGAATCACAGCTTAGGCTACATTGTCTTTGCACGTATATAAAATTTAGTGTGAATTTGTGTATATTTGTTGTTTTGAAGTCGTGTTGGTATTTGACCAACACACTTGAGTAAACAAGTGAAGGTGTGATGAGTTTAGGCTACATTGTCTTTTTACGTATATAAAATTTAGAGTGAATTTGTGTATATTTGTTGTTTTGAAGTCGTGTTGGTGTTTGACTAACACACTTGAGTAAACAAGTGAAGGTGTGATGAGTTTAGGCTACATTGTCTTTGCACGTATATAAAATTTATTGTGAATTTGTGTGTATTTGTTGTTTTGAAGTCGTGTTGGTGTTTGACCAACACACTTGAGTAAACACGTGAAGGTGTGATGGAGGCATATATATTAACAACTGAATCACAGCTTAGGCTACATTGTCTTTGCACGTATATAAAATTTAGTGTGAATTTGTGTATATTTGTTGTTTTGAAGTCGTGTTGGTGTTTGACTAACACACTTGAGTAAACAAGTGAAGGTGTGATGAGTTTAGGCTACATTGTCTTTGCACGTATATAAAATTTATTGTGAATTTGTGTGTATTTGTTGTTTTGAAGTCGTGTTGGTGTTTGACCAACACACTTGAGTAAACACGTGAAGGTGTGATGGAGGCATATATATTAACAACTGAATCACAGTTTAGACCACATTGTCTTTCCACGTATATAAAATCGAGTGTGAATTTGTTTGTATTTGTCGTTGTGAAGTCGTGTTGATGTTTGACCAACACACATGAATACACACGTGAAGGTGTGATTGACGCATATATATTAACAACTGAATCACAGCTTAGGCTACATTGTCTGCACGTATATAAAATTTAGTGTGAATTTGTGTGTATTTGTTGTTTTGAAGTCGTATTGGTGTTTGACCAATACACTTGAGTAAACAAGTGAAGGTGTGATGAGTTTAGGCTACATTGTCTTTGCACGTATATAAAATTTAGTGTGAATTTGTGTGTATCTGTTGTTTTGAAGTCGTGTTGATGTTTGACCAACACACATGAATACACACGTGAAGGTGTGATGGACGCATATATATTAACAACTGAATCACAGCTTAGGCTACATTGTCTGCACGTATATAAAATTTAGTGTGAATTTGTGTGTATTTGTTGTCTTGAAGTCGTGTTGGTGTTTGACCAATACACTTGAGTAAACAAGTGAAGGTGTGATGAGTTTAGGCTACATTGTCTTTGCACGTATATAAAATTTAGTGTGAATTTGTGTGTATTTGTTGTTTTGAAGTCGTGTTGGTGGTTGACCAATACACTTGAGTAAACAAGTGAAGGTGTGATGGAGGCATATATATTAACAACTGAATCACAGTTTAGACCACATTGTCTTTGCACGTATGTAAAATTTAGTTTGAATTTGTATGTATTTGTTGTTTTGAAGTCGTGTTGGTGTTTGACCAACACACTTGAGTAAACAAGTGAAGGTGTGATGGAGGCATATATATTAACAACTGAATCACAGTTTAGACCACATTGTCTTTGCACGTATGTAAAATTTAGTGTGAATTTGTGTGTATTTGTTGTTTTGAAGTCGTGTTGGTGTTTGACCAATACACTTGAGTAAACAAGTGAAGGTGTGATGGAGGCATATATATTAACAACTGAATCACAGTTTAGACCACATTGTCTTTGCACGTATATAAAATTTAGTGTGAATTTGTGTGTATTTGTTGTTTTGAAGTCGTGTTGGTGTTTGACCAATACACTTGAGTAAACAAGTGAAGGTGTGATGGAGGCATATATATTAACAACTGAATCACAGTTTAGACCACATTGTCTTTGCACGTATATAAAATCGAGTGTGAATTTGTGTGTATTTGTTGTTTTGAAGTCGTGTTGGTGTTTGACCAACACACTTGAGTAAACACGTGAAGGTGTGATGGAGGCATATATATTAACAACTGAATCACAGTTTAGACCACATTGTCTTTGCACGTATATAAAATCGAGTGTGAATTTGTTTGTATTTGTCGTTGTGAAGTCGTGTTGATGTTTGACCAACACACATGAATACACACGTGAAGGTGTGATGGACGCATATATATTAACAACTGAATCACAGCTTAGGCTACATTGTCTGCACGTATATAAAATTTAGTGTGAATTTGTGTGTATTTGTTGTTTTGAAGTCGTGTTGGTGTTTGACCAATACACTTGAGTAAACAAGTGAATGTATGATGAGTTTAGGCTACATTGTCTTTGCACGTATATAAAATTTAGTGTGAATTTGTGTGTATATGCTGTTTTGAAGTCGTGTTGGTGTTTGACCAACACACTTGAGTAAACAAGTGAAGGTGTGATGGAGGCATATATATTAACAACTGAATCACAGCTTAGGCTACATTGTCTGCACGTATATAAAATTTAGTGTGAATTTGTGTGTATTTGTTGTTTTGAAGTCGTGTTGGTGTTTGACCAATACACTTGAGTAAACAAGTGAAGGTGTGATGGAGGCATATATATTAACAACTGAATCACAGTTTAGACCACATTGTCTTTGCACGTATGTAAAATTTAGTGTGAATTTGTGTGTATTTGTTGTTTTGAAGTCGTGTTGGTGTTTGACCAACACACTTGAGTAAACAAGTGAAGGTGTGATGGAGGCATATATATTAACAGCTGAATCACAGTTTAGACCACATTGTCTTTGCACGTATATAAAAATTAGTGTGAATTTGTGTGTATTTGTTGTTTTGAAGTCGTGTTGGTGTTTGACCAATACACTTGAGTAAACAAGTGAAGGTGTGATGGAGGCATATATATTAACAACTGAATCACAGTTTAGACCACATTGTCTTTGCACGTATATAAAATTTAGTGTGAATTTGTGTGTATTTGTTGTTTTGAAGTCGTGTTGGTGTTTGACCAATACACTTGAGTAAACAAGTGAAGGTGTGATGGAGGCATATATATTAACAAACTGAATCACAGTTTAGACCACATTGTCTTTGCACGTATATAAAATTTAGTGTGAATTTGTGTGTATTTGTTGTTTTGAAGTCGTGTTGGTGTTTGACCAATACACTTGAGTAAACAAGTGAAGGTGTGATGGAGGCATATATATTAACAACTGAATCACAGTTTAGACCACATTGTCTTTGCAAGTATGTAAAATTTAGTGTGAATTTGTGTTTATTTGTTGTTTTGAAGTCGTGTTGGTGTTTGACCAACACACTTGAGTAAACAAGTGAAGGTGTGATGGAGGCATATATATTAACAACTGAATCACAGTTTAGACCACATTGTCTTTGCACGTATGTAAAATTTAGTGTGAATTTGTGTGTATTTGTTGTTTTGAAGTCGTGTTGGTGTTTGACCAATACACTTGAGTAAACAAGTGAAGGTGTGATGGAGGCATATATATTAACAACTGAATCACAGTTTAGACCACATTGTCTTTGCACGTATATAAAATTTAGTGTGAATTTGTGTGTATTTGTTGTTTTGAAGTCGTGTTGGTGTTTGACCAATACACTTGAGTAAACAAGTGAAGGTGTGATGGAGGCATATATATTAACAACTGAATCACAGTTTAGACCACATTGTCTTTGCACGTATATAAAATTTAGTGTGAATTTGTGTGTATTTGTTGTTTTGAAGTCGTGTTGGTGTTTGACCAATACACTTGAGTAAACAAGTGAAGGTGTGATGGAGGCATATATATTAACAACTGAATCACAGTTTAGACCACATTTTCTTTGCAAGTATGTAAAATTTAGTGTGAATTTGTGTTTATTTGTTGTTTTGAAGTCGTGTTGGTGTTTGACCAACACACTTGAGTAAACAAGTGAAGGTGTGATGGAGGCATATATATTAACAACTGAATCACAGTTTAGACCACATTGTCTTTGCACGTATATAAAATTTAGTGTGAATTTGTGTGTATTTGTTGTTTTGAAGTCGTGTTGGTGTTTGACCAACACACTTGAGTAAACAAGTGAAGGTGTGATGGAGGCATATATATTAACAGCTGAATCACAGTTTAGACCACATTGTCTTTGCACGTATATAAAAATTAGTGTGAATTTGTGTGTATTTGTTGTTTTGAAGTCGTGTTGGTGTTTGACCAATACACTTGAGTAAACAAGTGAAGGTGTGATGGAGGCATATATATTAACAACTGAATCACAGTTTAGACCACATTGTCTTTGCACGTATATAAAATTTAGTGTGAATTTGTGTGTATTTGTTGTTTTGAAGTCGTGTTGGTGTTTGACCAATACACTTGAGTAAACAAGTGAAGGTGTGATGGAGGCATATATATTAACAACTGACTCACAGTTTAGACCACATTGTCTTTGCACGTATATAAAATTTAGTGTGAATTTGTGTGTATTTGTTGTTTTGAAGTCGTGTTGGTGTTTGACCAATACACTTGAGTAAACAAGTGAAGGTGTGATGGAGGCATATATATTAACAACTGAATCACAGTTTAGACCACATTGTCTTTGCAAGTATGTAAAATTTAGTGTGAATTTGTGTTTATTTGTTGTTTTGAAGTCGTGTTGGTGTTTGACCAACACACTTGAGTAAACAAGTGAAGGTGTGATGGAGGCATATATATTAACAACTGAATCACAGTTTAGACCACATTGTCTTTGCACGTATGTAAAATTTAGTGTGAATTTGTGTGTATTTGTTGTTTTGAAGTCGTGTTGGTGTTTGACCAATACACTTGAGTAAACAAGTGAAGGTGTGATGGAGGCATATATATTAACAACTGAATCACAGTTTAGACCACATTGTCTTTGCACGTATATAAAATTTAGTGTGAATTTGTGTGTATTTGTTGTTTTGAAGTCGTGTTGGTGTTTGACCAATACACTTGAGTAAACAAGTGAAGGTGTGATGGAGGCATATATATTAACAACTGAATCACAGTTTAGACCACATTGTCTTTGCACGTATATAAAATTTAGTGTGAATTTGTGTGTATTTGTTGTTTTGAAGTCGTGTTGGTGTTTGACCAATACACTTGAGTAAACAAGTGAAGGTGTGATGGAGGCATATATATTAACAACTGAATCACAGTTTAGACCACATTTTCTTTGCAAGTATGTAAAATTTAGTGTGAATTTGTGTTTATTTGTTGTTTTGAAGTCGTGTTGGTGTTTGACCAACACACTTGAGTAAACAAGTGAAGGTGTGATGGAGGCATATATATTAACAACTGAATCACAGTTTAGACCACATTGTCTTTGCACGTATGTAAAATTTAGTGTGAATTTGTGTGTATTTGTTGTTTTGAAGTCGTGTTGGTGTTTGACCAATACACTTGAGTAAACAAGTGAAGGTGTGATGGAGGCATATATATTAACAACTGAATCACAGTTTAGACCACATTGTCTTTGCACGTATATAAAATTTAGTGTGAATTTGTGTGTATTTGTTGTTTTGAAGTCGTGTTGGTGTTTGATCAACACACTTGAGTAAACAAGTGAAGGTGTGATGGAGGCATATATATTAACAACTGAATCACAGTTTAGACCACATTGTATTTGCACGTATATAAAATCGAGTGTGAATTTGTGTGTATTTGTTGTTTTGAAGTCGTGTTGGTGTTTGACCAACACACTTGAGTAAACAAGTGAAGGTGTGATGGAGGCATATATATTAACAACTGAATCACAGTTTAGACCACATTGTCTTTGCACGTATATAAAATCGAGTGTGAATTTGTTTGTATTTGTCGTTGTGAAGTCGTGTTGATGTTTGACCAACACACATGAATACACACGTGAAGGTGTGATGGACGCATATATATTAACAACTGAATCACAGCTTAGGCTACATTGTCTGCACGTATATAAAATTTAGTGTGAATTTGTGTGTATTTGTTGTTTTGAAGTCGTGTTGGTGTTTGACCAATACACTTGAGTAAACAAGTGAATGTGTGATGAGTTTAGGCTACATTGTCTTTGCACGTATATAAAATTTAGTGTGAATTTGTGTGTATATGTTGTTTTGAAGTCGTGTTGGTGTTTGACCAACACACTTGAGTAAACAAGTGAAGGTGTGATGGAGGCATATATATTAACAACTGAATCACAGTTTAGGCTACATTGTCTGCACGGTTATAAAATTTAGTGTGAATTTGTGTGTATTTGTTGTTTTGAAGTCGTGTTGGTGTTTGACCAATACACTTGAGTAAACAAGTGAAGGTGTGATGGAGGCATATATATTAACAACTGAATCACAGTTTAGACCACATTGTCTTTGCACGTATGTAAAATTTAGTGTGAATTTGTGTGTATTTGTTGTTTTGAAGTCGTGTTGGTGTTTGACCAACACACTTGAGTAAACAAGTGAAGGTGTGATGGAGGCATATATATTAACAGCTGAATCACAGTTTAGACCACATTGTCTTTGCACGTATATAAAAATTAGTGTGAATTTGTGTGTATTTGTTGTTTTGAAGTCGTGTTGGTGTTTGACCAATACACTTGAGTAAACAAGTGAAGGTGTGATGGAGGCATATATATTAACAACTGAATCACAGTTTAGACCACATTGTCTTTGCACGTATATAAAATTTAGTGTGAATTTGTGTGTATTTGTTGTTTTGAAGTCGTGTTGGTGTTTGACCAATACACTTGAGTAAACAAGTGAAGGTGTGATGGAGGCATATATATTAACAACTGAATCACAGTTTAGACCACATTGTCTTTGCACGTATATAAAATTTAGTGTGAATTTGTGTGTATTTGTTGTTTTGAAGTCATGTTGGTGTTTGACCAATACACTTGAGTAAACAAGTGAAGGTGTGATGGAGGCATATATATTAACAACTGAATCACAGTTTAGACCACATTGTCTTTGCAAGTATGTAAAATTTAGTGTGAATTTGTGTTTATTTGTTGTTTTGAAGTCGTGTTGGTGTTTGACCAACACACTTGAGTAAACAAGTGAAGGTGTGATGGAGGCATATATATTAACAACTGAATCACAGTTTAGACCACATTGTCTTTGCACGTATGTAAAATTTAGTGTGAATTTGTGTGTATTTGTTGTTTTGAAGTCGTGTTGGTGTTTGACCAATACACTTGAGTAAACAAGTGAAGGTGTGATGGAGGCATATATATTAAAAACTGAATCACAGTTTAGACCACATTGTCTTTGCACGTATATAAAATTTAGTGTGAATTTGTGTGTATTTGTTGTTTTGAAGTCGTGTTGGTGTTTGACCAACACACTTGAGTAAACAAGTGAAGGTGTGATGGAGGCATATATATTAACAACTGAATCACAGTTTAGACCACATTGTCTTTGCACGTATATAAAATCGAGTGTGAATTTGTGTGTATTTGTTGTTTTGAAGTCGTGTTGGTGTTTGACCAACACACTTGAGTAAACACGTGAAGGTGTGATGGAGGCATATATATTAACAACTGAATCACAGTTTAGACCACATTGTCTTTGCACGTATATAAAATCGAGTGTGAATTTGTTTGTATTTGTTGTTTTGAAGTCGTGTTGGTGTTTGACCAATACACTTGAGTAAACAACTGAAGGTGTGATGAGTTTAGGCTACATTGTCTTTGCACGTATATAAAATTTAGTGTGAATTTGTGTGTATATGTTGTTTTGAAGTCGTGTTGGTGTTTGACCAACACACTTGAGTAAACAAGTGAAGGTGTGATGGAGGCATATATATTAACAACTGAATCACAGCTTAGGCTACATTGTCTGCACGTTTATAAAATTTAGTGTGAATTTGTGTGTATTTGTTGTTTTGAAGTCGTGTTGGTGTTTGACCAATACACTTGAGTAAACAAGTGAAGGTGTGATGGAGGCATATATATTAACAACTGAATCACAGTTTAGACCACATTGTCTTTGCACGTATGTAAAATTTAGTGTGAATTTGTGTGTATTTGTTGTTTTGAAGTCGTGTTGGTGTTTGACCAACACACTTGAGTAAACAAGTGAAGGTGTGATGGAGGCATATATATTAACAGCTGAATCACAGTTTAGACCACATTGTCTTTGCACGTATATAAAATTTAGTGTGAATTTGTGTGTATTTGTTGTTTTGAAGTCGTGTTGGTGTTTGACCAATACACTTGAGTAAACAAGTGAAGGTGTGATGGAGGCATATATATTAACAACTGAATCACAGTTTAGACCACATTGTCTTTGCACGTATATAAAATTTAGTGTGAATTTGTGTGTATTTGTTGTTTTGAAGTCGTGTTGGTGTTTGACCAATACACTTGAGTAAACAAGTGAAGGTGTGATGGAGGCATATATATTAACAACTGAATCACAGTTTAGACCACATTGTCTTTGCACGTATATAAAATTTAGTGTGAATTTGTGTGTATTTGTTGTTTTGAAGTCGTGTTGGTGTTTGACCAACACACTTGAGTAAACGAGTGAAGGTGTGATGGAGGCATATATATTAACAACTGAATCACAGTTTAGACCACTTTGTCTTTGCACGTATATAAAATTTAGTGTGAATTTGTGTGTATTTGTTGTTTTGAAGTCGTGTTGGTGTTTGACCAATACACTTGAGTAAACAAGTGAAGGTGTGATGGAGGCATATATATTAACAACTGAATCACAGTTTAGACCACATTGTCTTTGCACGTATATAAAATTTAGTGTGAATTTGTGTGTATTTATTGTTTTGAAGTCTTGTTGGTGTTTGACCAATACACTTGAGTAAACAAGTGAAGGTGTGATGGAGGCATATATATTAACAACTGAATCACAGTTTAGACCACATTGTCTTTGTACGTGTATTTGTTGTTTTGAAGTCGTGTTGGTGTTTGACCAACACACTTGAGTAAACAAGTGAAGGTGTGATGGAGACATATATTAACAACTGAATCACAGTTTAGACCACATTGTCTTTGCACGTATATAAAATTTAGTGTGAATTTGTGTGTATTTGTTGTTTTGAAGTCGTGTTGGTGTTTGACCAACACACTTGAGTAAACAAGTGAAGGTGTGATGGAGGCATATATATTAACAACTGAATCACAGTTTAGACCACATTGTCTTTGCACGTATATAAAATTTAGTGTGAATTTGTGTGTATTTGTTGTTTTGAAGTCGTGTTGGTGTTTGACCAACACACTTGAGTAAACAAGTGAAGGTGTGATGGAGGCATATATATTAACAACTGAATCACAGTTTAGACCACATTGTCTTTGCACGTATATAAAATTTAGTGTGAATTTGTGTGTATTTGTTGTTTTGAAGTCGTGTTGGTGTTTGACCAATACACTTGAGTAAACAAGTGAAGGTGTGATGAGTTTAGGCTACATTGTCTTTGCATGTATATAAAATTTAGTGTGAATTTGTGTGTATTTGTTGTTTTGAAGTCGTGTTGGTGTTTGACCAACACACTTGAGTAAACAAGTGAAGGTTTGATGGAGGCATATCTTAACAACTGAATCACAGTTTAGACCACATTGTCTTTGCACGTATATAAAATTTAGTGTGAATTTGTGTGTATTTATTGTTTTGAAGTCGTGTTGGTGTTTGACCAATACACTTGAGTAAACAAGTGAAGGTGTGATGAGTTTAGGCTACATTGTCTTTGCATGTATATAAAATTTAGTGTGAATTTGTTGTTTTGAAGTCGTGTTGGTGTTTGACCAACACACTTGAGTAAACAAGTGAAGGTGTGATGGAGGCATATCTTAACAACTGAATCACAGTTTAGACCACATTGTCTTTGCACGTATATAAAAATTTAGTGTGAATTTGTGTGTATTTGTTGTTTTGAAGTCGTGTTGGTGTTTGACCAATACACTTGAGTAAACAAGTGAAGGTGTGATGGAGGCATATATATTAACAACTGAATCACAGTTTAGACCACATTGTCTTTGCACGTATATAAAATTTAGTGTGAATTTGTGTGTATTTGTTGTTTTGAAGTCGTGTTGGTGTTTGACCAACACACTTGAGTAAACAAGTGAAGGTGTGATGGAGGCATATATATTAACAACTGAATCACAGTTTAGACCACATTGTCTTTGCACGTATATAAAATTTAGTCTGAATTTGTGTGTATTTGTTGTTTTGAAGTCGTGTTGGTGTTTGACCAATACACTTGAGTAAACAAGTGAAGGTGTGATGGAGGCATATATATTAACTACTGAATCACAGTTTAGACCACATTGTCTTTGCACGTATATAAAATTTAGTGTGAATTTGTGTGTATTTGTTGTTTTGAAGTCGTGTTGGTGTTTGACCAATACACTTGAGTAAACAAGTGAAGGTGTGATGGAGGCATATATATTAACAACTGAATCACAGTTTAGACCACATTGTCTTTGCACGTATATAAAATTTAGTGTGAATTTTTGTGTATTTGTTGTTTTGAAGTCGTGTTGGTGTTTGACCAACACACTTGAGTAAACAAGTGAAGGTGTGATGGAGGCATATATATTAACAACTGAATCACAGTTTAGACCACATTATCTTTGCACGTATATAAAATTTAGTGTGAATTTGTGTGTATTTGTTGTTTTGAAGTCGTGTTGGTGTTTGACCAATACACTTGAGTAAACAAGTAAAGGTGTGATGGAGGCATATATATTAACAACTGAATCACAGTTTAGACCACATTGTCTTTGCACGTATATAAAATTTAGTGTGAATTTGTGTGTATTTGTTGTTTTGAAGTCGTGTTGGTGTTTGACCAATACACTTGAGTAAACAAGTGAAGGTGTGATGGAGGCATATATATTAACAACTGAATCACAGTTTAGACCACATTGTCTTTGCACGTATATAAATTTTAGTGTGAATTTGTGTGTATTTGTTGTTTTGAAGTCGTGTTGGTGTTTGACCAACAAACTTGAGTAAACAAGTGAAGGTGTGATGGAGGCATATATATTAGTAACTGAATCACAGTTTAGACCACATTGTCTTTGCACGTATATAAAATTTAGTGTGAATTTGTGTGTATTTGTTGTTTTGAAGTCGTGTTGGTGTTTGACCAACACACTTGAGTAAACAAGTGAAGGTGTGATGAGTTTAGGCTACATTGTCTTTGCACGTATATAAAATTTAGTGTGAATTTGTGTGTGTTTGTTGTTTTGATGTCGTGTTGGTGTTTGACCAATACACTTGCGTAAACAAGTGAAGGTGTGATGAGTTTAGGCTACATTGTCTTTGCACGTATATAAAATTTAGTGTGAATTTGTGTGTATTTGTTGTTTTGAAGTCGTGTTGGTGTTTGACCAATACATTTGAGTAAACAAGTGAAGGTGTGATGGAGGCATATATATTAACAACTGAATCACAGTTTAGACCACATTGTCTTTGCACGTATATAAAATTTAGTGTGAATTTGTGTGTATTTGTTGTTTTGAAGTCGTGTTGGTGTTTGTCCAATACACTTGAGTAAACAAGTGAAGGTGTGATGAGTTTAGGCTACATTGTCTTTGCACGTATATAAAATTTAGTGTGAATTTGTGTGTATTTGTTGTTTTGAAGTCGTGTTGGTGTTTGACCAATATACTTGAGTAAACAAGTGAAGGTGTGATGAGTTTAGGCTACATTGTCTTTGCACGTATATAAAATTTAGTGTGAATTTGTGTGTATTTGTTGTTTTGAAGTCGTGTTGGTGTTTGACCAATACACTTGAGTAAACAAGTGAAGGTGTGATGAGTTTAGGCCACATTGTCTTTGCACGTATATAAAATTTAGTGTGAATTTGTGTGTATTTGTTGTTTTGAAGTCGTGTTGGTGTTTGACCAACACACTTGAGTAAACAAGTGAAGGTGTGTTGAGTTTAGGCCACATTGTCTTTGCAGGTATATAAAATCGAGTATAAATTAGTGTGTATTTGTTGTTATGAAGTCGTGTTGGTGTTTGACCAACACACTTGAGTAAAAAAGTGAAGGTGTGATGAGTTTAGGCCACATTGTCTTTACAATTATATAAAATCGAGTATGAATTAGTGTGTATTTGTTGTTATGAAGTCGTGTCTGTGTTTGACCAACACACTTGAGTAAGCAAGTGAAGGTGTGATGAGTTTAGGCCACATTGTCTTTACAATTATATAAAATCGAGTATGAATTAGTGTGTATTTGTTGTTATGAAGTCGTGTTTGTGTTTGACCAACACACTTGAGTAAACAAGTGAAGGTGTGATGAGTTCAGGCTACATTGTCTTTGCACGTATATAAAATTTAGTGTGAATTTGTGTGTATTTGTTGTTTTGAAGTCGTGTTGGTGTTTGACCAATGCACTTGAGTAAACAAGTGAAGGTGTGATGAGTTTAGGCTACATTGTCTTTGCACGTATATAAAATTTAGTGTGAATTTGTGTGTATTTGTTGTTTTGAAGTCGTGTTGGTGTTTGACCAATACACTTGAGTAAACAAGTGAAGGTGTGATGAGTTTAGGCTACATTGTCTTTGCACGTATATAAAATTTAGTGTGAATTTGTGTGTATTTGTTGTTTTGAAGTCGTGTTGGTGTTGACCAATACACTTGAGTAAACAAGTGAAGGTGTGATGGAGGCATATATATTTACAACTGAATCACAGTTTAGACCACATTGTCTTTGCACGTATATAAAATTTAGTGTGAATTTGTGTGTATTTGTTGTTTTGAAGTCGTGTTGGTGTTTGTCCAATACACTTGAGTAAACAAGTGAAGGTGTGATGAGTTTAGGCTACATTGTCTTTGCACGTATATAAAATTTAGTGTGAATTTGTGTGTATTTGTTGTTTTGAAGTCGTGTTGGTGTTTGACCAATACACTTGAGTAAACAAGTGAAGGTGTGATGAGTTTAGGCTACATTGTCTTTGCACGTATATAAAATTTAGTGTGAATTTGTATGTATTTGTTGTTTTGAAGTCGTGTTGGTGTTTGACCAATACACTTGAGTAAACAAGTGAAGGTGTGACGAGTTTAGGCTACATTGTCTTTGCACGTATATAAAATTTAGTGTGAATTTGTGTGTATTTGTTGTTTTGAAGTCGTGTTGGTGTTTGACCAATACACTTGAGTAAACAAGTGAAGGTGTGATGAGTTTAGGCTACATTGTCTTTGCACGTATATAAAATTTAGTGTGAATTTGTGTGTATTTGTTGTTTTGAAGTCGTGTTGGTGTTTGACCAATACACTTGAGTAAACAAGTGAAGGTGTGACGAGTTTAGGCTACATTGTCTTTGCACGTATATAAAATTTAGTGTGAATTTGTGTGTATTTGTTGTTTTGAAGTCGTGTTGGTGTTTGACCAACACACTTGAGTAAACAAGTGAAGGTGTGTTGAGTTTAGGCCACATTGTCTTTGCAGGTATATAAAATCGAGTATGAATTAGTGTGTATTTGTTGTTATGAAGTCGTGTTGGTGTTTGACCAACACACTTGAGTAAACAAGTCAAGGTGTGATGAGTTTAGGCCACATTGTCTTTACAATTATATAAAATCGAGTATGAATTAGTGTTTATTTGTTGTTATGAAGTCGTGTTTGTGTTTGACCAACACACTTGAGTAAACAAGTGAAGGTGTGATGAGTTTAGGCCACATTGTCTTTACAATTATATAAAATCGAGTATGAATTAGTGTGTATTTGTTGTTATGAAGTCGTGTTTGTGTTTGACCAACACACTTGAGTAAACAAGTGAAGGTGTGATGAGTTTAGGCCACATTGTCTTTACAATTATATAAAATCGAGTATGAATTAGTGTGTATTTGTTGTTATGAAGTCGTGTCTGTGTTTGACCAACACACTTGAGTAAGCAAGTGAAGGTGTGATGAGTTTAGGCCACATTGTCTTTACAATTATATAAAATCGAGTATGAATTAGTGTGTATTTGTTGTTATGAAGTCGTGTTTGTGTTTGACCAACACACTTGAGTAAACAAGTGAAGGTGTGATGAGTCTAGGCCATATTGTCTTTGCACGTATATAAAATTTAGTGTGAATTTGTGTGTATTTGTTGTTTTGAAGTCGTGTTGGTGTTTGACCAACACACTTGAGTAAACAAGTGAAGGTGTGATGAGTTTAGGCCACATTGTCTTTGCAGGTGTATAAAATCGAGTATGAATTAGTGTGTATTTGTTGTTATGAAGTCGTGTTGGTGTTTGACAAACGCACTTGAGTAAACACGTGAAGGTGTGATGGAGGCATATATATTAACAGCTGAATCACAGTTTAGGCCACATTGTCTTTGCACGTATATAAAATCGAGTATGAATTTTCATGTATTTGTTGTTTGGAAACCGTGTTGGTGTTTGACCAACACACTTGAGTAAACAAGTGAAGGTGTGATGAGTTTGGGCCACATTGTCTTTGCAGGTATATAAAATCGAGTATGAATTAGTGTGTATTTGTTGTTATGAAGTCGTGTTGGTGTTTGACCAACCCACTTGAGTAAACAAGTGAAGGTGTGATGAGTTTAGGCCACATTGTCTTTGCAGGTGTATAAAATCGAGTATGAATTAGTGTGTATTTGTTGTTATGAAGTCGTGTTGGTGTTTGACAAACGCACTTGAGTAAACACGTGAAGGTGTGATGGAGGTATATATATTAACAACTGAATCACGGTTTAGACCATATTGCCTTTGCATATTTATAAAATCAAGTGTGCATGTGTGTTTATATTCGTGGATTTGTCGTTGTGAACGCAAAAATAAGCTAATTTTATGAAGCCAGAAATGTAACATTTGTTATTTAGCGCGACAATATCTACTAAGATTTTCATATAAATGAAAACTAGTTTCCGGC
Organism: Artemia sinica; assembly: GCA_027921565.1. NCBI lineage: Eukaryota > Metazoa > Arthropoda > Branchiopoda > Anostraca > Artemiidae > Artemia > Artemia sinica. The sequence continues at coordinate 53,373,214 of CM051267.1, forward strand.
TTTTGAACTGGCTCGTGTCCATCAGTGATGCTATTACTTTTTCAGCTGTGTCGAAAACATATGGCTTGTGCTTCTAACTGGCATTACTAACAATTCAATGATTTTATAGATCTTGCTCCCTTTCCATCTGTGTTTCTAAAGTCAGTTGCGTGTTTCTGTGTCTACTGTTTTTTGTACACTCAAAAATAAGCTAAAATAATCAAGTTAGAAATATAAAAGTTGATGCAGAATTATTTTGGAGGCATGAGAATTTGAAATCAAGTATTTTGCAGTAGGTATCAAGTCATGGTCAATTGCAGAAAAAGTCAATTACAATAAGAGTAATTGAGAAGCAAATCTGAGATAAGCCCTTTTTAGGACTGTGTAAATATGATGTCATTTCATATGTAGATAGATAAGACTATCTATCATCCGTCCAGTTGTCATTCCTAGGGCAGAACTAAGGTAGATAGTCACATAATTGAGGGATAAAAGATTGGATTGATTTTGGGTTGAACTTAGGCTATACAAATCTGGAATATATAGACTTCAAGAAAAAAAGTAAAACAAGAACTTGAAATATGCCCTCATGATAGCAAATGTGTAAGGTGAAATAACGTAAGACTATATTTACGTAGCTCGAAGGCGCGAGTCTAGCTCAAGAGGAGAGGATGGCATTGCCGAGTGGAGGTAGATCCAGAATAGTTCTGGAACCATGAGGATGTGCTTATATACCATGAACCATGGACCATGAAGGATTTGCTTATATCCTCGTGGAACCATGAGTATGGGATTTATAAGATAATAAATCCCGAATATTTGTCATATCCAGGAACATATATCAAGGGAAAAGGGAAGACGAAAACCTAGAATAAACAACTAGACGCAAAAGCATAGACGAAGAACAGAAAATTAATATGTATAACGAAAAAATAAATCTTTTATGGTTTTTATTTTAGGTTTTTGTTGTTTTCTTGAATGTTTAGTTGTTCAATCTATTTTTTTTGCTCTTGTCATCGATAAACAATTCCAGATGCGGTATTAATTATCTCATTCAATTCACTGTCGTCACCCGTTGTAACATATTTTACTCAAGTTATTTTTTTTTTACTAGACTAAAAGTTACACGTGTTTCTGTATATTTCTGTATTTTGTTCTATTTTCTACTATCATATCATCCCGACGTAATCTGCCTTCTTTTGGGTGAACTCGGCTCCTTGTCCAAGCACTAACCGGAAGGTAACTTGTGCGATTGAATGATTGGGGGAACGGATTATAACATTATCAGGAACTGAAAAGACAAAGACTATACTACCACTACTACTAATTCGCTGCAGAACTCATAAACTACTGCAGCTGCATACTGCTACGTCGATTTAAAAATAAATAAGTAATTTTTGCAGATACAATTGTTGTTAATCAAAGGACATACTTTAAGGGCTAATGTATTCAATAATTTTTTTTTTGCCACCTTTAGGCTCTTCGAGGAAATTAGAAGATGGTTTTGTCGTGTGGTGGCTTACCATATCGACATTACCCATTGCGACTAAACGTAAGATTGTCGTGAGATGGTTACCTACCAATTGAATGATCCATGAGTGATTCAATGATCGTCAGTAAAAATTCAGTTAAAACAAATTATGCTTTTATTCTTTTAGCTGGTGGAAGACGAAGAAACATTGATCAATATGCTATCAGGGTCTCTTGTTTATTTCAAAAGTTCTCTGCCAGAACTCCGAGCAAGTTCAGTTTTATTTGTTGGTAAGTTACTATAATTTCTAGCTTCCTTCATGGTTTTTATACGAATTCTTATTTTTTCCTACAGGTCTTATTTTGTGGCGGTAGATTGAACTAATTTTCCTGAAAATTTACCAAAGTAGAGACATTGGAAACTTGATCTGAAAGACGTAGGATATTATATACACCAAATACCGGTTTTTAAGGGATCTTAATGTGTGTTTTTTTAGAGGGGGGGATAGGATACACCTAAAGAAAATTAATCCCTATGTAAATTCACCCAGAGTTACCCAGCTCTAAATGGGAGCCTGGAATAACGAGGAAAACGTAAATTATCTCCAGTTTTTAGTCTAGTTTAGATGATTAAAACATCTACCGTTTCTTCACTGAATGCCGAGCCCTTCGTATTCATGTCTTTGATTGACAAAAAGTCAAGATATATTAGATAGATCTATGAAACTGCAAGTGAAAGTCAGGTTTTTGGGTGTTCATAAGTTGAGTTTTAAAATTATAGCATTTGGTTAAAAAGGCTGTTAAAAAAAGAGAGAGAGAGAGAGAGAGAGAGAGAGAGAGAGAGAGAGAGAGAGAGAGAGAGAGAGAGAGAGAGAGGAGAGAGAGAGAGAGAGAGAGAGAGAGAGAGAGAGAGAGAGAGAGAGAGAGAGAGAGAGAGAGAGAGAGAGAGAGAGAGAGAGAGAGAGAGAGAGAGAGAGAGGAGAGAGAGAGAGAGAGAGAGAGAGAGAGAGAGGAGAGAGAGAGAGAGAGAGAGAGGAGAGAGAGAGAGAGAGAGAGAGAGAGAGAGAGAGAGAGAGAGAGAGGAGAGAGAGAGAGAGAGAGAGAGAGAGAGAGAGAGAGAGAGAGAGAGAGAGAGAGAGAGGAGAGAGAGAGAGAGAGAGAGAGAGAGAGAGAGAGAGAGAGAGAGAGAGAGAGAGAGAGAGAGAGAGAGATGAGAGAGAGAGAGAGAAGAGAGAGAGAGAGAGAGAGAGAGGAGAGAGAGAGAGAGAGAAGAGAGAGAGAGAGAGAGAGAGAGAGAGAGAGAGAGAGAGAGGAGAGAGAGAGAGAGAGAGAGAGAGAGAGAGAGAGAGAGAGAGAGAGAGAGAGAGAGAGAGAGAGAGAGAGAGAGAGAGAGAGAGGAGAGAGAAGAGAGAGAGAGAGAGGAGAGAGAGAGAGAGAGAGGAGAGAGAGAGAGAGAGAGAGAGAGAGAGAGAGAGAGAGAGAGAGAGAGAGAGAGAGAGAGAGAGAGAGAGAGAGAGGAGAGACGAGAGAGAGAGAGAGAGAGAGAGAGAGAGAGAGAGAGAGAGAGAGAGAGAGAGAGAGAGAGAGAGAGAGAGAGAGAGAGAGAGAGATTGAAGTTTAAACTAAAAGTGCAAATAGTTCTGTGTGGTAGATGAACCTCAGCTTTGCGTGTTTTTGAGTGACAAGGGGATAAAGACAAAAAGAGATTCCTCTCCTGTAATATCATTTATTTTATTTCAATGGTTTACAGTCAGGGGCGTAATTTTCTATGGGACAGGCGGTAACTGCCCCTCCGACCTCCCCCCCCCCACAGCTTAAATTTAATTTCTTCAAACATCTTGTCATAACTAAGATAAATCTGCATAATTCAACCATCCGGAGAGATGAGTCACTTTTCTTTAGTATATCTTCCCCTGCCTTTATAGTACTATAAGGCTCATTTTTCACTGTCATTTTCACTTGATTTGGGAAAATTGGCCCAACTTACCCCCCTCCCTCCCCCAGATTTTGACGAAGTTACACCACTGTTTACAGTTGAGACGTAATTTCGTAAGCCAATCATGTTATTTCTTGTCTTAGGAGTGACAAATAACCCCGTCCTTTTAAACCTAATTGGTTCTTTTGTGTGAAAATCTAAGTGAATCAAAAGAAAGAAGAGTTTTAGTGTCAAGATCTCGCACAGGTGTTCCTTCTGCTTCTCCGTGGATAAACCCCTGATACATAATTCTCTTGTTCTTTTCTACTTTTAGCTTTTAATCACATTTATTTATTTTAGGATATATTTTCCGGAAAATAGATAAATCGAAAGTTGCAAATATCCGCAAGCAAGTTTCTCTTGGTTTAGCCCATCTTCTCCGGGATATCGATCGCTCTGTTCGACTACAGGCACTTGCCGCTTCTACACTTATTTACGGATAAAGGCAGTGTTTTGTTTTATTGTGACCTGATCATATTGCTTTGTGTCATTTATTTTGTAGTGTAACCGCTTCTGTGATTTTTTACCAATATCTTTGCTGTGTCTGCTATGATTCTCATTTTTTCGAAAATTATATTTTTTATTTGCACTTATAATACTTATTAAACTTAGGTCATCAAACAGTTCGTGGTTAACTGTATAGTAAGAGCGACTTGTCTCAGTAGTAACCGAAACTCAAAAACGGAATTTTAATATCAATAGATACATCAAAAGAATTGGATTTTATGCTGATTTTAAATATATAAGTTTCATCAAGTTTACTCATATACATTAAAAGTTACGAGCCTTAGAAAGTTTGCCTTATTTTCAAAAAAAAGGAAAAAAAAAACTCTATAAGTCATAGAATCTTAATGAAAATCACACCATCAGATTCAGCGTATCAGAGAACCTCACTGTAGAGGTTTCAAGCTTCTATCTGCAAAAATGTCGAATTTTGTATTTTTTGCCAGAAGAAAGAACACGGATGCGTGTTTATTTGTTTTATAATCATAGGCAGTGCAATAGCGCTGCCTAAGTAAAGAACGATGTTGGCACAATGTATTATTATTTTTTTTTTTTGTTTGGTTCTTGGTCTTAGACCAGGGCACTTCGTATCGAAGGAATTGTCGTAGAAACTTCGAAAAGGGCTCATTCGATTGGAAACTGGAGTGGCTTGTGCCCTTTTTAATAGTCGAAAGTGATTGGAAGCCAACTAACATCCCTTCCACACCCACCATTTCCCCAAACAGATCCCATCAAAATTTTGAGATAGCCATTTTGTTCAGCGTAGTTGATTTCCAGATAGAAATTATGTTTTTGAGGAGGACACTCCCCCACAGCCTTCAGGGAAAGGGTTGTAAGTTATGCCCTGGGGGCATATATGGTTTTTATAGAAAGTGTTGTCGTAGGAACTTCAAAAAAGGCTCGTTCGATTGGAAATTCAAAGGGCTAGTGCCTTTTTAATAGTCGAAAGTGATTGGAGGGCAACTAACCCCCTCCGCCCCCCCCCCCTCTCACGCCCACCTTTTCCCCAAACGCATCCAATTTAAATTTTGAGATAGCCATATTGTCTAACGTAGTTGAAAGTTCTGGAAATTAGGTCTTTGAGGATGACAACCCCACAGCCCTTAGGGTAAGGGTTTTAAGTTAGGCCCCCGGGGCATATAAGGTTTTTTTCTATAGAAAGCGTTTTCGTAAAAACTTCAAAAAGGCTCATTTGATTGGAAATTGAAATGGCTAGTGCCCTTTTTAATAGTCGAAAGTGATCGGAAGGTAACTACCCCCCCTTCCACGCCCACCATTTATCCAAACACACCCAATCAAAATTTTGAGATAGCCATTTTATTCAAAGTAGTTGAAAGGTCCAGAAATCTTTGAGGATGAGACTCCCCCCACAGCCCTCAGGGTAAGGTTGTAAGTTATGCCCTGGGGGCATATCAGGTTTTTATTGATAGCTTTGTCGTAGAAACTTGAAAATGGGCTCATTTGATTGGAAATTCAAAGGGCTAGTGCCCTTCTTAATAGTCGAAAGTGATTGGAGGATAACTAACACCCCTCTCACACCCATCTTTTCCCAAAACACATCCAATCAAAATTTTTAGATAGCCATTTTGTTCAACGTATTTAAAAGTTTTAGAAATTAGGTCTTTGAGGATGATAAATCCCTTCAGAGCCCTCGGGGCAAGGGTTGTAAGTTATGCCCTGGGGGCATATAAGGTTTTTATGGATAGTGATGTTGTAGAAACTTAAAAAAGGGCTCATTCGATTGAAAATTAGAATGAGTCGAATTTTAATAGTCGAAAGTGATTGGAGGATAACTAACACCCCTCTCACACCCACCATTTCCCCAAACACATCCAATCAAAATTTTAAGATAGCCATTTTGTTCAACGTAGTTGAAAGGTCCGGAAATTATGTTTTTGAGGATGACACTCCCCCCCACAGCCCTCAGGGTAAGGGTTGTAAGTTATGCCCTTGGGGCATATAAAGTTTTTTTTATTATAGATTGCGTTGTCGTAGAAACTTCAAAAAGGAATCAATCGATTGGAAATTGAAACGGCTAGTGCCGTTTTTAATGGTCGAAAGTGATTGGATGGGAAGTAACCCCACTCTCACGCCCACTATTTGCGCAAACACATCCAATCAAAATTTTGAGATAGCCATTTTGTTCAACGTAGTTGAAAGGTCCGGAAATTATGTCTTTGGGGATGGGATGACAACCCCCTCACAGCCCTCAGGGCAAGGGTTGTAATTTATGCCCTTGGGGCATATAAGGTGTTTATAGAAAGGGTTGTCGTAGAAACTCAAAAAAGGGCTCATTCGATTGGAAATTGAAAGGCCTATTGCCCTTTTTAGCAGTCGAAAGTTATTGGAAGGCTTGACATTTTTATAGTAAAAATCGATGTGGGTACAATGTATTATTATTATTTTTTTTTTTTTTGTTTAGAACAGGGCACTTCGTATCGAAGGAGTTGTCTTAGGAACTTCGAAAAGGGCTCATTCGATTGAAAATAGAAAGGGCTAATAGTCGAAAATGATTGGAGGGCGACTAATCACCCTCCCACACCCACCCTCCCATTTGCCTATTATGTTGAAAAACTAAATGTTGCCTTAAGATTAAATTAAAATTCACTGTGTTAATGCTAATTCCCAATAAGGCATCTCAGTAGTATCCCATGAACGACTAAGGGTATTATATTCAAACTTTTGGGGCCACTTCTGCTCTCAAAATTTAACCAAATCAAAATAGCGTAGGTGTATCCAGGCTATCGAAGGAAGTAAACAGATTTTTTTTCCTAATGGTATCAAGTTTTCTATTTCAGGTCAACTAGAGGAGGTATGAAACTAAATTAAACACTACTATTTTTGTCCAAATTTGTAAAAGGGTGTATGTTGTTAAAAATTGCTGAAAATTTTTCGCCAGCATACAAATAGCTGGCCAAACTATAAAGTCTTAAAAAAACAAAAAGATTTAAATAATTATTTTCTTTTTCCCTGAAAAGACTATGTCAATATAGAACGAACAGAAATTAATTAAAAAAACTTTTTCCACAAAAATAAGTTTTTCAAAGAAAAGGAAAGAACCCCTAAATAACTGGGTCAAACTCAAAACGAACAGAAACTAACATGGGTAGGGCTCAAAACCCCTATGCCATCCCAAGGCCAGAACATAATTTGCACTTTACTGAAAAAAATACAAATGAATGTGAATTGTCAGTTTAATATACATATACTGATATTTAGTAATCAAAATGTTAATATTATTTGATTTATTAAAGTTATAAAAGTAAAAACATTTATATTTCGACAATGTGCATTGTCAGTTTAATATACGTATACTGATATTTAGTCATCAAAATGTTAATATTATTTGATTTATTAAAGTTATAAAAGAAAAAACATTTATATCTTTCCAGTAAAGTGCAAATTATGTTCTGGCCATGGGATGGCATAGGGGTTTGAGCCCTACTCCTGTTAATTTCTGCTGGTTTTGAGTTTAACTCGGTTATTTATTGTAATTTCTGTTCCTTTTGGGTTTCATTTATTTATCGATGCTGATTTTTGATAGCTTCACGCTTGGTAGATTTTTTATTTTATTTTTGCTCATTGTTGGTTTAATCTCTACTTTTCTTTGAAAAACTTAATTTGTGGAAAAAGTTTTTTTTAATTAATCCGGGTTGCAGCAGTAGCTAGCAAACCAGTAAGAGACGATCACGTCCCATAGTAAAAACTAAAGTAACCCATAACTCCTGAGAAAAGATTCAGATCAAAACAAGAAGTGCACTATTAGAACCGCCTTGTCCAAAACCTCTATATAGCAAACGTACCGTCCCTTGGCTTGAATAAAAAGGAAAATATTTTGGCTTGAAAATCAAGAAAATTGACTTTAACCACGATATTCTCCACATACGGCATCTTTTTTCTTTCCGTTTTTTTTTCTCCTCAGCTAGCTGGGCACTGGAAAATCATAGAGAGCTGTACAAGGGCTCATTTGAAAGGAAATTGCTACATCTAGTTCCTTTTGTAATTAAAGATTAAATATTTTTTTTTTAAATAGCATCAATTTTAACAAAAAACTGCATTTTCATGTACAAGCTTGATCAATGACATTATAATCGTACATAGGTTATAACCATATATGACGTAATAAGTCAATGCAATATTTATGCACGTTTATGTCTGTACAAGATAATTTCATTTATTTTAGTTCTAATTTCAGGATGGCTAAAGTTATTATGTAAACTGCAAAAATAAATATGGTGTCTGAGCAATAATTTAAATTTTTTAATTAAAACTAGAAAAATACCTGAAAATTTTAAAATTAGTTTTATTTTTTGTTAGTTTTTATAATAGGGAATATACATTAAAAGACGATCATTCGAAGAACATATAATTGCATATATTGGACTTAGTTAGCTGCTCGATTCCTTGAAAAAAAAATCTTATTTGTCAACTGAAGCTAGAATAATTCCTGAACGTTTTAAATAAAATAATTTTATTTAACTGCATAGTGCAAAAATATTTATGGTGTCTGATCAATAATTTCCATTTCTTAATTCAACCCAGAAAGAACCTGAAAATTTTAAAATTAGTTTGGTTTTCCTTTTGCTTCAATTGACTCGCTACGCCATTTTTTTACGCCATTAATTTGATTTCATCTGTGTTCAAAGTTATTATTGTATCCTCGAACCAAACTTGTTTGGCCTAACCCGTAAAGTACGTATCTATATTGTTATAGATACGTACAAAAAACAAAACTAATTTTAAAATTTTCTGGTATTTTTTTTTGTATTTTGAAATAAAAAATAACAATAAATGCTCGGACACCAAAAACATTTTTGCAGTTTACTTAATAACAATAGCGATTCTGAACTGAAAACTACAATAAATACAAAATTTAATTTCTTTTCTACTAAAATATAGCAGAAACGATACACACTTTAGATGTTGTAACTTTGAAGTCAGACATTGTAACTTTGAAGTGAGAGGTGAAATAAAACTTTCGTTGAGTAAATAAAACAAACAATAAAACTAATTTAAAAACTTTCAGGTATTTTTCTAATTTGAATTGAACAATTAATATTACTGATCAGACACTATAAATATTTTTGAAGTTTATATAATAACCTTAGCGATTCTGAACTGAAAACTAAACTAAAATAAAAACTGACATTCTTTTCTACGAAAAATGTAGCACAAAAACTACGCTCTTTAGAACTTGAGCATAAATAAAGTTTGGTTCCAGGAAACACTTATAACTTTGAAGTGAGAGATATAATAAAACTCGCTGATTAAATCAAACAAAAAATAAAACTAATTTTATAAATCATAGGCAGCACGATCGTGCTGCCTAAGTAAAGAACGGGGACACTCGAGAACGAGACAAGAAAGGGGGACTAATTAAAGAGGAGGATAATCCCCCACAACCCTCAGGGCGAGGGTTTTAAGTTATGCCCTGGGGGCATGTAAGAACGATGTTGGCATAATGTATTATTTATTTTTTTTTTTTCCTTTAGAGCAGGGCACTTCGTATCGAAGAAGTTGTCGTAGAAACTTCGAAAAGCGCTCATTCAATTGGAAATTGGAGTGGCTTGTGCCCTTTTTAATAGTCGAAAGTGATTGGAAGGTGACTAACACCCCTTCCACGCCCACCATTTCTTGAAACACATCCAATCAATATTTTGAGATAGCCATTTTGTTCAAAGGGCTTTTGAGTAGGGAGTCAGGTATTACTCCGAACTATACATAATTTATGCATGCTTTTATGGTTTTTCTCACTGAGGATGTTTTAATGGTTTTTCTCACTTTGATGTTTTTTCATGGTTTTTCTCACTGTTGATGGATATAGACATAAGTCCAAAAATAATTGCTGGATGTTTCTTGGATGGTTATGAGTGTTGGTCAATTTATTTGTTTTTTTCTTGGATGTCAACATAAGTCCAACAACAAATTGGATGTAGAAATCTGGTTATTGGATGATTGTTTGATGGTTATGAGTGTTGGTCAATTTATTTGTTGTTTTCTTGGATGTCAACAAAAGTCCAACAACAACTTCGATGTAGACATCTGGCTATTGGATGATTGTTTGATGGTTGTGTGTGTTGGTCAATTTATTTGTTGTTTTCTTTGATGTCAACATAAGTTCATGACAACAATTGCTGGATTATTGATCGAGTCTAACGGGACAAGATCAACAACAATTGATGGATGTTTCTTTGGATGTCAACATCTGTTCAACAACAATTGCTGGATGTAGACATGAGTCCAACGAAATTGATTTACATAATCTGACGGGGAATTCTAATGTAATACAAGGGGACTTTATTTTTAAATATGGCTTCTTTGGTCTTTAGGTCGGAGAGATAAATGGTTTTTAGTGACAGAGATAAATTAATATTCTATTTTTAAATATGGCTTCTCTGGTCTTTAGGCTTAGTGATAAATTCGGGAATTAATATTCTTTCGAAGTCTTAATAATGCAACTTGATTCTTGAATTCATCTCTTGGATAACATAGATTTAAGATATTTCTAAGTGCAACAGATACAGAGGGTAATGCATATGGCTTCACTTAGGGGAAGAGATGAAGCATTTAGTTTGCAGTGTATATGCGATATGTAATTTGAAATTCTTTAGGCATAGAGATAAATTCTGGAATTAATATTTTTTCGAAATCTTAATAGTGTGGCTAGGAACTTCTTAGAGATGAAGACAAATTGAATATATTTTACGCGGGAAATAGTTTCCCGGGAATTTCAAATGTGACAGCGCAGGGATGCCGAAACAAAGGAACACACAGAAATTACTTTTAGGGGATTATTTTGGCGAAACAGTTTGAGACATTTTAGAAGATGATTTAGGCGAAACAGTTTGAGACATTTTAGAAGATGATTTGGGGTGAAACTCTGTGGTCGTTATAATACACAAGTTCCATTTGAACAGTGTTGTGAGGTCCTCTACCCCAACCCCAAAGGCCCCCGGGCACCAAAATAGCCCCCCCCCCCCCCCCCCCTCCACCTCCTCTCCTCCCTCTCTCCTCCTCCCCCTCCCCCCATTTTTTAATACTTTTTTTTAATTTTTTTTAACATGGTATTCTTAAAAAATTTTTTTAACATCTCGTCATGGTTTACCTTGTCTCTGTTACATTCTCTTGATGTTTCAAAGTTCATTTTGGATTTCTTTCGTTGAAATGTAAGAGTTAAAATATTTCAGTAGTGTTTCCTCGTGGTTTACCTTGTCACTGTTACATTCTCTTGATGTTTCAAAGTTCATTTTAGATTTTTTTCTCTTGAAATGTAAGAGTTGGAATATTTCAGTAGTGTTTTGTCGTGGTTTACCTTGTCACTGGTACATTCTCTTGTTGTTTCAAAGTTCATTTTAGATTTTTTTTCCTTGAAATGTAAGAGTGTTTTGTCATGGTTTACCTCACTGTTACATTCTCTTGATGTTTCAAAGTTCATTTAGGATTTTTTCATTGAAATGCAAGAGTTGGATTATTTCAGTAGTGTTTTGTCGTGGTTTACCATGTCACTGTTACATTCTCTTGATGTTTCAAAGTTCATTTTGGATCCTTTTCGATGAAATGCAAGAGTTGGAATATTTCAGTAGTGTTTTCTCATGGTTTACCTTGTCACTGTTACATTCTCTTGATGTTTCAAAGTTCATTTTGGATCTTTTTCGTTGAAATGCAAGAGTTGGAATATTTCAGTAGTGTTTTGTCGTGGTTTACCATGTCACTGTTACATTCTATTGATGTTTCAAAGTTCATTTTGGATCTTTCTCGTTGAAATGCAAGAGTTAGATTATTTCAGTAGTGTTTTGTCGTGGTTTACCATGCCACTTTTACATTCTTATGATGTTTCAAAGTTCATTTTGAATCTTTTTCGTTGAAATGCAAGAGTTGAATTATTTTAGTAGTGTTTTGTCATGGTTTACTTGTCACTGTTACATTCTCTTGATGTTTTAAAGTTCATTTTGGATTTATTTTTTTGAAATGCAAGAGTTGAAATATATCAGTAGTGTTTTGTCGTGGTTTACCATGTCACTGTTACATTCTCTTGACGTTTAAAAGTTCGTTTTGGTCTTTTTCGTTGAAATGCAAGAGTTGGATTCTTTCAGTAGTGTTTTGTTGTGGTTTTTCATGTCATTGTTACATTCTATTGATGTTTCAAAGTTCATTTTGGATCTTTTTCGTTGAAATGCAAGAGTTGGAATATTTCAGTAGTGTTAACTCATGGTTTAAATTGTCACTGTTACATTCTCTTGATGTTTCAAAGTTCATTTTGAATCTTTTTCGTTGAAGTGCAAGAGTTGGATTATTTCAGTAGTGTTTTGTCATGGTTTACCATGCCAATGTTACATTTTCTTAATGTTTCAAAGTTGATTTTGGAATTTTTCCTAGAAATGCAAGAGTTGGATTATTTCAGTAGTGTTTTCTCATGTTTTACCTTGTCACTGTTACATTCTCTTGATGTTTCAAAGTTCATGTATGCACTTGTACATAGGCTGACCTAATCCAACCTAACCTAACCTAAATTAACCCAACTTTTTGCGTATTTCTCTCACTATGAATTTTGAAATACCAAGAGAATGTAACAGTGACAAGGTAAATCACGATAAAATACTATTGAAATATTCTAACTCTTACATTTCAACAAAAAAAAAAATCCAAAATGAACATTGAAATATCATGAGAATGTAACAGTGACAAGGTAAACCACGACAAAACGCTACTGAAATATTCCAACTCATACATTTGAACGAAAAAATCCAAAATGAACTTTTAAATATCATGAGAATGTAACAGTGACAATGTAAACCACGACAAAACACTACTGAAATATTCCAACTCTTACATTTCAACGAAGAAAATCTAAAATGAACTTTGAAACATCAAGAGTATGTAACAGCGACAAGGTAAACCACGACAAAACACTACTGAAATATTCTAACTCATACATTTCAACAACAAAAAATCCAAAATGAATTTTGAAACATCAAGAGAATGTAACAGTGACAAGGTAAACCAAGACAAAACACTACTGAAATATTCCAACTCTTACATTTCAACGAAAAAAAAAATCCAAAATGAACATTGAAACATCAACAGAATGTAACAGTGACAATGTAAACCATGACAAAACACTACTGAAATATCCCAACTCTTAACATTTCAATGAAAAAATCCAAAATGAACTTTGAAACATCAAGAGAATTTAACAGTGACAGTTTAAACCACGACAAAACACTACTGAAACATTCCAAATCTTACATTTCAACGAAAAAAATTCAAAATGAACTTTGAAACATCAATAGAATGTAACAGCGACAAGGTAAACCACGACAAAACACTACTGAAATATTCTAACTCTTGCATTTCAACGAAAAAATTCAAAATGAACTTTGAAACATCAAGAGAATGTAACAGTGACAAGGTAAACCACGAAAACACAACTGAAATATTCCAACTCATACATTTCAAAGGATGAAATCCAAAATAAACTTTGAAACATCAAGAGAATGTAACAGTGACATGGTAAACCACGACAAAACACTACTCAAATAATTCAACTCTTGTATTTCAACGAAAAGGATCCAAAATGAACTTTGAAACATCAAGAGAATGTAACAGTGACAAGGTAAACCATGAGAAAACACTACTGAAATATTCCAACTCTTGCATTTCAACGAAAAAGATCCAAAATGAACTTTGAAACGTCAAGAGAATGTAACAGTGACATGGTAAACCACGACAAAACACTACTGAAACATTCCAACTATTGCATTTCAACGAAAAAAAAATCCAAAATGAACTTTGAAACGTCAAGAGAATGTAATAGTGACAAGGTAAACCACGACAAAAAACTACTGAAAAATGCCAGCTCTTACATTTCAACGAATGAAATTTAAAATGAACTTTGAAAAATCAAAAGAATGTAACAGTTACAAGGTAAACCATGACAAAACACTACTGAAATATTCCAACTCTTGCATTTCAACGAAAAAGATCCAAAATGAACTTTGAAACGTCAAGAGAATGTAACAGTGACATGGTAAACCGCGAGAAAACACTACTGAAATATTCTAACTCTTGCATTTCAACGAAAAAGATCCAAAATGAACTTTGAAACATCAAGAGAATGTAACAGTGACATGGTAAACCACGACAAAGCACTACTGAAATAATCCAACTCTTGCATTTCAACGAAAAGGATCCAAAATGAACTTTGAAATATCAAGAGAATGTCACAGTGACAAGGTAAACCATTAGAAAACGCTACTGAAATAATCCAACTCTCGCTTTTCAACGAAAAAGATCCAAAATGAACTTTGAAACATCAAGAGAATGTAACAGTGACATGGTAAACCACGAGAAAACACTACTGAAATATTCCAACTCTTGCATTTCAAAGAAAAAAAAAATCTAAAATGAACTTTGAAACGTCAAGAGAATGTAACAGTGACAAGGTAAACCACGGCAAAACACTACTGAAATATTCCAACTCTTACATTTCAACGAAAAAAATCAAAAATGAACTTTGAAACATTAAGTGAATGTAACTGTCACAGTTTAAACCACGACAAAACACTACTGAAATATTCCAACTCTTACATTTCAACGAAAAAAATCTACAATGAACTTTGAAACATCAATAGAATGTTACAGCGACATGGTAAATCACGACAAAACACTACTGAAATATTCCAACTCTTACATTTCAACGAAAAAAATCCAAAATGAACTTTGAAACATCATGAGAATGTAACAGTGACTAGGTAAACCACGACAAAACACTACTGAAATATTCCACCTCTTACATTTCAACGAAAAAAAAAGTCCAAAATGAACTTAGAAACATTAAGAGAATGTAAGAGTGTCAAGGTAAACCACGACAAAATACTACTGAAATATTCCAACTCATACATTTCAACGAATTAAATCCAAAATGAACTTTGAAACATCAAGAGAATGTAACAGGGAAATGGTAAACCACGACTAAACACTACTGAAATAATCCAACTCTTGCATTTCAACGAAAACGATCCAAAATGAACTTTGAAACATCAAGAGAATATTACAGTGACAAGTTAAACCATGAGAAAACACTACTGAAATAATCCAACTCTTACATTTCAACGAAGAAAAATTCCAAAATGAACTTGGAAACATTAAGAGAATGTAAGAGTGTCAAGGTAAACCACGACAAAACACTACTGAAATATTCCAACTCATACATTTCAACGAATTAAATCCAAAATGAACTTTGAAACATCAAGAGAATGTAACAGGGAAATGGTAAACCACGACAAAACACTACTGAAATAATCTAACTCTTGCATTTCAACGAAAAGGATCCAAAATGAACTTTAAAGCATCAAGAAAATATTACAGTGACAAGGTAAACCATGAGAAAAAACTACTGAAATATTCCAACTCTTGCATTTCAACGAATGAAATCTAAAATGAAATTTGAAAAATCAAAAGAATGTAACAGTGACAAGGTAAACCATGACAAAACGCTACTGAAATATTCCAACTCTTGCATTTCAACGAAAAAGATCCAAAATGAACTTTGAAACGTCAAGAGAATGTAACAGTGACATGGTAAACCACGAGAAAACACTACTGAAATATTCCAACTCTTGTATTTCAACGAAAAGGATCCAGAATTAACTTTTAAACATCAAGAGCATGTTACAGTGACAAGGTAAACCATGAGAAAACACTACTGAAATAATCCAACTTTTGCATTTCAACGAAAAAAAAATCAAATGAAGTTTGAAACATCAAGAGAATGTAACAGTGACATGATAAACCACGAGAAAACACTACTGAAATATTCCAACTCTTGCATTTCAACGAAAAAAATCCAAAATGAACTTTGAAACGTCAAGAGAATGTAACAGTGACAAGGTAAACCACGACAAAACACTACTGAAATATTCCAACTCTTGCATTTCGACGAAAAAGATCTAGAATGAACTTTGATAGATCATGAGAATGTAACAGTGACATGTAAACCATTACAAAACACTACTGAAATAATCCAACTCTTGTATTTCAACGAAAAAAAAATCCAAAATGAACTTTGAAACGTCAAGAGAATGTAACAGTGAAAGGTAAACCACGACAAAACACTACTGAAGTATTCCAACTCTTGCATTTCAACGAAAAAGATCCAAATGAACTTTGAAACGTTAAGAGAATGTAACAGTGACATGGTAAACCACGACAAAACACTACTGAAATAATCCAACTCTTGCATTTCAACGAAAAATATTCAAAATGAACTTTGAAACATCAAGAGAATGTAACAGTGACAAAGGGAAACCATGAGAAAACACTACTGAAATAATCCAACTCTTGCATTTCAACTTAAAAAGATCCAAAATGAACTTTGAAACATCAAGAGAATGTAACAGTGACATGGTAAACCACGATAAAACACTATTGAAATAATCCAACTCTTGCATTTCAACGAGAAAGATCCAAAATGAACTTTGAAACGTCAAGAGAATGTAACATTGACAAGGTAAACCATGAGAAAACACTACTGAAATATTCCAACTCTTGCATTTCAACGAAAAAGATCCAAAGTGAACTTTGAAACATCAATAGAATGTAACAGTGACATTTAAACCACGACAAACCACTACTTAAATAATCCAACTCTTGCATTTTAACGAAAAAGATCCAAAATGAACTTTGAAACGTCAAGAGAATGTAACAGTGACAATGTACACCATGAGAAAACACTACTGAAATATTCCAACTCTTATATTTCAAAAAAAAAAAATCCAAATAGAACTTTGAAACATCAATAGAATGAAACAGTGACATGTAAACCACGACAAAACACTACTGAAATAATCCAACTCTTGCATTTCAACGAAAAAGATCCAAAATGAACTTTGAAACATCAAGAGAATGTAACAGTGACATGATAAACCACGACAAAACACTACTGAAATAATCCAACTCTTGCATTTCAACGAAAAAGATCCAAAATGAACTTTGAAACATCAATAGAATGTAACAGTGACATGGTAAACAACGATAAAACACTACTGAAATAACCCAACTCTTGCATTTCAACGAAAAAGATACAAAATAAAGTTTGAAACGTCAAGAGAATGTAAAAGTGACAAGGTAAACCATGAGAAAACAGTACTGAATTATTCCAACTCTTGCATTTCAACGAAAAAGATCCAAAATAAACTTTGAAACATCAAGAGAATGTAACAGTGACAAGGTAAACCATGAGAAAACACTACTGAAATAATCCAACTCTTGCATTTCAAGGAATAAATCCAAAATGAACTTTGAAACATTAAGAGAATGTAACATTGACATGGTAAACCATGACAAAACAATACTGAAATAATCCAACTCTTGCATTTCAACGAAAAAGATTCAAAATGAACTTTGAAACATCAAGAGAATGTAACAGTGACAATGTAAACCATGAGTTAATACTACTGAAATATTCCAACTCTTGCATTTCAACGAAAAAGATCCAAAATGAACTTTGAAACATCATTAGAATGTAACAGTGATATGGTAAACCACAACAAAACACTACTGAAATAATCCAACTCTTGCATTTCAACAAAAAAGACCCAACATGAACTTTGAAACGTCAAGAGAATGTAACAGTGACATGGTAAACCAATAAAAAACACTACTGAAATATTTCAACTCTTGCATTTCAAAAAAATAAATCCAAAATGAACTTTGAAATATCAAGAGAATGTAACAGTGACATGTAAACCATTACAAAACACTACTGAAATAATCCAACTCTTGTATTTCGACGAAAAAGATTCAAAATGAACTTTGAAACATCATGAGAATGTAACAGTGACATGGTAAACCACGACAAAACTCTACTGAAATATTCCAACTCTTGCATTTCAACGAAAAAGATCCAAAATGAACTTTGAAACATCAATAGAATGTAACAGTGATATGGTAAACCACGACAAAACACTACTGAAATATTCCAACTCTTGTATTTTAACAAAAATGATCCAAAATGAACTTTGAAACATCAAGAGAATGTAACAGTGACAAGGTAAACCTTGAGAAAACACTACTGAAAAATTCCAACTCTTGCCTTTCATCGAAAAGGATCCAAAATGAACTTTGAAACATCAAGAGAATGTAACAGTGACATGGTAAACCACGACAAAACACTACTGAAATAATCCAACTCTTGAATTTCAACGAAAAAATCCAAAATGAAATTTGAAACATCAAGATAATGTAACAGTGTCATGGTAAACCATGATAAAACACTACTGAAATATTCCATATCATACATTTCAACAAAAAACACTCTTACATTTCAAGGAAAAAAAAAAATCTAAAATGAACTTTGAAACAACAAGAGAATGCTCCAGTGACAAGGTAAACCACGACAAAACACTACTGAAATATTCCAACTCTTACATTTTAACGAAGAAAATCTAAAATGAACTTTGAAACGTCAAGAGAATGTAACAGCGACATGGTAAACCATGATAAAACACTACTGAAATATTCCATCTCATACATTTCAACAAAAAAAAAAAATCCAAAATGAATATTGAAACATCAAGAGAATTTAACAGTGACAAGGTAAACCATGACAAAACACTACTGAAATATTCCAACTCTTAACATTTCAATGAAAAAAAATCCAAAATGAACTTTGAAACATCAAGAGAATGTAACAGTGACAGTGTAAACCACGACAAAACACTACTAAAACATTCCAACTCTTACATTTCAACGAAAAAATCCAAAATGAACTTTGAAACATCAATAGAATGTAACAGCGACAAGGTAAACCACGACAAAACACTACTGAAATATTCCAACTCTTGCATTTAAACGAAAAAAATTCAAAATGAACTTTGAAACATCAAGAGAATGTAACAGTGACAAGGTAAACCACGACAAAACACTACTGAAATATTCCAACTCTTACATTTCAACGAAAAAAGTCCAAAATGAACTTTGATACATCAATAGAATGTAACAGCGACATGGTAAACCATGATAAAGCACTACTGAAATATTCCATCTCATACATTTCAACAAAAAAAAATCCAAAATGAATTTCGAAACATCAAGAGAATGTAACAGTGACAAGGTTAACCAAGACAAAACACTACTGAAATATTCCAACTCTTACATTTCAACGAAAAAAAAATGCAAAATGAACATTGAAACATCAAGAGAATGTAACAGTGACAATGTAAACCATGACAAAACACTACTGAAATATTCCAACTCTTAACATTTCAATGAAAAAAAAAATCAAAAATGAACTTTGAAACATCAAGAGAATGTAACAGTGACAGTGTAAACCACGACAAAACACTACTGAAACATTCCAACTCTTACATTTCAACGATAAAATCCAAAATGAACTTTGATACATCAATAGAATGTAACAGCGACAAGGTAAACCACGACAAAACACTACTGAAATATTCCAACTCTTTCATTTCAACAAAAAAATTCAAAATGAACTTTGAAACATCAAGAGAATGTAACAGTGATATGGTAAACCACAACAAAACACTACTGAAATAATCCAACTCTTGCATTTCAACAAAAAAGACCCAACATGAACTTTGAAACGTCAAGAGAATGTAAAAGTGACATGGTAAACCAATAAAAAACACTACTGAAATATTTCAACTCTTGCATTTCAAAAAAATAAATCCAAAATGAACTTTGAAATATCAAGAGAATGTAACAGTGACATGTAAACCATGACAAAACACTACTGAAATAGTCCAACTCTTGTATTTCGACGAAAAAGATTAAAAATGAACTTTGAAACATCATGAGAATGTAACAGTGACATGGTAAACCACGACAAAACACTACTGAAATAATCCAACTCTTGCATTTCAACGAAAAATATTCAAAATGAACTTTGAAACATCAAGAGAATGTAACAGTGACAAAGGGAAACCATGAGAAAACACTACTGAAATAATCCAACTCTTGCATTTCAACTTAAAAAGATCCAAATGAACTTTGAAACGTTAAGAGAATGTAACAGTGACATGGTAAACCACGACAAAACACTACTGAAATAATCCAACTCTTGCATTTCAACGAAAAATATTCAAAATGAACTTTGAAACATCAAGAGAATGTAACAGTGACAAAGGGAAACCATGAGAAAACACTACTGAAATAATCCAACTCTTGCATTTCAACTTAAAAAGATCCAAAATGAACTTTGAAACATCAAGAGAATGTAACAGTGACATGGTAAACCACGATAAAACACTATTGAAATAATCCAACTCTTGCATTTCAACGAGAAAGATCCAAAATGAACTTTGAAACGTCAAGAGAATGTAACATTGACAAGGTAAACCATGAGAAAACACTACTGAAATATTCCAACTCTTGCATTTCAACGAAAAAGATCCAAAGTGAACTTTGAAACATCAATAGAATTTAACAGTGACATTTAAACCACGACAAACCACTACTTAAATAATCCAACTCTTGCATTTTAACGAAAAAGATCCAAAATGAACTTTGAAACGTCAAGAGAATGTAACAGTGACAATGTACACCATGAGAAAACACTACTGAAATATTCCAACTCTTATATTTCAAAAAAAAAAATCCAAATAGAACTTTGAAACATCAATAGAATGAAACAGTGACATGTAAACCACGACAAAACACTACTGAAATAATCCAACTCTTGCATTTCAACGAAAAAGATTCAAAATGAACTTTGAAACATCAAGAGAATGTAACAGTGACATGATAAACCACGACAAAACACTACTGAAATAATCCAACTCTTGCATTTAAACGAAAAAGATCCAAAATGAACTTTGAAACATCAATAGAATGTAACAGTGACATGGTAAACAACGATAAAACACTACTGAAATAACCCAACTCTTGCATTTCAACGAAAAAGATACAAAATAAAGTTTGAAACGTCAAGAGAATGTAAAAGTGACAAGGTAAACCATGAGAAAACAGTACTGAATTATTCCAACTCTTGCATTTCAACGAAAAAGATCCAAAATAAACTTTGAAACATCAAGAGAATGTAACAGTGACAAGGTAAACCATGAGAAAACACTACTGAAATAATCCAACTCTTGCATTTCAAGGAATAAATCCAAAATGAACTTTGAAACATTAAGAGAATGTAACATTGACATGGTAAACCATGACAAAACACTACTGAAATAATCCAACTCTTGCATTTCAACGAAAAAGATTCAAAATGAACTTTGAAACATCAAGAGAATGTAACAGTGACAATGTAAACCATGAGTTAACACTACTGAAATATTCCAACTCTTGCATTTCAACGAAAAAGATCCAAAATGAACTTTGAAACATCATTAGAATGTAACAGTGATATGGTAAACCACAACAAAACACTACTGAAATAATCCAACTCTTGCATTTCAACAAAAAAGACCCAACATGAACTTTGAAACGTCAAGAGAATGTAACAGTGACATGGTAAACCAATAAAAAACACTACTGAAATATTTCAACTCTTGCATTTCAAAAAAATAAATCCAAAATGAACTTTGAAATATCAAGAGAATGTAACAGTGACATGTAAACCATTACAAAACACTACTGAAATAATCCAACTCTTGTATTTCGACGAAAAAGATTCAAAATGAACTTTGAAACATCAAGAGAATGTAACAGTGACATGGTAAACCACGACAAAACACTACTGAAATAATCCAACTCTTGCATTTCAACGAAAAAGATCCAAAATGAACTTTGAAACATCAAGAGAATGTAACAGTGACATGGTAAACCACGACAAAACACTACTGAAATATTCCAACTCTTGTATTTTAACAAAAATGATCCAAAATGAACTTTGAAACATCAAGAGAATGTAACAGTGACAAGATAAACCTTGAGAAAACACTACTGAAAAATTCCAACTCTTGCCTTTCATCGAAAAGGATCCAAAATGAACTTTGAAACATCAAGAGAATGTAACAGTGACATGGTAAACCACGACAAAACACTACTGAAATAATCCAACTCTTGAATTTCAACGAAAAAATCCAAAATGAAATTTGAAACATCAAGATAATGTAACAGTGTCATGGTAAACCATGATAAAACACTACTGAAATATTCCATATCATACATTTCAACAAAAAACACTCTTACATTTCAAGGAAAAAAAAAATCTAAAATGAACTTTGAAACAACAAGAGAATGCTCCAGTGACAAGGTAAACCACGACAAAACACTACTGAAATATTCCAACTCTTACATTTTAACGAAGAAAATCTAAAATGAACTTTGAAACGTCAAGAGAATGTAACAGCGACATGGTAAACCATGATAAAACACTACTGAAATATTCCATCTCATACATTTCAACCAAAACAAAAAAATCCAAAATGAATATTGAAACATCAAGAGAATTTAACAGTGACAAGGTAAACCATGACAAAACACTACTGAAATATTCCAACTCTTAACATTTCAATGAAAAAAAATCCAAAATGAACTTTGAAACATCAAGAGAATGTAACAGTGACAGTGTAAACCACGACAAAACACTACTAAAACATTCCAACTCTTACATTTCAACGAAAAAATCCAAAATGAACTTTGAAACATCAATAGAATGTAACAGCGACAAGGTAAACCACGACAAAACACTACTGAAATATTCCAACTCTTGCATTTAAACGAAAAAAATTCAAAATGAACTTTGAAACATCAAGAGAATGTAACAGTGACAAGGTAAACCACGACAAAACACTACTGAAATATTCCAACTCTTACATTTCAACGAAAAAAGAATCCAAAATCAACTTTGAAACATCAAGAGAATGTAACAGCGACATGGTAAACCATGATAAAACACTACTGAAATATTCCATCTCATACATTTCAACAAAAAAAAATCCAAAATGAATTTCGAAACATCAAGAGAATGTAACAGTGACAAGGTTAACCAAGACAAAACACTACTGAAATATTCCAACTCTTACATTTCAACGAAAAAAAAAAATGCAAAATGAACATTGAAACATCAAGAGAATGTAACAGTGACAATGTAAACCATGACAAAACACTACTGAAATATTCCAACTCTTAACATTTCAATGAAAAAAAAAAATCAAAAATGAACTTTGAAACATCAAGAGAATGTAACAGTGACAGTGTAAACCACGACAAAACACTACTGAAACATTCCAACTCTTACATTTCAACGAAAAAAATCCAAAATGAACTTTGATACATCAATAGAATGTAACAGCGACAAGGTAAACCACGACAAAACACTACTGAAATATTCCAACTCTTTCATTTCAACAAAAAAATTCAAAATGAACTTTGAAACATCAAGAGAATGTAACAGTGATATGGTAAACCACAACAAAACACTACTGAAATAATCCAACTCTTGCATTTCAACAAAAAAGACCCAACATGAACTTTGAAACGTCAAGAGAATGTAAAAGTGACATGGTAAACCAATAAAAAACACTACTGAAATATTTCAACTCTTGCATTTCAAAAAAATAAATCCAAAATGAACTTTGAAATATCAAGAGAATGTAACAGTGACATGTAAACCATTACAAAACACTACTGAAATAGTCCAACTCTTGTATTTCGACGAAAAAGATTCAAAATGAACTTTGAAACATCATGAGAATGTAACAGTGACATGGTAAACCACGACAAAACACTACTGAAATATTCCAACTCTTACATTTTAACGAAGAAAATCTAAAATGAACTTTGAAACATCAAGAGAATGTAACAGTGACATGGTAAACCATGAGAAAACACTACTGAAATAATCCAACTCTTGAATTTCAACGAAAAAGTCCAAAATGAAATTTGAAACATCAAGATAATGTAACAGTGTCATGGTAAACCATGATAAAATACTACTGAAATAATCCAACTCTTGTATTTCAACGAAAAGGATCCAAAATGAACTTTGAAACATCAAGAGAATGTAACAGTGACAAGGTAAACCACGACAAAACACTACTGAAATAATCCAACTCTTGAATTTCAACGAAAAAGTCCAAAATGAAATTTGAAACATCAAGATAATGTAACAGTGTCATGGTAAACCATGATAAAACACTACTGAAATATTCCATATCATACATTTCAACAAAAAACACTCTTACATTTCAAGGAAAAAAAAAATCTAAAATGAACTTTGAAACAACAAGAGAATGCTCCAGTGACAAGGTAAACCACGACAAAACACTACTGAAATATTCCAACTCTTACATTGCAACGAAGAAAATCTAAAATGAGCTTTGAAACGTCAAGAGAATGTAACAGCGACATGGTAAATCATGATAAAACACTACTGAAATATTCCATCTCATACATTTCAACCAAAACAAAAAAATCCAAAATGAATTTTGAAACATCAAGAGAATTTAACAGTGACAAGGTAAACCACGACAAAACACTACTGAAATATTCCAACTCTTGCATTTCAACGAAAAAAAAAATCCAAAATGAACATTGAAACATCAAGAGAATGTAACAGTGACATGGTATACCAATACAAAACACTACTGAAATATTTCAACTCTTGCATTTCAAAAAAATAAATCCAAAATGAACTTTGAAACATCAAGAGAATGTAAAAGTGACATGTAAACCATGACAAAACACTACTGAAATAATCCAACTCTTGTATTTCAACGAAAAAGATTCAAAATGAACTTTGAAACATCAATAGAATGTAACAGTGACAGGGTAAACCACGACGAAACACTACTGAAATATTCCAACTCTTGTATTTCAACGAAAAAGATCCAAAATGAACTTTGAAACATCAAGAGAATGTAACAGTGACAAGGTAAACCATGAGAAAACACTACTGAAATATTCCAACTCTTGCCTTTCATCAAAAAGGATCCAAAATGAACTTTGAAACATCAAGAGAATGTAACAGTGACATGGTAAACCAAGACAAAACACTACTGAAATAATCCAACTCTTGCATTTCAATGAAAAAATCCAAACTGAAATTTGAAACATCAACAGAATGTAACAGTAACATGTTAAACCATGACAAAACACTCTTACAGTTCAAGGAAAAAAAAATCTAAAATGAAGTTTGAAACAACAAGAGAATGCTCCAGTGACAAGGTAAACCACGACAAAACACTACTGAAATATTCCAACTCTTACATTTCAACGAAGAAAATCTAAAATGAACTTTGAAACATCAACAGAATGTAACAGCGACATGGTAAACCATGATAAAACACTACTGAAATATTCCATATCATACATTTCAAAAAAAAAAATCCAAAATGAATTTTGAAACATCAAGAGATTGTAACAATGACAAGGTTAACCAAGACAAAACACTGCTGAAATATTCCAACTCTTACATTTCAACGAAAAATAAAATCCAAAATGAATATTGAAACATCAAGAGAATGTAACAGTGACAGTGTAAACCACGACAAAACACTACTGAAACATTCCAACTCTTACGTTTCAACGAAAAAATCCAAAATGAACGTTGAAACATCAATAGAATGCAACAGCGACAAGGTAAACCACGACAAAACACTACTGAAATATTCCAACTCTTGCATTTAAACGAAAAAAATTCAAAATGAACTTTGAAACATCAAGACAATGTAACAGTGACAAGGTAGACCACGACAAAACACTACTGAAATATTCCAAATCGTACATTTCAACGGATGAAATCCAAAATGAACTTTGAAACATCAAGAGAATGTAACAGCAACATGGTAAACCACTACAAAACACTACTGAAATAATCCAACTTTTGCATTTCAACGAAAAGGATCCAAAATGAACTTTGAAACATCAAGATAATGTTACAGGGACTAGGTAAACCATGAGAAAACACTACTGAAATAATCCAACTCTTGCATTTCAACGAAAAAGATCCAAAATGAACTTTGAAACATCAAGAGAATGTAACAGTGACATGGTAAACCACGAGAAAACACTACTGAAATATTCCAACTCTTGCATTTCAACGAAAAATAAAATCCAAAATGAACCTTAAAACGTCAAGAGAATGTAACAGTGACAAGGTAAACCACGACAAAAAACTACTGAAAATGCCAGCTCTTACATTTCAACGAATGAAATCTAAAATGAACTTTGCAAAAGAATGTAACAGTGACAAGGTAAACTACGACAAAACACTACTGAAATTATCCAACTCTTGCATTTCAACGAAAAAGATCCAAAATGAACTTTGAAACGTCAAGAGAATGTAACAGTGACATGGTAAACCACGAGAAAACACTACTGAAATATTCCAACTCTTGCATTTCAACGAAAAAGATCCAAAATGAACTTTGAAACATCAAGAGAATGATACAGTGACAAGGTAAACCATTAGAAAACGCTACTGAAATAATCCAACTCTTGCATTTCAACGAAAAAGATCCAAAATGAACTTTGAAACATCAAGAGAATGTAACAGTGACATGGTAAACCACGAGAAAACACTACTGAAATATTCCAACTCTTACATTTCAACGAAAAAAAAAAATCCAAAATGAACATTGAAACATCAAGAGAATGTAACAGTGACAATGTAAACCATGACAAAACACTACTGAAATATTCCAACTCTTAACATTTCAATGAAAAAAAAAAAATCAAAAATGAACTTTGAAACATCAAGAGAATGTAACAGTGACAGTGTAAACCACGACAAAACACTACTGAAACATTCCAACTCTTACATTTCAACGAAAAAATCCAAAATGAACTTTGAAACATCAATAGAATGTAACAGCGACAAGGTAAACCACGACAAAACACTACTGAAATATTCCAACTTTTTCATTTCAACGAAAAAAATTTAAAATGAACTTTGAAACATCAAGAGAATGTAACACTGACAAGGTAAACCACGACAAAACACTACTGAAATATTCCAACTCGTACATTTCAACGGATGAAATCCAAAATGAACTTTGAAACATCAAGAGAATATAACAGCAACATGGTAAACCACTACAAAACACTACTGGAATAATCCAACTCTTGCATTTCAACGAAAAGGATCCAAAATGAACTTTGAAACATCAAGAGAATGTTACAGGGACTAGGTAAACCATGAGAAAACACTACTGAAATAATCCAACTCTTGCATTTCAACGAAAAAGATCCAACATGAACTTTGAAACATCAAGAGAATGTAACAGTGACATGGTAAACCACGAGAAAACACTACTGAAATATTCCAACTCTTGCATTTCAACGAAAAATAAAATCCAAAATGAACTTTAAAACGTCAAGAGAATGTAACAGTGACAAGGTAAACCACGACAAAAAACTACTGAAAATGCCAGCTCTTACATTTCAACGAATGAAATCTAAAATGAACTATGCAAAAGAATGTAACAGTGACAAGGTAAACCATGACAAAACACTACTGAAATTATCCAACTCTTGCATTTCAACGAAAAAGATCCAACATGAACTTTGAAACATCAAGAGAATGTAACAATGACATGGTAAACCACGAGAAAACACTACTGAAATATTCCAACTCTTGCATTTCAACGAAAAAGATCCAAAATGAACTTTGAAACATCAAGAGAATGTTAGAGTGACAAGGTAAACCATTAAAAAACGCTACTGAAATAATCCAACTCTTGCATTTCAACGAAAAAGATCCAAAATGAACTTTGAAACATCAAGAGAATGTAACAGTGACATGGTAAACCACGAGAAACATCAAGAGAATGTTACAGGGACTAGGTAAACCATGAAACACTACTGAAATAATCCATCTCTTGCATTTCAACGAAAAAGATCCAAAATGAACTTTGAAACATCAAGAGAATGTAACAGTGACATGGTAAACCACGAGAAAACACTACTGAAATATTCCAACTATTGCATTTCAACGAAAAATAAAATCCAAAATGAACTTTGAAACGTCAAGAGAATGTAACAGTGACAAGGTAAACCACGACAAAAAACTACTGAAAATGCCAGCTCTTATATTTCAACGAATGAAATCTAAAATGAACATTGAAAAATCAAAAGAATGTAACAGTGACAAGGTAAACCATGACAAAACACTACTGAAATTATCCAACTCTTGCATTTCAATGAAAAAGATCCAAAATGAAGTTTTAAAACGTCAAGAGAATGTAACAGTGACATGGTAAACCACGAGAAAACACTACTGAAATATTCCAACTCTTGCATTTCAACGAAAAAGATCCAAAATGAACTTTGAAACATCAAGAGAATGTAACAGTGACATGGTAAACCACGATAAAACACTACTGAAATAATCCAACTCTTGCATTTCAACGAAAAGGATGCAAAATGAACTTTGAAATATCAAGAGAATGTTACAGTGACAAGGTAAACCATTAGAAAACGCTACTGAAATAATCCAACTCTTGCATTTCAACGAAAAAGATCCAAAATGAACTTTGAAACATCAAGAGAATGTAACAGTGACATGGTAAAACACGAGAAAACACTACTGAAATATTCCAACTCTTGCATTTCAAAGAAAAAAAAAATCTAAAATGAACTTTGAAACGTCAAGAGAATGTAACAGTGACAAGATAAACCACGACAAAACACTACTGAAACATTCCAACTCTTACATTTCAACGAAAAAAAAATCCAAAATGAACTTTGAAACATCAAGTGAATGTAACAGAGACAGTTTAAACCACGACAAAACACTACTGAAATATTCCAACTCTTACATTTCAACGAAAAAAAAATCCACAATGAACTTTGAAACATCAAGCGAATGTAACAGAGACAGTTTAAACCACGACAAAACACTACTGAAACATTCCAACTCTTACATTTCAACGAAAAAAATTCAAAATGAACTTTGAAACATCATGAGAATGTAACAGTGACAAGGTAAACCACGACAAAACACTACTGAAACATTCCAACTCATACATTTCAACGAATTAAATCCAAAATGAACTTTTAAACATCAAGAGAATGTAACAGTGACATGGTAAACCATGACAAAACACTACTGAAATAATCCAACTCTTGCATTTAAAAGAAAAGGATCCAAAATGAACTTTGAAACGTCAAGAGAATATTACAGTGACAAGGTAAACCATGAGAAAACACTACTGAAATAATCCAACTCTTACATTTCAACGAAGAAAAAGTCCAAAATGAACTTAGAAACATTAAGAGAATGTAAGAGTGTCAAGGTAAAGCACGACAAAACACTACTGAAATATTCCAACTCATACATTTCAACGAATTAAATCCAAAATGAACTTTGAAACATCAAGAGAATGTAACAGTGAAATGGTAAACCACGACAAAACACTACTGAAATAATCCAACTCTTGCATTTAAAAGAAAAGGATCCAAAATGAACTTTGAAACATTAAGAAAATATTACAGTGACAAGGTAAACCATGAGAAAACACTACTGAAATACTCCAACTCTTGCATTTCAACGAATGAAATTTAAAATGAACGTTGAAAAATCAAAAGAATGTAACAGTGACAGGGTAAACCATGACAAAACACTACTGAAATATTCCAACTCTTGCATTTCAACGAAAAAGATCCAAAATGAACTTTGAATCATCAAGAGAATGTAACAGTGACATGGTAAACCATGACAAAACACTACTGAAATATTCCAACTCTTGCATTTCAACGAATGAAATCTAAAATGAACTTTGAAAAATCAAAAGAATGTAACAGTGACAGGGTAAACCATGACAAAACACTACTGAAATATTCCAACTCTTGCATTTCAACGAAAAAAAAATCGAAATGAACTTTGAAACATCAAGAGAATTTAACAGCGACAAGGTAAACCAGGACAAAGCAATACTGAAATATTCCAACTCGTACATTTCAACGGATGAAATCCAAAATGAACTTTGAAACATCAAGAGAATGTAACAGTAACATGGTAAACCACTACAAAACACTACTGAAATAATCCAACTTTTGCATTTCAACGAAAAGGATCAAAAATGAACTTTGAAACATCAAGAGAATGTTACAGGGACTAGGTAAACC
Source organism: Artemia sinica (assembly GCA_027921565.1). Classification (NCBI taxonomy): domain Eukaryota; kingdom Metazoa; phylum Arthropoda; class Branchiopoda; order Anostraca; family Artemiidae; genus Artemia; species Artemia sinica. Next base: position 53,403,188 of record CM051267.1, read on the forward strand.
ATGAGAAAACACTACTGAAATAATCCATCTCTTGCATTTCAACGAAAAAGATCCAAAATGAACTTTGAAACCTCAAGAGAATGTAACAGTGACATGGTAAACCACGAGAAAACACTACTGAAATATTCCAACTCTTGCATTTCAACGAAAAATAAAATCCAAAATGAACTTTGAAACGTCAAGAGAATGTAACAGTGACAAGGTAAACCACGACAAAAAACTACTGAAAATGCCAGCTCTTACATTTCAACGAATGAAATCTAAAATGAACTTTGAAAAATCAAAAGAATGTAACAGTGACAAGGTAAACCATGACAAAACACTACTGAAATTATCCAACTCTTGCATTTCAATGAAAAAGATCCAAAATGAACTTTTAAACGTCAAGAGAATGTAACAGTGCCCTGGTAAACCACGAGAAAACACTACTGAAATATTCCAACTCTTGCATTTCAACGAAAAAAATCCAAAATGAACTTTGAAACATCAAGAGAATGTAACAGTGACATGGTAAACCACGACAAAACACTACTGAAATAATCCAACTCTTGCATTTCAACGAAAAGGATGCAAAATGAACTTTGAAATATCAAGAGAATGTTACAGTGACAAGGTAAACCATTAGAAAACGCTACTGAAATAATCCAACTCTTGCATTTCAACGAAAAAGATCCAAAATGAACTTTGAAACATCAAGAGAATGTAACAGTGACATGGTAAAACACGAGAAAACACTACTGAAATATTCCAACTCTTGCATTTAAAAGAAAAAAAAATCTATGAACTTAGAAACATTAAGAGAATGTAAGAGTGTCAAGGTAAACCACGACAAAACACTACTGAAATATTCCAACTCATACATTTCAACGAATTAAATCCAAAATGAACTTTGAAACATCAAGAGAATGTAACAGTGAAATGGTAAACCACGACAAAATACTACTGAAATAATCCAACTCTTGCATTTAAATGAAAAGGATCCAAAATGAACTTTGAAACATCAAGAAAATATTACAGTGACAAGGTAAACCATGAGAAAACACTACTGAAATATTCCAACTCTTGCCTTTCAACGAATGAAATTTAAAATGAACTTTGAAAAATCAAAAGAATTTAACAGTGACAAGGTAAACCATGACAAAACACTACTGAAATATTCCAACTCTTGCATTTCAACGAAAAAGATCCAAAATGAACTTTGAAACATCAAGAGAATGTAACAGTGACATGGTAAACCATGACAAAACACTACTGAAATATTCCAACTCTTGCATTTCAACGAATGAAATCTAAAATGAACTTTGAAAAATCAAAAGAATGTAACAGTGCCAAGGTAAACCATGAGAAAACACTACTGAAATAATCCAACTCTTTCATTTCAACGAAAAAAAATTTAAATGAACTTTGAAACATCAAGAGAATGTAACAGTGACATGGTAAACCATGACAAAACACTACTGAAATATTCCAACTCTTGCATTTCAACGAAAGAAATCTAAAATGAACTTTGAAAAATCAAAAGAATGTAACAGTGACAAGGTAAACCATGAGAAAACACTAATGAAATAATCCAACTTTTGCATTTCAACGAAAAAGATCCAAAATGAACTTTGAAACATCAAGAGAATGTAACAGTGACATGGTAAACCATGACAAAACACTACTGAAATATTCCAACTCTTGCATTTCAACGAATGAAATCTAAAATGAACTTTGAAAATCAAAAGAATGTAACAGTGACAAGGTAAACCATGAGAAAACACTACTGAAATAATCCAACTCTTGCATTTCAATGATAAAAAATTCGAAATGAACTTTGAAACATCAAGAGAATGTAACAGTGAAATGGTAAACCACGAGAAAACACTACTGAAATATTCCAACTCTTGCATTTCAACGAAAAAAAAATCCAAAATGAACTTTGAAACGTCAAGAGAATGTAACAGTGACAAGGTAAACCACGACAAAAAACTACTGAAAAATGCCAGCTCTTACATTTCAACGAATGAAATCTAAAATGAACTTTGAAAAATCAAAAGAATGTAACAGTGACAAGGTAAACCATGACAAAACACTACTGAAATATTCCAACTCTTGCATTTCAACGAAAAAGATCCAAAATGAACTTTGAAACGTCAAGAGAATGTAACAGTGACATGGTAAACCACGAGAAAACACTACTGAAATATTCCAACTCTTGCATTTAAACGAAAAAGATCCAAAACGAACTTTGAAACATCAAGAAAATATAACAGTGACATGGTAAACCACGAAAAAACACTACTGAAATAATCCAACTCTTGCATTTCAACGAAAAGGATCCAAAATGAACTTTAAAATATCAAGAGAATGTTACAGTGACAAGGTAAACCATTAGAAAACGCTACTGAAATAATCCAACTCTTGCATTTCAACGAAAAAGATCCAAAATGAACTTTGAAACATCAAGAGAATGTAACAGTGACATGGTAAACCACGAGAAAACACTACTGAAATATTCCAACTCTTGCATTTCAAAGAAAAAAAAATCTAAAATGAACTTTGAAACGTCAAGAGAATGTAACAGTGACAAGGTAAACCACGACAAAACACTACTGAAACATTCCAACTCTTACATTTCAACGAAAAAAATCCAAAATGAACTTTGAAACATCAAGTGAATGTAACAGTGACAGTTTAAACCACGAAAAAACACTACTGAAATATTCCAACTCTTCATTTCAACGAAAAAAATCCACAATGAACTTTGAAACATCAATAGAATGTTACAGCGACATGGTAAATCACGACAAAACACTACTGAAATATTCCAACTCTTACATTTCAACGAAAAAAATCTAAAATGAACTTTGAAACATCATGAGAATGTAACAGTGAAAGGTAAACCACGACAAAACACTACTGAAATATTCCACCTCATACATTTCAACGAAAAAAAGTCCAAAATGAACTTAGAAACCTTAAGAGAATGTAAGAGTGACAAGGTAAACCACGACAAAACACTACTGAAATATTCCAACTCATACATTTTAACAAATTGAATGCAAAATGAACTTTTAAACATCAAGAGAATGTAACAGTAATATGGTAAACCACGACAAAACACTACTGAAATAATCCAACTCTTGCATTTCAACGAAAATGATCCAAAATGAACTTTGAAACATCAAGAGAATGTAACAGTGACATGGTAAACCATGTCAAAACACTATTGTAATAATCCAAATCTTACACTTCAACGAAGAAAAAGTCCAAAATGAACTTAGAAACATTAAGAGAATGTAAGAGTGTCAAGGTAAACCACGACAAAACACTACTGAAATATTCCAACTCATACATTTCAACGAATTAAATCCAAAATGAACTTTGAAACATCAAGAGAATGTAACAGTGAAATGGTAAACCACGACAAAACACTACCGAAATAATCCAACTCTTGCATTTAAATGAAAAGGATCCAAAATGAACTTTGAAACATCAAGAAAATATTACAGTGACAAGGTAAACCATGAGAAAACACTAATGAAATATTCCAACTCTTGCATTTCAACGAATGGAATCTAAAATGAACTTTGAAAAATCAAAAGAATGTAACAGTGACAAGGCAAACCATGACAAAACACTACTGAAATATTCCAACTCTTGTATTTCAACGAAAAGGATCCAAAATTAACTTCTAAACATCAAGAGCATGTTACAGTGACAAGGTAAACCATGAGAAAACACTACTGAAATAATCCAACTCTTGCATTTCAACGAAAAAAAAATCCAAATGAACTTTGAAACATCAAGAGAATGTAACAGTGAAATGGTAAACCATGAGAAAACACTACTGAAATATTCCAACTCTTGCATTTCAACGAAAAAAAAATCCAAAATGAACTTTGAAACGTCAAGGGAATGTAACAGTGATATGGTAAACCACGAGAAAACACTACTGAAATATTCCAACTTTTGTATTTCAACGAAAAAGATCCAAAATGAGCTTTGAAACATCAAGAGAATGTAACAGTGACATGGTAAACCATGACAATACACTACTGAAATATTCCAACTCTTGTATTTCAACGAAAAGGATCCAAAATTAACTTCTAAACATCAAGAGCATGTTACAGTGACAAGGTAAACCATGAGAAAACACTACTGAAATAATCCAACTCTTGCATTTCAACGAAAAAAAATCCAAATGAACTTTGAAACATCAAGAGAATGTAAGAGTGAAATGGTAAACCATGAGAAAACACTACTGAAATATTCCAACTCTTGCATTTCAACGAAAAAAAAAATCCAAAATGAACTTTGAAACGTCAAGAGAATGTAACAGTGACAAGGTAAACCACGACAAGACACTACTGAAATATTCCAGCTCTTGCATTTCAACGAAAAAGTTCTAGAATGAACTTTGAAACATCATGAGAATGTAACAGTGAAAGGTACACCACGAAAAAACACTACTGAAATAATCCAACTCTTGCACTTCAACGAAAAATATTCAAAATGAACTTTGAAACATCAAGAGAATGTAACAGTGACGAAGGGAAACCATTAGAAAACACTACTGAAATAATCCAACTCTTGCATTTCAACTAAAAAGATCCAAAATGAACTTTGAAACGTTAAGAGAATATAACAGTGACATGGTAAACCACGACAAAACACTACTGAAATAATCCAACTCTTGCACTTCAACGAAAAATATTCAAAATGAACTTTGAAACATCAAGAGAATGTAACAGTGACAAAGGGAAACCATGAGAATACACTACTGAAATAATCCAACTCTTGCATTTCAACTAAAAAGATCCAAAATGAACTTTGAAACATCAAGAGAATGTAACAGTGAAATGGTAAACCACGATAAAACACTACTGAAATAATCCAACTCTTGCATTTCAACGAGAAAGATCCAAAATGAACTTTGAAACGTCAAGAGAATGTAACAGCGACAAGGTAAACCATGAGAAAACACTACTGAAATATTCCAACTCTTGCATTTCAACGAAAAAGATCCAAAATGAACTTTGAAACATCAATAGAATGTAACAGTGACATTTAAACCACGACAAACCAATACTGAAAAAATCCAACTTTTGCATTTCAACGAAAAAGATCCAAAATGAACTTTGAAACGTCACGAGAATGTAACAGTGACAATGTGCAGCATGAGAAAACACTACTGAAATATTCCAACTCTTACAAAAAAAATCCAAAATGAACTTTGAAACATCAATAGAATGTAACAGTGACATGTAAACCACGACAAAACACTACTGAAATAATCCAACTCTTGCATTTCAACGAAAAAGATTCAAAATGAACTCTGAAACGTCAAGAGAATGTAACAGTGACAAGGTAAACCATGAGAAAACACTACTGAAATAATCCAACTCTTGCATTTCAACGAAAAAGATCCAAAATGAACTTTGTAACATCAAAAGAATGTAACAGTGACATTTAAACCACGACAAACCAATACTGAAAAAATCCAACTCTTGCATTTCAACGAAAAAGATCCAAAATGAACTTTGAAACGTCACGAGAATGTAACAGTGACAATGTGCACCATGAGAAAACACTACTGAAATATTCCAACTCTTACAAAAAAAAAATCCAAAATGAACTTTGAAACATCAATAGAATGTAACAGTGACATAGTAAACCACGATAAAACACTACTGAAATAATCCAACTCTTGCTTTTCAACGAAAAAGATCCAAAATAAACTTTGAAACGTCAAGAGAATGTAACAGTGACAAGGTAAACCATGAGAAAACACTACTGAAATAATCCAACTCTTGCATTTCAAGGAAAAAATCCAAAATGAACTTTGAAACATTAAGAGAATGTAATATTGACATGGTAAACCATGACAAAACACTACTGAAATAATCCAACTCTTGCATTTCAACGAAAAAGATTCAAAATGAACTTTGTAACATCAAAAGAATGTAACAGTGACAATGTAAACCATGAGTTAACACTACTGAAATATTCCAACTCTTGCATCTCAACGAAAACGATCCAAAATGAACTTTGAAACATCATTAGAATGTAACAGTGACATGGTAAACCACAACAAAACACTACTGAAATAATCCAACTCTTGCATTCCAACGAAAAAGACCCAAAATGAACTTTGAAACGTCAAGAGAATGTAACAGTGACATGGTAAACCAATAAAAAACACTACTGAAATATTTCAACTCTTGCTTTTCAAAAAAATAAATCCAAAATGAACTTTGAAACATCAAGAGAATGTAACAGTGACATGTAAACCATTTCATAACACTACTGAAATAATCCAACTCTTGTATTTCAACGAAAAAGATTCAAAATGAACTTTGAAACATCATGAGAATGTAACAGTGACATGGTAAACCACGACAAAACACTACTGAAATAATCCAACTCTTGCATTTCAACGAAAAAAATCCAAAATGAACTTTGAAACATCAAGAGAATGTAACAGTGACAAGATAAACCATGAGAAAACACAACTGAAATATTCCAACTCTTGCCTTTCATTGAAAAGGATCCGAAATGAACTTTGAAACATCAAGAGAATGTAACAGTGACATGGTAAACCAGGACAAAACACTACTGAAATAATCCAACTCTTGCATTTCAACGAAAAAATCCAAACTGAAATTTGAAACATCAACAGAATGTAACAGTGACATGGTAAACCATGACAAAACACTCTTACATTTCAACGAAAAAGAAATCCAAAATGAACTTTGAAACGTCAAGAGAATGTAACAGTGACAAGGTAAACCACGACAATACACTACTGAAATATTCCAACTCTTGCATTTCAACGAAAAAGTTCTAGAATGAACTTTGAAACATCATGAGAATGTAACAGTGAAAGGTACACCACGACAAAACACTACTGAAATAATCCAACTCTTGCACTTCAACGAAAAATATTCAAAATGAACTTTGAAACATCAAGAGAATGTAACAGTGACAAAGGGAAACCATGAGAAAACACTACTGAAATAATCCAACTCTTGCATTTCAACTAAAAAGATCCAAAATGAACTTTGAAACGTTAAGAGAATGTAACAGTGACATGGTAAACCACGACAAAACACTACTGAAATAATCCAACTCTTGCACTTCAACGAAAAATATTCACTTTGAAACATCAAGAGAATGTAACAGTGACAAAGGGAAACCATGAGAAAACACTACTGAAATAATCCAACTCTTGCATTTCAACTAAAAAGATCCAAAATGAACTTTGAAACATCAAAAGAATGTAACAGTGACATGGTAAACCACGATAAAACACTACTGAAATAATCCAACTCTTGCATTTCAACGAAAAAGATCCAAAATGAACTTTGAAACGTCAAGAGAATGTAACAGTGACAAGGTAAACCATGAGAAAACACTACTGAAATATTCCAACTCTTGCATTTCAACGAAAAAGATCCAAAATTAACTTTGAAACATCAATAGAATGTAACAGTGACATTTAAACCACGACAAACCACTACTGAAAAAATCCAACTCTTGCATTTCAACGAAAAAGATCCAAAATGAACTTTGAAACGTCACGAGAATGTAACAGTGACAATGTGCACCATGAGAAAACACTACTGAGATAATCCAACTCTTGCATTTCAACGAAAAAGATCCAAAATGAACTTTCAAACGTCAAGAGAATGTAACAGTGACAATGTACACCATGAGAAAACACTACTGAAATATTCCAACTCTTACAAAAAAAAATCCAAAATGAACTTTGAAACATCAATAGAATGTAACAGTGACATGGTAAACCACGATAAAACACTACTGAAATAATCCAACTCTTGCATTTCAACGAAAAAGATCCAAAATGAACTTTGAAACATCAATAGAATGTTACAGTGACATGGTAAACCACGATAAAACACTACTGAAATAATCCAACTCTTGCATTTCAACGAAAAAGATCCAAAATAAACTTTGAAACGTCAAGAGAATGTAACAGTGACAAGGTAAACCATGAGAAAACACTACTGAAATATTCCAACTCTTGCATTTCAACGAAAAAGATTCAAAATGAACTTTGAAACATCAAGAGAATGTAACAGTGACATGATAAACCACGATAAAACACTACTGAAATAATCCAACTCTTGCATTTCAACGAAAAAGATCCAAAATAAACTTTGAAACGTCAAGAGAATGTAACAGTGACAAGGTAAACCATGAGAAAACACTACTGAAATAATCCAACTCTTGCATTTCAAGGAAAAAATCCAAATGAACTTTGAAACATTAAGAGAATGTAACATTGACATGGTAAACCATGACAAAACAATACTGAAATAATCCAACTCTTGCATTTCAACGAAAAAGATTCAAAATGAACTTTGAAACGTCAAGAGAATGTAACAGTGACATGGTAAACCAATACAAAACACTACTGAAATATTTCAACTCTTGCATATCAAAAAAATAAATCCAAATGAACTTTGAAACATCAAGAGAATGTAACAGTGACAATGTAAACCATGAGTTAACACTACTGAAATATTCAAACTCTTGCATCTCAACGAAAAAGATCCAAAATGAACTTTGAAACGTCATTAGAATGTAACAGTGACATGGTAAACCACAACAAAACACTACTGAAATATTCCAACTCTTGCATTCCAACAAAAAAGACCCAAAATGAACTTTGAAACGTCAAGAGAATGTAACAGTGACATGGTAAACCAATACAAAACACTACTGAAATATTTCAACTCTTGCATATCAAAAAAATAAATCCAAAATGAACTTTGAAACATCAAGAGAATGTAACAGTGACATGTAAACCATTTCAAAACACTACTGAAATAATCGAACTCTTGTATTTCAACGAAAAAGATTCAAAATGAAATTTGAAACATCATGAGAATGTACCAGTGACATGGTAAACCAATAAAAAACACTACTGAAATATTTCAGCCCTTGCATATCAAAAAAATAAATCCAAAATGAACTTTGTAACATCAAAAGAATGTAACAGTGACAATGTAAACCATGAGTTAACACTACTGAAATATTCCAACTCTTGCCTTTCATCGAAAAGGATCCAAAATGAACTTTGAAAAATCAAGAGAATGTAACAGTGACATGATAAACCACGACAAAACACTACTGAAATAATCCAACTCTTGCATTTCAACGAAATAGATCCAAAATGAACTTTGAAACATCAATAGAATGTTACAGTGACATGGTAAACCACGATAAAATACTACTGAAATAATCCAACTCTTGCATTTCAACGAAAAAGATCCAAAATAAACTTTGAAACGTCAAGAGAATGTAACAGTGACAAGGTAAACCATGAGAAAACACTACTGAAATAATCCAACTCTTGCATTTCAAGAAAAATCCAAAATGAACTTTGAAACATTAAGAGAATGTAACATTGACATGGTAAACCATGATAAAACACTACTGAAATAATCCAACTCTTGCATTTCAACGAAAAAGATTCAAAATGAACTTTGAAACGTCAAGAGAATGTAACAGTGACATGGTAAACCAATACAAAACACTACTGAAATATTTCAACTCTTGCATATCAAAAAAATAAATCCAAAATGAACTTTGTAACATCAAAAGAATGTAACAGTGACAATGTAAACCATGAGTTAACACTACTGAAATATTCCAACTCTTGCATCTCAACGAAAAAGATCCAAAATGAACTTTGAAACGTCAATAGAATGTAACAGTGACATGGTAAACCACGACAAAACACTACTGAAATAATCCAACTCTTGCATTCCAACGAAAAAGACCCAAAATGAACTTTGAAACGTCAAGAGAATGTAACAGTGACATGGTAAACCAATACAAAACACTACTGAAATATTTCAACTCTTGCATATCAAAAAAATAAATCCAAAATGAACTTTGAAACATCAAGAGAATGTAAAAGTGACATGTAAACCATTTCAAAACACTACTGAAATAATCGAACTCTTGTATTTCAACGACAAAGATTCAAAATGAAATTTGAAACATCATGAGAATGTGCCAGTGACATGGTAAACCACGACAAAACACTACTGAAATAATCCAACTCCTGCATTTCAACGAAAAAGATCCAAAATGAACTTTGAAACATCAAGAGAATGTAACAGTGACAAGGTAAACCATGACAAAACACAACTGAAATATTCCAACTCTTGCCTTTCATCGAAAAAAATCCAAAATGAACTTTGAAACATCAAGAGAATGTAACAGTGACATTGTAAACCAGGACGAAACACTACTGAAATAATCCAACTCTTACATTTCAACGAAAAAATCCAAACTGAAATTTGAAACATCAACAGAATGTAACAGTGACATTGTTAACCATGACAAAACACTCTTACATTTCAAGGAAAAAAAAAATCTAAAATAAACTTTGAAACAACAAGAGAATGCTCCAGTTACAAGGTAAACCACGACAAAACACTACTGAAATATTCCAACTCTTACATTTCAACGAAGAAAATCTAAAATGAACTTTGAAACGTCAAGAGAATGTAACAGCGACATGGTAAACCATGATAAAACACTACTGAAATATTCCAACTCTTACATTTCGACGAAAAAAAAAACCAAAATGAACATTGAAACATCAAGAGAATGTAACAGTGACAATGTAAACCATGACCAAACACTACTGAAATATTCCAACTCTTAACATTTCAATGAAAAAAATCCAAAATGAACTTTGAAACATCAAGAGAATGTAACAGTGACATTGTAAACCAGGACAAAACACTACTGAAACATTCCAACGCTTACATTTCAACGAAAAAATCCAAAATGGACTTTGAAACATTAAGAGAATGTAACATTGACATGGTAAACCATGATAAAACACCACTGAAATAATCCAACTTTTGCATTTCAACGAAAAAGATTCAAAATGAACTTTGTAACATCAAAAGAATGTAACAGTGACAATGTAAACCATGAGTTAACACTACTGAAATATTCCAACTCTTGCATCTCAACGAAAAAGATCCAAAATGAACTTTGAAACATCATTAGAATGTAACAGTGACATGGTAAACCACAACAAAACACTACTGAAATAATCCAACTCTTGCATTCCAACGAAAAAGACCCAAAATGAACTTTGAAACGTCAAGAGAATGTAACAGTGACATGGTAAACCAATACAAAACACTACTGAAATATTTCAACTCTTGCATTTCAAAAAAATAAATCCAAAATGAACTTTGAAACATCAAGAGAATGTAACAGTGACATGTAAACCATTTCAAAACACTATTGAAATAATCGAACTCTTGTATTTCAACGAAAAATATTCAAAATGAAATTTGAAACGTCATGAGAATGTACCAGTGACATGGTAAACCACGACAAAACACTACTGAAATAATCCAACTCCTGCATTTCAACGAAAAAGATCCAAAATGAACTTTGAAACATCAAGAGAATGTAACAGTGACAAGGTAAACCATGAGAAAACACAACTGAAATATTCCAACTCTTGCCTTTCATCGAAAAGGTTCCAAAATGAACTTTGAAACATCAAGAGAATGTAACAGTGACATGGTAAACCACGACAAAACACTACTGAAATAATCCAACTCTTACATTTCAACGAAAAAATCCAAACTGAAATTTGAAACATCAACAGAATGTAACAGTGACATTGTTAACCATGACAAAACACTCTTACATTTCAAGGAAAAAAAAAATCTAAAATAAACTTTGAAACAACAAGAGAATGCTCCAGTTACAAGGTAAACCACGACAAAACACTACTGAAATATTCCAACTCTTACATTTCAACGAAGAAAATCTAAAATGAACTTTGAAACGTCAAGAGAATGTAACAGCGACATGGTAAACCATGATAAAACACTACTGAAATATTCCAACTCTTACATTTCGACGAAAAAAAAATCCAAAATGAACATTGAAACATCAAGAGAATGTAACAGTGACAATGTAAACCATGACAAAACACTACTGAAATATTCCAACTCTTAACATTTCAATGAAAAAAATCCAAAATGAACTTTGAAACATCAAGAGAATGTAACAGTGACAGTGTAAACCACGACAAAACACTACTGAAACATTCCAACTCTTACATTTCAACGAAAAAATCAAAAATGGACTTTGAAACATCGATAGAATGTAACAGCGACAAGGTAAACCACGACAAAACACTACTGAAATATTCCAACTCTTGCATTTAAACGAAAAAAATTCAAAATGAACTTTGAAACATCAAGAGAATGTAATAGTGACAAGGTAAACCACGACAAAATACTACTGAAATATTCCAACTCTTACATTTCAACGAAAAAAGTCCAAAATGAACTTTGAAACATCAAGAGAATGTAACAGCGACATGGTAAACCATGATAAAACACTACTGAAATATTCCATCTCATACATTTCAACAACAAAAAAAATCCAAAATGAATTTCGAAACATCAAGAGAATGTAACAGTGACAAGGTTAACCAAGACAAAACACTACTGAAATATTCCAACTCTTACATTTCAACGAAAAAAAAAATCCAAAATGAACATTGAAATATCAAGAGAATGTAACAGTGACAATGTAAACCATGACAAAACACTACTAAAATATTCCAACTATTAACATTTCAATGAAAAAAATCAAAAATGAACTTTGAAACATCAAGAGAATGTAACAGTGACAGTGTAAACCACGACAAAACACTACTGAAACATTCCAACTCTTACATTTCAACGAAAAAATCCAAAATGAACTTTGAAATATCAATAGAATGTAACAGCGACAAGGTAAACCACGACAAAACACTACTGAAATATTCCAACCCTTGCATTTCAACGAAAAAAATTCAAAATGAACTTTGAAACAACAAGAGAATGTATCAGTGACAAGGTAAACCACGACAAAACACCACTGAAATATTCCTGCTCGTACATTTCAACGGATGAAATGCAAAATGAACTTTGAAACATCAAGAGAATGTAACAGTGACATGGTAAACCACTACAAAACACTACTGAAATAATCCAACTCTTGCATTTCAACAAAAAGGATCCAAAATGAACTTTGAAACATCAAGAGAATATTACAGGGACTAGGTAAACCATGAGAAAACACTACTGAAATAATCCAACTCTTGCATTTCAACGAAAAAGATCCAAAATGAACTTTGAAACATCAAGAGAATGTAACAGTGACATGGTAAACCACGAGAAAACACTACTGAAATATTCCAACTCTTGCATTTCAACGAAAAAAAAATCCAAAATGAACTTTGAAACGTCAAGAGAATGTAACAGTGAACAAGGTAAACCACGACAAAAACTACTGAAAAATGCCAGCTCTTACATTTCAACGAATGAAATCTAAAATAAACTTTGAAAAATCAAAAGAATGTAACAGTGACAAGGTAAACCATGACAAAACACTACTGAAATATTCCAACTCTTGCATTTCAACGAAAAAGGTCCAAAATGAACTTTGAAACGTCAAGAGAATGTAACAGTGACATGGTAAACCACGAGAAAACACTACTGAAATATTCCAACTCTTGCATTTCAACGAAAAAGATCCAAAATGAACTTTGAAACATCAAGAGAATGTAACAGTGACAAGGTAAACCATGAGAAAACACTACTGAAATAATCCAACTCTTGCATTTCAAGGAATAAATCCAAAATGAACTTTGAAACATTGAGAGAATGTAACATTGACATGGTAAACCATGACAAAACACTACTGAAATAATCCAACTCTTGCATTTCAACGAAAAAGATTCAAAATGAACTTTGAAACATCAACAGAATGTAACAGTGACAATGTAAACCATGAGTTAACACTACTGAAATATTCCAACTCTTGCATTTCAACGAAAAAGATCCAAAATGAACTTTGAAACATCATTAGAATGTAACAGTGACATGGTAAACCACAACAAAACACCACTGAAATAATCCAACTCTTGCATTTCAAGGAATAAATCCAAAATGAACTTTGAAACATTGAGAGAATGTAACATTGACATGGTAAACCATGACAAAACACTACTGAAATAATCCAACTCTTGCATTTCAACGAAAAAGTTTCAAAATGAACTTTGAAACATCAAGAGAATGTAACAGTGACAATGTAAACCATGAGTTAACACTACTGAAATATTCCAACTCTTGCATTTCAACAAAAAAGACCCAACATGAACTTTGAAACGTCAAGAGAATGTAACAGTGACATGGTAAACCAATACAAAACACTACTGAAATATTTCATCTCTTGCATTTCAAAAAAAAAATCCAAAATGAACTTTGAAATATCAAGAGAATGTAACTGTGACATGTAAACCATGACAAAACACTACTGAAATAATCCAACTCTTGTATTTCAACGAAAAAGATTCAAAATGAACTTTGAAACATCATGAGAATGTAATAGTGACAAGGCAAACCATGAGAAAACACTACTGAAATATTCTAACTCTTGCCTTTCATCGAAAAGGATCCAAAATGAACTTTGAAACATCAAGAGAATGTAACAGTGACATGGTAAACCACGACAAAACACTATTGAAATATTCCAACTCTTGTATTTCAACAAAAAAGATCCAAAATGAACTTTGAAACATCAAGAGAATGTAACAGTGACAAGGTAAACCATGAGAAAACACTACTGAAATATTCTAACTCTTGCCTTTCATCGAAAAGGACCCAAAATGAACTTTGAAACATCAAGAGAATGTAACAGTGACATGGTAAACCAATACAAAACACTACTGAAATAATCCTACTCTTACATTTCAACGAAAAAATCCAAACTGAAATTTGAAACATCAACAGAATGTAACAGTGACATTGTTAACCATGACAAAACACTCTTACATTTCAAGGAAAAAAAAATCTAAAATAAACTTTGAAACAACAAGAGAATGCTCCAGTTACAAGGTAAACCACGACAAAACACTACTGAAATATTCCAACTCTTGCATTTCGACGAAAAAAAAATCCAAAATGAACATTGAAACATCAAGAGAATGTAACAGTGACAATGTAAACCATGACAAAACACTACTGAAATATTCCAACTCTTAACATTTCAATGAAAAAAACCACAACAAAACACCACTGAAATAATCCAACTCTTGCATTTCAAGGAATAAATCCAAAATGAACTTTGAAAAATTATGAGAATGTAACATTGACATGGTAAACCATGACAAAACACTACTGAAATAATCCATTTCTTGCATTTCAACGAAAAAGTTTCAAAATGAACTTTGAAACATCAAGAGAATGTAACAGTGACAATGTAAACCATGAGTTAACACTACTGAAATATTCCAACTCTTGCATTTCAACAAAAAAGACCCAACATGAACTTTGAAACGTCAAGAGAATGTAACAGTGACATGATAAACAAATACAAAACACTACTTAAATATTTCAACTCTTGCATTTCAAAAAAAAATCCAAAATGAACTTTGAAATATCAAGAGAATGTAACTGTGACATGTAAAACACTACTGAAATAATCCAACTCTTGCATTTCAACGAAAAAATCCAAAATGAAATTTGAAACATCAAGATAATGTAACAGTGACATGGTAAACCATGTCAAAACACTCTTACATTTCAAGGAAAAAAAATCTATGAACTTCGAAACAACAAGAGAATGCTCCAGTTACAAGGTAAACCACGACAAAACACTACTGAAATATTCCAACTCTTACATTTCAACGAAGAAAATCTAAAATGAACTTTGAAACGTCAAGAGAATGTAACAGCGACATGGTAAACTATGATAAAACACTACTGAAATATTCCATCTCATACATTTCAACCAAAAAAAAAAATCCAAAATGAATTTTGAAACATCAAGAGAATGTAACAGTGACAAGGTAAACCAAGACAAAACACTACTGAAATATTCCAACTCTTACATTTCAACGAAAAAAAAAAATCCAAAATGAACATTGAAACATCAAGAGAATGTAACAGTGACATGGTAAACCAATACAAAACACTACTGAAATATTTCAACTCTTGTATTTCAAAAAAATAAATCCAAAATGAACTTTGAAACATCAAGAGAATGTAACAGTGACATGTAAACCATGACGAAACACTACTGAAATAATCCAACTCTTGTATTTCAACGAAAAGGATTCAAAATGAACTTTGAAACATCAAGAGAATGTAACAGTGACAAGGTAAACCATGAGAAAACACTACTGAAATAATCCAACTCTTACATTTCAACGAGGAAAAATTCCAAAATGAACTTAGAAACATTAAGAGAATGTAAGAGTGTCAAGGTAAACCACGACGAAACACTACTGAAGTATTCTAACTCTTACATTTCAACGAGGAAAAATTCCAAAATGAACTTAGAAACATTAAGAGAATGTAAGAGTGTCAAGGTAAACCACGACAAAACACTACTGAAATATTCTAACTCATACATTTCAACGAATTAAATCCAAAATGAACTTTGAAACATCAAGAGAATGTAACAGTGAAATGGTAAACCACGACAAAACACTACTGAAATAATCCAACTCTTACATTTCAACGAGGAAAAATTCCAAAATGAACTTAGAAACATTAAGAGAATGTAAGAGTGTCAAGGTAAACCACGACAAAACACTACTGAAATATTCTAACTCATACATTTCAACGAATTAAATCCAAAATGAACTTTGAAACATCAAGAGAATGTAACAGTGAAATGGTAAACCACGACAAAACACTACTGAAATAATCCAACTCTTGCATTTCAACGAAAAGGATCCAAAATGAACTTTGAAGCATCAATAAAATATTATAGTGACAAGGTAAACCATGAGAAAACACTACTGAAATATTCCAACTCTTGCATTTCAACGAATGAAACCTAAAATGAACTTTGAAAAATCAGAAGAATGTAACAGTGACAAGGTAAACCATGATAAAACACTACTGAAATATTCCAACTCTTGCATTTCAACGAAAAAGATCCAAAATGAACTTTGAAACGTCAAGAGAATGTAACAGTGATATGGTAAACCACGAGAAAACACTACTAAAATATTCCAACTTTTGCATTTCAACGAAAAAGATCCAAAATGAGCTTTGAAACATCAAGAGAATGTAACACTTACATGGTAAACCATGACAAAACACTACTGAAATATTCCAACTCTTGTATTTCAACGAAAAGGATCCAAAACTAACTTTTAAACATCAAGAGCATGTTACAGTGACAAGGTAAACCATGAGAAAACACTACTGAAATAATCCAACTTTTGCATTTCAACGAAAAAAAAATCCAAATGAACTTTGAAACATCAAGAGAATGTAACAGTGACATGGTAAACCACGAGAAAACACTACTGAAATATTCCAACTCTTGCATTTCAACGAAAAAAAAATCCAAAATGAACTTTGAAACGTCAAGAGAATGTAACAGTGACAAGGTAAACCACGACAAAACACTACTGAAATATTCCAACCCTTGCATTTCAACGAAAAAGATCTAGAATGAACTTTGATAGATCATGAGAATGTAACAGTGAAAGGTAAACCACGACAAAACACTACTGAAATAATCCAACTCTTGCATTTCAACGAAAAGGATCCAAAATGAACTTTGAAACGTTAAGAGAATGTAACAGTGACATGGTAAACCACAACAAAACACTACTGAAATAATCCAACTCTTGCATTTCAACGAAAAATATTCAAAATGAACTTTGAAACATCAAGAGAATGTAACAGTGACATGGTAAACCACGATAAAACACTACTGAAATAATCCAACTTTTGCATTTCAACGAGAAAGATCCAAAATGAACTTTGAAACGTCAAGAGAATGTAACAGTGACAAGGTAAACCACGACAAAACACTGCTGAAATATTCCAACTCTTGCATTTCTACGAAAAAGATCTAGAATGAACTTTGATAGATCATGAGAATGTAACAGTGAAAGGTAAACCACGACAAAACACTACTGAAATATTCCAACTCTTGCATTTCAACGAAAAGGATCCAAAATGAACTTTGAAACATCAAGAGAATATTACAGGGACTAGGTAAACCATGAGAAAACACTACTAAAATAATCCAACTCTTGCATTTCAACGAAAAAGATCCAAAATGAACTTTGAAACATCAAGAAAATGTAACAGTGACATGGTAAACCACGAGAAAACACTACTGAAATATTCCAACTCTTGCATTTCAACGAAATAAAATCCAAAATGAACTTTGAAACGTCAAGAGAATGTAACAGTGACAAGGTAAACCACGACAAAAAACTACTGAAAAATGCCAGCTCTTACATTTCAACGAATGAAATCTAAAATGAACTTTGAAAAATCAAAAGAATGTAACAGTGACAAGGTAAACCATGACAAAACACCACTGAAATATTCCAACTCTTGCATTTCAACGAAAAAGATCCAAAATGAACTTTGAAACGTCAAGAGAATGTAACAGTGACATGGTAAACCACGAGAAAACACTACTGAAATATTCCAACTCTTGCATTTCAACGAAAAAGATCCAAAATGAACTTTGAAACATCAAGAGAATGTAACAGTGACATTGTAAACCCCGACAAAACACTACTGAAATAATCCAACTCTTGCATTTCAACGAAAAGGATGCAAAATAAACTTTGAAATATCAAGAGAATGTTACAATGACAAGGTAAACTATTAGAAAACGCTACTGAAATAATCCAACTCTTGCATTTCAACGAAAAAGATCCAAAATGAACTTTGAAACATCAAGAGAATGTAACAGTGACATGATAAACCACGACAAACTCTACTGAAATAATCCAACTCTTGCATTTCAACGAAAAAGATCCAAAATGAACTTTGAAACATCAATAGAATGTAACAGTGACATGGTAAACCACGATAAAACACTACTGAAATAATCCAACTCTTGCATTTCAACGAAAAAGATCCAAAATGAACTTTGAAACATCAATAGAATGTAACAGTGACATGGTAAACCACGATAAAACACTACTGAAATAATCCAACTCTTGCATTTCAACGAAAAAGATCCAAACTAAAGTTTGAAACGTCAAGAGAATGTAAAAGTGACAAGGTAAACCATGAGAAAACACTACTGAAATAATCCAACTCTTGCATTTCAAGGAATAAATCCAAAATTAACTTTGAAACATTAAGAGAATGTAACAGTGACATGGTAAACCATGACAAAACACTACTGAAATAATCCAACTCTTGCATTTCAACGAAAAAGATTCAAAATGAACTTTGAAACATCAAGAGAATGTAACAGTGACAATGTAAACCATGAGTCAACACTACTGAAATATTCCAACTCTTGCATTTCAAAAAAAAGACCCAACATGAACTTTGAAACGTCAAGAGAATGTAACAGTGACATGGTAAACCAATACAAAACACTACTGAAATATTTCAACTCTTGCATTTCAAAAAAATAAATCCAAAATGAACTTTGAAATATCAAGAGAATGTAACAGTGACATGTAAACCATGACAAAACACTACTGAAATAATCCAACTCTTGTATTTCAACAAAAAAGATTCAAAATGAACTTTGAAACATCATGAGAATGTAACAGTGACATGGTAAACCACGACGAAACACTAATGAAATATTACAACTCTTGTATTTCAACGAAAAAGATCCAAAATGAACTTTGAAACATCAAGAGAATGTAACAGTGACAAGGTAAACCATGAGAAAACACTACTGAAATATTCCAACTCTTGCCTTTCATCGAAAAGGATCCAAAATGAACTTTGAAACATCAAGAGAATGTAACAGTGACATGGTAAACCACGACAAAACACTACTGAAATAATCCAACTCTTGCATTTCAACGAAAAAATCCAAAATGAAATTTGAAACATCAAGATAA
Source organism: Artemia sinica (assembly GCA_027921565.1). Taxonomy (NCBI): domain Eukaryota; kingdom Metazoa; phylum Arthropoda; class Branchiopoda; order Anostraca; family Artemiidae; genus Artemia; species Artemia sinica. The sequence continues at coordinate 53,423,097 of CM051267.1, forward strand.
TGTAACAGTGACGTGGTAAACCATATCAAAACACTCTTACATTTCAAGGGAAAAAAAAATCTAAAATGAACTTTGAAACAACAAGAGAATGCTCCAGTGACAAGGTAAACCACGACAAAACACTACTGAAATATTCCAACTCTTACATTTCAACGAAGGAAATCTAAAATGAACTTTGAAACGTCAAGAGAATGTAACAGCGACATGGTAAACCATGATAAAACACTACTGAAATAACCCATCTCATACATTTCAACCAAAAAAAAAATCCAAAATGAATTTTGAAACATCAAGAGAATGTAACAGTGACAAGGTAAACCAAGACAAAACACTACTGAAATATTCCAACTCTTACATTTCAACAAAAAAAAAATCCAAAATGAACATTGAAACCTCAAGAGAATGTAACAGTGACATGGTAAACCAATGCAAAACACTACTGAAATATTTCAACTCTTGCATTTCAAAAAATAAATCCAAAATGAACTTTTAAACATCAAGAAAATGTAACAGTGACATGTAAACCACGACGAAACACTACTGAAATATTCCAACTCTTGTATTTCAACGAAAAAGATTCAAAATGAACTTTGAAACATCATGAGAATTTAACAGTGACATGGTAAACCACAACAAAACACTACTGAAATAATCCAACTCTTGCATTTCAACGAAAAAGATCCAAAATGAACTTTGAAACATCAATAGAATGTAACAGTGACATGGTAAACCACGACGAAACACTACTGAAATATTCCAACTCTTGTATTTCAACGAAAAAGATCCAAAATGAACTTTGAAACATCAAGAGAATGTAACAGTGACAAGGTAAACCATGAGAAAACACATCTGAAATATTCCAACTCTTGCCTTTCATCGAAAAGAATCCAAAATGAACTTTGAAACATCAAGAGAATGTAACAGTGACATGGTAAACCATGACAAAACACTACTGAAATAATCCAACTCTTGCATTTCAACGAAAAAGATCCAAAATGATATTTGAAACATCAACAGAATGTAACAGTGACATGGTAAACCATGACAAAACACTCTTACATTTCAAGGAAAAAAAAGTCTAAAATGAACTTTGAAACAACAAGAGAATGCTCCAGTGACAAGGTAAACCACGACAAAACACTACTGAAATATTCCAACTCTTACATTTCAACGAAGAAAATCTAAAATGAACTTTGAAACATCAACAGAATGCAACAGCGACATGGTAAACCATGATAAAACAATACTGAAATATTCCATCTCATATATTTCAACAAAAAAAATCCAAAATGAATTTTGAAACATCAAGAGAATGTAACAGTGACAAGGTTAACCAAGACAAAACACTACTGAAATATTCCAACTCTTAACATTTCAATGAAAAAAATCCAAAATGAACTTTGAAACATCAAGAGAATGTAACAGTGACAGTGTAAACCACGACAAAACACTACTGAAACGTTCCAACTCTTACATTTCAACGAAAAAATCCAAAATGGACTTTGAAACATCAATAGAATGTAACAGTGACAAGGTAAACCACGACAAAACACACTGAAATATTCCAACTCTTGCATTTAAACGAAAAAATTCAAAATGAACTTTGAAACATCAAGAGAATGTAACAGTGACAAGGTAAACCACGACAAAATACTACTGAAATATTCCAACTCTTACATTTCAACGAAAAAAGTCCAAATTAACTTTGAAACATCAAGAGAGTGTAACAGCGACATGGTAAACCAAGATAAAACACTACTGAAATATTCCATCTCATACATTTCAACAAAAAAAAAATCCAAAATGAATTTCGAAACATCAAGAGAATGTAACAGTGACAAGGTTAACCAAGACAAAACACTACTGAAATATTCCAACTCTTACATTTCAACGAAAAAAAAAATCCAAAATGAACATTGAAACATCAAGAGAATGTAACAGTGACAATGTAAACCATGACAAAACACTACTGAAATATTCCAACTCTTAACATTTCAATGAAAAAATCAAAAATGAGCTTTGAAACATCAACAGAATGTAACAGGGACAGTGTAAACCACGACAAAACACTACTGAAATATTCCAACTCGTACATTTCAACGGATGAAATCCAAAATGAACTTTGAAACATCAAGAGAATGTAACAGTGACATGGTAAACCACTACAAAACACTACTGAAATAATCCAACTCTTGCATTTCAACGAAAAGGATCCAAAATGAACTTTGAAACATCAAGAGAATGTTACAGGGACTAGGTAAACCATGAGAAAACACTACTGAAATAATCCAACTCTTGCATTTCAACGAAAAAGATCCAAAATGAACTTTGAAACATCAAGAGAATGTAACAGTGACATGGTAAAGCACGAGAAAACACTACTGAAATATTCCAACTCTTACATTTCAACGAAAAAAAAAATCCAAAATGAACTTTGAAACGTCAAGAGAATGTAACAGTGACAAGGTAAACCACGACAAAACTACTGAAAAATGCCAGCTCTTACATTTCAACGAATGAAATCTAAAATGAACTTTGAAAAATCAAAAGAATGTAACAGTGACAAGGTAAACCATGATAAAACACTACTGAAATATTCCAACTCTTGCATTTCAACGAAAAAGATCCAAAATGAACTTTGAAACGTCAAGAGAATGTAAAAGTGACATGGCAAACCACGAGAAAACACTGCTGAAATATTCCAACTCTTGCATTTCAACGAAAAAGATCCAAAATGAACTTTGAAACATCAAGAGAATGTAACAGTGACATGGTAAACCACGACAAAACACTACTGAAATAATCCAACTCTTGCATTTCAACGAAAAGGATGCAAAATAAACTTTGAAATATCAAGAGAAAGTTACAGTGACAAGGTAAACCATTAGAAAACGCTACTGAAATAATCCAACTCTTGCATTCCAACGAAAAAGATCCAAAATGAACTTTGAAACATCAAGAGAATGTAACACTGACATGGTAAACCACGATAAAACACTACTGAAATAATCCAACTCTTGCATTTCAACGAAAAATATTCAAAATGAACTTTGAAACATCAAGAGAATGTAAGAGTGACATGATAAACCACGACAAAACACTACTGAAATAATCCAACTCTTGCATTTCAACGAAAGAGATCCAAAATGAACTTTGAAACATCAATAGAATGTAACAGTGACATGGTAAACCACGATAGAACACTACTGAAATAATCCAACTCTTGCATTTCAACGAAAAAGATCCAAAATAAAGTTTGAAACGTCAAGAGAATGTAAAAGTGACAAGGTAAACCATGAGAAAACAGTACTGAAATATTCCAACTGTTGCATTTCAACGAAAAAGATCCAAAATAAACTTTGAAACATCAAGAGAATGTAACAGTAACAAGGTAAACCATGAGAAAACACTACTGAAATAATCCAACTCTTGCATTTCAAGGAATAAATCCAAAATGAACTTTAAAACATTAAGAGAATGTAACATTGACATGGTAAACCATGACGAAACACTACTGAAATAATCCAACTCTTGCATTTCAACGAAAAAGATTCAAAATGAACTTTGAAACATCAAGAGAATGTAACAGTGACAAGGTAAACCATGACAAAACACTACTGAAATATTCCAACTCTTGTATTTCAACGAAAAAGATCCAAAATGAATTTTGAAACATCAAGAGAATGTAACAGTGACAAGGTTAACCAAGACAAAACACTACTGAAATATTCTAACTCTTAACGTTTCAATGAAAAAAATCCAAAATGAACTTTGAAACATCAAGAGAATGTAACAGTGACAGTGTAAACCACGACAAAACACTACTGAAACGTTCCAACTCTTACATTTCAACGAAAAAATCCAAAATGGACTTTGAAACATCAATAGAATGTAACAGTGACAAGGTAAACCACGACAAAACAAACTGAAATATTCCAACTCTTGCATTTAAACGAAAAAATTCAAAATGAACTTTGAAACATCAAAAGAATGTAACAGTGACAAGGTAAACCACGACAAAATACTACTGAAGTATTCCAACTCTTACATTTCAACGAAAAAAGTCCAAAATAACTTTGAAACATCAAGAGAGTGTAACAGTGACATGGTAAACCATGATAAAACACTACTGAAATATTCCATCTCATATATTTCAACAACAAAAAAATCCAAAATGAATTTCGAAACATCAAGAGAATGTAACAGTGACAAGGTTAACCAAGACAAAACACTACTGAAATATTCCAACTCTTACATTTCAACGAAAAAAAAAATCCAAAATGAACATTGAAACATCAAGAGAATGTAACAGTGACAATGTAAACCATGACAAAACACTACTGAAATATTCCAACTCTTAACATTTCAATGAAAAAAATCAAAAATGAACTTTGAAACATCAAGAGAATGTAACAGGGACAGTGTAAACCACGACAAAACACTACTGAAATATTCCAACTCGTACATTTCAACGGATGAAATCCAAAATGAACTTTGAAACATCAAGAGAATGTAACAGTGACATGGTAAACCACTACAAAACACTACTGAAATAATCCAACTCTTGCATTTCAACGAAAAGGATCCAAAATGAACTTTGAAACATCAAGAGAATGTTACAGGGACTAGGTAAACCATGAGAAAACACTACTGAAATAATCCAACTCTTGCATTTCAACGAAAAAGATCCAAAATGAACTTTGAAACATCAAGAGAATGTAACAGTGACATGGTAAAGCACGAGAAAACACTACTGAAAAATTCCAACTCTTGCATTTCAACGAAAAAAAAAAAAATCCAAAATGAACTTTGAAACGGCAAGAGAATGTAACAGTGACAAGGTAAACCACGACAAAACTACTGAAAAATGCCAGCTCTTACATTTCAACGAATGAAATCTAAAAAGAACTTTGAAAAATCAAAAGAATGTAACAGTGACAAGGTAAACCATGATAAAACACTACTGAAATATTCCAACTCTTGCATTTCAACGAAAAAGATCCAAAATGAACTTTGAAACATCAAGAGAATGTAACAGTGACATGGTAAAGCACGAGAAAACACTACTGAAATATTCCAACTCTTGCATTTCAACGAAAAAAATCCAAAATGAACTTTGAAACATCAAGAGAATGTAACAGTGACTTGGTAAACCACGACAAAACACTACTGAAATAATCCAACTCTTGCATTTCAACGAAAAGGATGCAAAATAAACTTTGAAATATCAAGAGAATGTTACAGTGACAAGGTAAACCATTAGAAAACGCTACTAAAATAATCCAACTCTTGCATTCCAACGAAAAAGATCCAAAATGAACTTTGAAACATCAAGAGAATGTAACAGTGACATGGTAAACCACGACAAAACACTACTGAAATAATCCAACTCTTGCATTTCAACGAAAAATATTCAAAATGAACTTTGAAACATCAAGAAATGTAAGAGTGACATGATAAACCACGACAAAACACTACTGAAATAATCCAACTCTTGCATTTCAACGAAAGAGATCCAAAATGAACTTTGAAACATCAATAGAATGTAACCGTGACATGGTAAACCACGATAAAACACTACTGAAATAATCCAACTCTTGCATTTCAACGAAAAAGATCCAAAATAAAGTTTGAAACGTCAAGAGAATGTAATAGTAACAAGGTAAACCATGAGAAAACACTACTGAAATAATCCAACTCTTGCATTTCAAGGAATAAATCCAAAATGAACTTTAAAACATTAAGAGAATGTAACATTGACATGGTAAACCATGACAAAACACTACTGAAATAATCCAACTCTTGCATTTCAACGAAAAAGATTCAAAATGAACTTTGAAACACCAAGAGAATGTAACAGTGACAATGTAAACCATGAGTTAACACTACTGAAATATTCCAACTCTTGCATTTCAACGAAAAATATCCAAAATGAACTTTGAAGCATCATTAGAATGTAACAGTGACATGGTAAACCACAACAAAACACTACTGAAATAATCCAACTCTTGCATTTCAACAAAAAAGACCCAACATGAACTTTGAAACGTCAAGAGAATGTAACAGTGACATGGTAAACCAATACAAATAAACTTTGAAATATCAAGAGAATGTTACAGTGACAAGGTAAACCATTAGAAAACGCTACTGAAATAATCCAACTCTTGAATTTCAACGAAAAAGATCCAAAATGAACTTTGAAACATCAAGTGAATGTAACCGTGACATGATAAACCACGACAAAACGCTACTGAAATAATCCAACTCTTGCATTTCAATGAAAAAGATACAAAATAAACTTTGAAACATCAATGATGTAACAGTGACATGGTAAACCACGATAAAACACTACTGAAATAATCCAACTCTTGCATTTCAACGAAAAAGATACAAAATAAACTTTGAAACATCAATGATGTAACAGTGACATGGTAAACCACGATAAAACACTACTGAAATAATCCAACTCTTGCATTTCAACGAAAAAGATCCAAAATAAAGTTTGAAACGTCAAGAGAATGTAAAAGTGACAAGGTAAACCATGAGAAAACAGTACTGAAATATTCCAACTCTTGCATTTCAACGAAAAAGATCCAAAATAAACTTTGAAACATCAAGAGAATGTAACAGTGACAAGGTAAACCATGAGAAAACACTACTGAAATAATCCAACTCTTGCATTTCAAGGAATAAATCCAAAATGAACTTTGAAACATTAAGAGAATGTAACATTGACATGGTAAAGCATGACAAAACACTACTGAAATAATCCAGCTCTTGCATTTCAACGAAAAAGATTATAAATGATCTTTGAAACATCAAGAGAATGTAATAGTGACAATGCAAACCATGAGTTAACACTACTGAAATATTCCAACTCTTGAATTTCAACGAAAAAGATCCAAAATGAACTTTGAAACATCATTAGAATGTAACAGTGACATGGTAAACCACAACAAAACACTACTGAAATAATCCAACTCTTGCATTTCTAGGAATAAATCCAAAATGAACTTTGAAACATTAAGAGAATGTAACATTGACATGGTAAACCACGACAAAACACTACTGAAATAATTCAACTCTTGCATTTCAACGAAAAAGATTCAAAATGAACTTTGAAACATCAAGAGAATGTAACAGTGACAATGTAAACCATGAGTTAACACTATTGAAATATTCCAACTCTTGAATTTCAACAAAAAAGACCCAACATGTACTTTGAAACGTCAAGAGAATGTAACAGTGACATGGTAATCCAATACAAAACACTACTGAAATATTTCATCTCTTGCATTTCAAAAAAATAAATCCAAAATGAACTTTGAAATATCAAGAGAATGTAACAGTGACATGTAAACCATGACAATACACTACTGAAATAATCCAACTCTTGTATTTCAACGAAAAAGATTCAAAATGAACTTTGAAACATCATGAGAATGTAACAGTGACATGATAAACCACGAGAAAACACTACTGAAATAATCCAACTCTTGCATTTAAACGAAAAAGATCCAAAATGAACTTTGAAACATCAATAGAATGTAACAGTGACATGGTAAACCACGACAAAACACTAGTGAAATATTTCAACTCTTGTATTTCACCGAAAAAGATCCAAAATGAACTTTGAAACATCAAGAGAATGTAACAGTGACAAGGTAAACCATGAGAAAACACTACTGAAATATTCCAACTCTTGCATTTCAACGAAAAAATCCAAAATGAAACTTGAAACATCAAGATAATGTAACAGTGACATGGTAAACCATGTCAAAACACTTTTACATTTCAACGAAAAAAAAAATCCAAAATGAACTTTGAAACGTCAAGAGAATGTAACAGTGACAAGGTAAACCACGACAAAAAACTACTGAAAAATGCCAGCTCTTACATTTCAACGAATGAAATCTAAAATGAACTTTGAAAAATCAAAAGAATGTAACAGTGACAAGGTAAACCATGACAAAACACTACTGAAATATTCCAACTCTTGCATTTCAACGAAAAAGTTCCAAAATGAACTTTGAAACATCAAGAGAATGTAACAGGGACATGGTAAACCACGAGAAAACACTACTGAAATATTCCAACTCTTACATCAAACAGTTCGTGGTAACGAACTGTAAGTAAGGAGCGACCCGGCTCAATGGTAACCGAAACTCTAAAAAACGGGAATTTGGTACCAGTAGATACATCAAAAGAATTAGATTTTAATTCTGATTTCAAATATATAAGTTTCATTAAGTTTAATCTTACCCATCAAAAGTTACGTGCCTGAGAAAATTTGGCTGATTTTCGAAAAAAGGGGGAAAGACCCCCTAAAAATTATAGAACCTTAATGAAAATCACACCATCATGTTCAGCGTATCAGAGAACCCTACTGTAGAGGTTTCAAGCTCCTATCTACAAAAATGTGGAATTTTCCATTTTTTGCCAGAAGAAAAAATCACGGATGCGTGTTTATTTGTTTGTTTGTTTGTTTTTTTTTCCCAGGGGTGATCGTATCGACCCAGTGGTCCTACAATATCGTGAGAGGGCTCATTGGAACGGAAATTAAAAGTTCTAGTGCCCTTTTTAAGTGACCAAAAAAAATGGAGGGCAACTAGGCCCCTCCCACGCTCATTTTTTCCCAAAGTCACCCGATCAAAATTTTGAGATAGCCATTTTGTTCAGCATGGTCGAAAATATGATAAAAATGTCTTTTAGGATGACTTGATCCCCCAAAGTCCCCAGGGGGAGGCCTGAAAGTTATGAACTTTACTCAATGTTAACATATAGTATTGGTTATTGGGAAGTATACAGACTTTTTCAGAGGAGATTTTTTCTGGTAGGTGGGGGAAGGAGAGGGTCGGGGGCTATATGGAAGGATCTTTCCATGAAGGAAGTTTTCATGGGGGTAGGGACATTGCTATGAAGGGGGCGCCGGATTTCCCAGCATTATTAAAGAAAAAGATCAGGAATTAAATAAAAAAAAACAAGTTTTTCAACTTATCAACTGATTGTGATTAAGAGGTCATTTTTAAAGAACTGGAAAAAAATTCGAACTATAGTTTAAAGAGCAGGGTATTGACTAGGGGGCGAACCCCCTAATATACGTGTTAAAAATTTATGAATATAGAAGTTCGTTACGTAAGTTAATTCTAAGTTACGTATATTTATTACTAATAAAAACGTTCGTAAATAAAATTAAACAAGTTTCGAGAAAGCCATTTAACCAAATATAATATGCAAATTTTGTTTTAATTATTCATGTACGGTGAGCCAAAATCAAAACCTGCATTAATTCAAAAACGTTCAAAAATTAAATAAAAAAAACAAGTTTTTTTAACTGAAAGTAAGGAACGACGTTAAAACTTAAAACGAACAGAAATTATTCCGTATATGAAGGGGGCTCTCCCCTCCTCAGCGCCTCGCTCTTTACGCTAAAGTTTGACTTTCTCACAGCTCTATTTTTTTAAACAATAAAAAAACTTTAGCGTAAACAGCGAGGCGTTGAGGAGGGGACAGCCCCCTTCACATACGGAATAATTTCTGTTCGTTTTAAGTTTTAACGTCGTTCCTTACTTTCAGTTAAAAAAACTTGTTTTTTTTATTTAATTTCAACGAAAAAGATCCAAAATGAACTTTGAAACATCAAGAGAATGTAACAGTGACATGGTAAACCACGACAAAACACTACTGATATAATCCAACTCTTGCATTTCAACGAAAAAGATCCAAAATGAACTTTGAAATATCAAGAGAATATTACAGTGACAAGGTAAACCATTAGAAAACGCTACTGAAATAATCCAACTCTTGCATTTCAACGAAAAAGATCCAAAATGAACTTTGAAACATCAAGAGAATGTAACAGTGACATGGTAAACCACGACAAAACACTACTGAAATAATCCAACTCTTGCATTTCAACGAAAAATATCCAAAATGAACTTTGAAACATCAAGAGAATGTAACAGTGACATGATAAACCACGACAAAACACTACTGAAATATTCCAACTCTTACATTTCAACGAAAAAGATCCAAAATGAACTTTGAAACATCAATAGAATGTAACAGTGACATGGTAAACCACGATAAAACACTACTGAAATAATCCAACTCTTGCATTTCAACGAAAAAGATCCAAAATGAACTTTGAAACATCAATAGAATGTGACAGTGACATGATAAACCACGATAAAACACTACTGAAATAATCCAACTCTTGCATTTCAACGAAAAAGATCCAAAATAAAGTTTGAAACGTCAAGAGAATGTAAAAGTGACAAGGTAAACCATGAGAAAACAGTACTGAAATATTCCAACTCTTGCATTTCAACGAAAAAGATCCAAAATAAACTTTGAAACATCAAGAGAATGTAACAGTGACAAGGTAAACCATGAGAAAACACTACTGAAATAATCCAACTCTTGCATTTCAAGGAATAATTCCAAAATGAACTTTGAAACATTAAGAGAATGTGACATTGACATGGTAAACCATGACTAAACACTACTGAAATAATCCAACTCTTGCATTTCAACGAAAAAGATTCAAAATGAACTTTGAAACATCAAGAGAATGTAATAGTGACAATGTAAACCATGAGTTAACACTACTGAAATATTCCAACTCTTGCATTTTAACGAAAAAGATCCAAAATGAACTTTGAAACATCATTAGAATGTAACAGTGACATGGTAAACCACAACAAAACACTACTGAAATATTCCAACTCTTAACATTTCAATGAAAATAATCAAAAATGAACTTTGAAACATCAAGAGAATGTAACAGGGACAGTGTAAACCACGACAAAACACTACTGAAATATTCCAACTCGTACATTTCAACGGATGAAATCCAAAATGAACTTTGAAACATCAAGAGAATGTAACAGTGACATGGTAAACCACGACAAAACACTACTGAAATAATCCAACTCTTGCATTTCAACGAAAAGGATCCAAAATGAACTTTGAAACATCAAGAGAATGTTACAGTGACATGGTAAAGCACAAGAAAACACTACTGAAAAATTCCAACTCTTGCATTTCAACGAAAAAAAGAATCCAAAATGAACTTTGAAACGTCAAGAGAATGTAACAGTGACAAGGTAAACCACGACAAAACTACTGAAAAATGCCAGCTCTTACATTTCAACGAATGAAATCTAAAATGAACTTTGAAAAATCAAAAGAATGTAACATTGACAAGGTAAACCATGATAAAACACTACTGAAATATTCCAACTCTTGCATTTCAACGAAAAAGATCCAAAATGAACTTTGAAACGTCAAGAGAATGTAAAAGTGACATGGCAAACCACAAGAAAACACTACTGAAATATTCCAACTCTTGCATTTCAACGAAAAAGATCCAAAATGAACTTTGAAACATCAAGAGAATGTAACAGTGACATGGTAAAGCACAAGAAAACACTACTGAAAAATTCCAACTCTTGCATTTCAACGAAAAAAAAAATCCAAAATGAACTTTGAAACGTCAAGAGAATGTAACAGTGACAAGGTAAACCACGACAAAACTACTGAAAAATGCCAGCTCTTACATTTCAACGAATGAAATCTAAAATGAACTTTGAAAAATCAAAAGAATGTAACATTGACAAGGTAAACCATGATAAAACACTACTGAAATATTCCAACTCTTGCATTTCAACGAAAAAGATCCAAAATGAACTTTGAAACGTCAAGAGAATGTAAAAGTGACATGGCAAACCACGAGAAAACACTACTGAAATATTCCAACTCTTGCATTTCAACGAAAAAGATCCAAAATGAACTTTGAAACATCAAGAGAATGTAACAGTGACATGGTAAAGCACAAGAAAACACTACTGAAAAATTCCAACTCTTGCATTTCAACGAAAAAAAAAAATCCAAAATGAACTTTGAAACGTCAAGAGAATGTAACAGTGACAAGGTAAACCACGACAAAACTACTGAAAAATGCCAGCTCTTACATTTCAACGAATGAAATCTAAAATGAACTTTGAAAAATCAAAAGAATGTAACATTGACAAGGTAAACCATGATAAAACACTACTGAAATATTCCAACTCTTGCATTTCAACGAAAAAGATCCAAAATGAACTTTTAAACGTCAAGAGAATGTAAAAGTGACATGGCAAACCACGAGAAAACACTACTGAAATATTCCAACTCTTGCATTTCAACGAAAAAGATCCAAAATGAACTTTGAAACATCAAGAGAATGTAACAGTGACATGGTAAACCACGACAAAACTCTACTGAAATAATCCAACTCTTGCATTTCAACGAAAAGGATGCAAAATAAACTTTGAAATATCAAGAGAATGTTACAGTGACAAGGTAAACCATTAGAAAACGCTACTGAAATAATCCAACTCTTGCATTCCAACGAAAAAGATCCAAAATGAACTTTGAAACATCAAGAGAATGTAACAGTGACATGGTAAACCACGACAAAACACTACTGAAATAATCCAACTCTTGCATTTCAACGAAAAATATTCAAAATGAACTTTGAAACATCAAGAAAATGTAAGAGTGACATGATTAACCACGACAAAACACTACTGAAATAATCCAACTCTTGCATTTCAACGAAAGAGATCCAAAATGAACTTTGAAACATCAATAGAATGTAACAGTGACATGGTAAACCACGATAAAACACTACTGAAATAATCCAACTCTTGCATTTCAACGAAAAAGATCCAAAATAAAGTTTGAAACGTCAAGAGAATGTAAAAGTGACAAGATAAACCATGAGAAAACAGTACTGAAATATTCCAACTCTTGCATTTCAACGAAAAAGATCCAAAATAAACTTTGAAACATCAAGAGAATGTAACAGTAACAAGGTAAACCATGAGAAAACACTACTGAAATAATCCAACTCTTGCATTTCAAGGAATAAATCCAAAATGAACTTTAAAACATTAAGAGAATGTAACATAGACATGGTAAACCATGACAAAACACTACTGAAATAATCCAACTCTTGCATTTCAACGAAAAAGATTCAAAATGAACTTTGAAACACCAAGAGAATGTAACAGTGACAATGTAAACCATGAGTTAACACTACTGAAATATTCCAACTCTTGCATTTCAACGAAAAATATCCAAAATGAACTTTGAAACATCATTAGAATGTAACAGTGACATGGTAAACCACAACAAAACACTACTGAAATAATCCAACTCTTGCATTTCAACAAAAAAGACCCAACATGAACTTTGAAGCGTCAAGAGAATGTAACAGTGACATGGTAAACCAATACAAATAAACTTTGAAATATCAAGAGAATGTTACAGTGACAAGGTAAACCATTAGAAAACGCTACTGAAATAATCCAACTCTTGCATTTCAACGAAAAAGATCCAAAATGAACTTTGAAACATCAATAGAATGTAACAGTGACATGATAAACCATGACAAAACACTACTGAAATAATCCAACTCTTGCATTTCAACGAAAAAGATCCAAAATGAACTTTGAAACATCAATAGAATGTAACAGTGACATGATAAACCACGATAAAAACACTACTGAAATAATCCAACTCTTGCATTTCAACGAAAAAGATACAAAATGAACTTTGAAACATCAATGATGTAACAGTGACATGGTAAACCACGATAAAACACTACTGAAATAATCCAACTCTTGCATTTCAACGATAAAGATCCAAAATAAAGTTTGAAACGTCAAGAGAATGTAAAAGTGACAAGGTAAACCATGAGAAAACAGTACTGAAATATTCCAACTCTTGCATTTCAACGAAAAAGATCCAAAATGAACTTTGAAACATCAAGAGAATGTAACAGTGACAAGGTAAACCATGAGAAAACACTACTGAAATAATCCAACTCTTGCATTTCAAGGAATAAATCCAAAATGAACTTTGAAACATTAAGAGAATGTAACATTTACATGGTAAAGCATGACAAAACACTACTGAAATAATCCAGCTCTTGCATTTCAACGAAAAAGATTCTAAATGATCTTTGAAACATCAAGAGAATGTAATAGTGACAATGCAAACCATGAGTTAACACTACTGAAATATTCCAACTCTTGAATTTCAACGAAAAAGATCCAAGATGAACTTTGAAACATCATTAGAATGTAACAGTGACATGGTAAACCACAACAAAACACTACTGAAATAATCCAACTCTTGCATTTCTAGGAATAAATCCAAAATGAACTTTGAAACATTAAGAGAATGTAACAGTGACATGTAAACCATGACAATACACTACTGAAATAATCCAACTCTTGTATTTCAACGAAAAAGATTCAAAATGAACTTTGAAACATCATGAGAATGTAACAGTGACATGGTAAACCGCGACAAAACACTACTGAAATAATCCAACTCTTGCATTTCAACGAAAAAGATTCAAAATGAACTTTGAAACATCATGAGAATGTAACAGTGACATGGTAAACCGCGACAAAACACTACTGAAATAATCCAACTCTTGCATTTCAACGAAAAAGATCCAAAATGAACTTTGAAACATCAATAGAATGTAACAGTGACATGGTAAACCACGACAAAACACTACTGAAATATTCCAACTCTTGCATTTCAACGAAAAAGATTCAAAATGAACTTTGAAACATCAATAGAATGTAACAGTGACATGGTAAACCATGACAAAACACTACTGAAATAATCCAACTCTTGCATTTCAACGAAAAAGATTCAAAATGAACTTTGAAACATCAAGAGAATGTAACAGTGACATGATAAACCACGACAAAACACTACTGAAATATTCCAACTCTTACATTTCAACGAAAAAGATCCAAAATGAACTTTGAAACATCAATAGAATGTAACAGTGACATGGTAAACCACGACAAAACACTACTGAAATAATCCAACTCTTGCATTTCAACGAAAAAGATCCAAAATGAACTTTGAAACATCAATAGAATGTGACAGTGACATGATAAACCACGATAAAACACTACTGAAATAATCCAACTCTTGCATTTCAACGAAAAAGATCCAAAATAAAGTTTGAAACGTCAAGAGAATGTAAAAGTGACAAGGTAAACCATGAGAAAACAGTACTGAAATATTCCAACTCTTGCATTTCAACGAAAAAGATCCAAAATAAACTTTGAAACATCAAGAGAATGTAACAGTGACAAGGTAAACCATGAGAAAACACTACTGAAATAATCCAACTCTTGCATTTCAAGGAATAATTCCAAAATGAACTTTGAAACATTAAGAGAATGTGACATTGACATGGTAAACCATGACTAAACACTACTGAAATAATCCAACTCTTGCATTTCAACGAAAAAGATTCAAAATGAACTTTGAAACATCAAGAGAATGTAATAGTGACAATGTAAACCATGAGTTAACACTACTGAAATATTCCAACTCTTGCATTTTAACGAAAAAGATCCAAAATGAACTTTGAAACATCATTAGAATGTAACAGTGACATGGTAAACCACAACAAAACACTACTGAAATATTCCAACTCTTAACATTTCAATGAAAATAATCAAAAATGAACTTTGAAACATCAAGAGAATGTAACAGGGACAGTGTAAACCACGACAAAACACTACTGAAATATTCCAACTCGTACATTTCAACGGATGAAATCCAAAATGAACTTTGAAACATCAAGAGAATGTAACAGTGACATGGTAAACCACTACAAAACACTACTGAAATAATCCAACTCTTGCATTTCAACGAAAAGGATCCAAAATGAACTTTGAAACATCAAGAGAATGTTACAGTGACATGGTAAAGCACAAGAAAACACTACTGAAAAATTCCAACTCTTGCATTTCAACGAAAAAAAGAATCCAAAATGAACTTTGAAACGTCAAGAGAATGTAACAGTGACAAGGTAAACCACGACAAAACTACTGAAAAATGCCAGCTCTTACATTTCAACGAATGAAATCTAAAATGAACTTTGAAAAATCAAAAGAATGTAACATTGACAAGGTAAACCATGATAAAACACTACTGAAATATTCCAACTCTTGCATTTCAACGAAAAAGATCCAAAATGAACTTTGAAACGTCAAGAGAATGTAAAAGTGACATGGCAAACCACAAGAAAACACTACTGAAATATTCCAACTCTTGCATTTCAACGAAAAAGATCCAAAATGAACTTTGAAACATCAAGAGAATGTAACAGTGACATGGTAAAGCACAAGAAAACACTACTGAAAAATTCCAACTCTTGCATTTCAACGAAAAAAAAAAAATCCAAAATGAACTTTGAAACGTCAAGAGAATGTAACAGTGACAAGGTAAACCACGACAAAACTACTGAAAAATGCCAGCTCTTACATTTCAACGAATGAAATCTAAAATGAACTTTGAAAAATCAAAAGAATGTAACATTGACAAGGTAAACCATGATAAAACACTACTGAAATATTCCAACTCTTGCATTTCAACGAAAAAGATCCAAAATGAACTTTGAAACGTCAAGAGAATGTAAAAGTGACATGGCAAACCACGAGAAAACACTACTGAAATATTCCAACTCTTGCATTTCAACGAAAAAGATCCAAAATGAACTTTGAAACATCAAGAGAATGTAACAGTGACATGGTAAAGCACAAGAAAACACTACTGAAAAATTCCAACTCTTGCATTTCAACGAAAAAAAAAAATCCAAAATGAACTTTGAAACGTCAAGAGAATGTAACAGTGACAAGGTAAACCACGACAAAACTACTGAAAAATGCCAGCTCTTACATTTCAACGAATGAAATCTAAAATGAACTTTGAAAAATCAAAAGAATGTAACATTGACAAGGTAAACCATGATAAAACACTACTGAAATATTCCAACTCTTGCATTTCAACGAATAAGATCCAAAATGAACTTTTAAACGTCAAGAGAATGTAAAAGTGACATGGCAAACCACGAGAAAACACTACTGAAATATTCCAACTCTTGCATTTCAACGAAAAAGATCCAAAATGAACTTTGAAACATCAAGAGAATGTAACAGTGACATGGTAAACCACGACAAAACTCTACTGAAATAATCCAACTCTTGCATTTCAACGAAAAGGATGCAAAATAAACTTTGAAATATCAAGAGAATGTTACAGTGACAAGGTAAACCATTAGAAAACGCTACTGAAATAATCCAACTCTTGCATTCCAACGAAAAAGATCCAAAATGAACTTTGAAACATCAAGAGAATGTAACAGTGACATGGTAAACCACGACAAAACACTACTGAAATAATCCAACTCTTGCATTTCAACGAAAAATATTCAAAATGAACTTTGAAACATCAAGAAAATGTAAGAGTGACATGATTAACCACGACAAAACACTACTGAAATAATCCAACTCTTGCATTTCAACGAAAGAGATCCAAAATGAACTTTGAAACATCAATAGAATGTAACAGTGACATGGTAAACCACGATAAAACACTACTGAAATAATCCAACTCTTGCATTTCAACGAAAAAGATCCAAAATAAAGTTTGAAACGTCAAGAGAATGTAAAAGTGACAAGATAAACCATGAGAAAACAGTACTGAAATATTCCAACTCTTGCATTTCAACGAAAAAGATCCAAAATAAACTTTGAAACATCAAGAGAATGTAACAGTAACAAGGTAAACCATGAGAAAACACTACTGAAATAATCCAACTCTTGCATTTCAAGGAATAAATCCAAAATGAACTTTAAAACATTAAGAGAATGTAACATAGACATGGTAAACCATGACAAAACACTACTGAAATAATCCAACTCTTGCATTTCAACGAAAAAGATTCAAAATGAACTTTGAAACACCAAGAGAATGTAACAGTGACAATGTAAACCATGAGTTAACACTACTGAAATATTCCAACTCTTGCATTTCAACGAAAAATATCCAAAATGAACTTTGAAACATCATTAGAATGTAACAGTGACATGGTAAACCACAACAAAACACTACTGAAATAATCCAACTCTTGCATTTCAACAAAAAAGACCCAACATGAACTTTGAAGCGTCAAGAGAATGTAACAGTGACATGGTAAACCAATACAAATAAACTTTGAAATATCAAGAGAATGTTACAGTGACAAGGTAAACCATTAGAAAACGCTACTGAAATAATCCAACTCTTGCATTTCAACGAAAAAGATCCAAAATGAACTTTGAAACATCAAGCGAATGTAACAGTGACATGATAAACCATGAGAAAACACTACTGAAATAATCCAACTCTTGCATTTCAACGAAAAAGATCCAAAATGAACTTTGAAACATCAATAGAATGTAACAGTGACATGATAAACCACGATAAAACACTACTGAAATAATCCAACTCTTGCATTTCAACGAAAAAGATACAAAATGAACTTTGAAACATCAATGATGTAACAGTGACATGGTAAACCACGATAAAACACTACTGAAATAATCCAACTCTTGCATTTCAACGAAAAAGATCCAAAATAAAGTTTGAAACGTCAAGAGAATGTAAAAGTGACAAGGTAAACCATGAGAAAACAGTACTGAAATATTCCAACTCTTGCATTTCAACGAAAAAGATCCAAAATAAACTTTGAAACATCAAGAGAATGTAACAGTGACAAGGTAAACAATGAGAAAACACTACTGAAATAATCCAACTCTTGCATTTCATGGAATAAATCCAAAATGAACTTTGAAACATTAAGAGAATGTAACATTTACATGGTAAAGCATGACAAAACACTACTGAAATAATCCAGCTCTTGCATTTCAACGAAAAAGATTCTAAATGATCTTTGAAACATCAAGAGAATGTAATAGTGACAATGCAAACCATGAGTTAACACTACTGAAATATTCCAACTCTTGAATTTCAACGAAAAAGATCCAAGATGAACTTTGAAACATCATTAGAATGTAACAGTGACATGGTAAACCACAACAAAACACTACTGAAATAATCCAACTCTTGCATTTCTAGGAATAAATCCAAAATGAACTTTGAAACATTAAGAGAATGTAACAGTGACATGTAAACCATGACAATACACTACTGAAATAATCCAACTCTTGTATTTCAACGAAAAAGATTCAAAATGAACTTTGAAACATCATGAGAATGTAACAGTGACATGGTAAACCGCGACAAAACACTACTGAAATAATCCAACTCTTGCATTTCAACGAAAAAGATTCAAAATGAACTTTGAAACATCATGAGAATGTAACAGTGACATGGTAAACCGCGACAAAACACTACTGAAATAATCCAACTCTTGCATTTCAACGAAAAAGATCCAAAATGAACTTTGAAACATCAATAGAATGTAACAGTGACATGGTAAACCACGACAAAACACTACTGAAATATTCCAACTCTTGCATTTCAACGAAAAAGATTCAAAATGAACTTTGAAACATCAATAGAATGTAACAGTGACATGGTAAACCATGACAAAACACTACTGAAATAATCCAACTCTTGCATTTCAACGAAAAAGATTCAAAATGAACTTTGAAACATCAAGAGAATGTAACAGTGACATGTAAACCATGACAATACACTACTGAAATAATCCAACTCTTGTATTTCAACGAAAAAGATTCAAAATGAACTTTGAAACATCATGAGAATGTAACAGTGACATGGTAAACCGCGACAAAACACTACTGAAATAATGCAACTCTTGCATTTCAACGAAAAAGATCCAAAATAAACTTTGAAACATCAATAGAATGTAACAGTGACATGGTAAACCACGACAAAACACTACTGAAATATTCCAACTCTTGTATTTCACCGAAAAAGATCCAAAATGAACTTTGAAACATCAAGAGAATGTAACAGTAACAAGGTAAACCATGAGAAAACACTACTGAAATATTCCAACTCTTGAATTTCAACGAAAAAGATCCAAGATGAACTTTGAAACATCATTAGAATGTAACAGTGACATGGTAAACCACAACAAAACACTACTGAAATAATCCAACTCTTGCATTTCTAGGAATAAATCCAAAATGAACTTTGAAACATTAAGAGAATGTAACATTGACATGGTAAACCATGACAAAACACTACTGAAATAATCCAACTCTTGCATTTCAACGAAAAAGATTCAAAATGAACTTTGAAACATCAAGAGAATGTAACAGTGACAATGTAAACCATGAGTTAACACTATTGAAATATTCCAACTCTTGAATTTCAACAAAAAAGACCCAACATGTACTTTGAAACGTCAAGAGAATGTAACAGTGACATGGTAATCCAATACAAAACACCACTGAAATATTTCATCTCTTGCATTTCAAAAAAATAAATCCAAAATGAACTTTGAAATATCAAGAGAATGTAACAGTGACATGTAAACCATGACAATACACTACTGAAATAATCCAACTCTTGTATTTCAACGAAAAAGATTCAAAATGAACTTTGAAACATCATGAGAATGTAACAGTGACATGGTAAACCGCGACAAAACACTACTGAAATAATCCAACTCTTGCATTTCAACGAAAAAGATCCAAAATGAACTTTGAAACATCAATAGAATGTAACAGTGACATGGTAAACCACGACAAAACACTACTGAAATATTCCAACTCTTGTATTTCACCGAAAAAGATCCAAAATGAACTTTGAAACATCAAGAGAATGTAACAGTGACAAGGTAAACCATGAGAAAACACTACTGAAATATTCCAACTCTTGAATTTCAACGAAAAAGATCCAAAATGAACTTTGAAACATCAAGAGAATGTAACAGTGACAAGGTAAACCATGAGAAAACACTACTGAAATAATCCAACTCTTGTATTTCAACGAAAAAGATTCAAAATGAACTTTGAAACATCATGAGAATGTAACAGTGACATGGTAAACCGCGACAAAACACTACTGAAATAATCCAACTCTTGCATTTCAACGAAAAAGATCCAAAATGAACTTTGAAACATCAATAGAATGTAACAGTGACATGGTAAACCACGACAAAACACTACTGAAATATTCCAACTCTTGTATTTCACCGAAAAAGATCCAAAATGAACTTTGAAACATCAAGAGAATGTAACAGTGACAAGGTAAACCATGAGAAAACACTACTGAAATATTCCAACTCTTGCATTTCAACGAAAAATCCAAAATGAAATTTGAAACATCAAGATAATGTAACAGTGACATGGTAAACCATGTCAAAACACTCTTACATTTCAACGAAAAAAAAAAAATCCAAAATGAACTTTGAAACGTCAAGAGAATGTAACAGTGACAAGGTAAACCACGACAAAAAACTACTGAAAAATGCCAGCTCTTACATTTCAACGAATGAAATCTAAAATGAACTTTGAAAAATCAAAAGAATGTAACAGTGACAAGGTAAACCATGACAAAACACTACTGAAATATTCCAACTCTTGCATTTCAATGAAAAAGATCCAAAATGAACTTTGAAACGTCAAGAGAATGTAACAGGGTCATGGTAAACCACGAGAAAACACTACTGAAATATTCCAACTCTTACATTTCAACGAAAAAGATCCAAAATGAACTTTGAAACATCAAGAGAATGTAACAGTGACATGGTAAACCACGACAAAACACAACTGATATAATCCAACTCTTGCATTTCAACGAAAAGGATGCAAAATAAACTTTGAAATATCAAGAGAATATTACAGTGACAAGGTAAACCATTAGAAAACGCTACTGAAATAATCCAACTCTTGCATTTCAACGAAAAAGATCCAAAATGAACTTTGAAACATCAAGAGAATATAACAGTGACATGGTAAACCACGACAAAATACTACTGAAATAATCCCACTCTTGCATTTCAACGAAAAATATTCAAAATGAACTTTGAAACATCAAGAGAATGTAACAGTGACTTGATAAACCACGACAAAACACTACTGAAATATTCCAACTCTTACATTTCAACGAAAAAGATCCAAAATGAACTTTGAAACATCAAGAGAATGTAACAGTGACATGGTAAACCACGACAAAACACTACTGAAATAATCCAACTCTTGCATTTCAACGAAAAAGATCCAAAATGAACTTTGAAACATCAATAGAATGTAACAGTGACATGGTAAACCACGATAAAACACTACTGAAATAATCCAACTCTTGCATTTTAACGAAAAAGATCCAAAAAAAGTTTGAAACGTCAAGAGAATGTAAAAGTGACAAGGTAAACCATGAGAAAACAGAACTGAAATATTCCAACTCTTGCATTTCAACGAAAAAGATCCAAAATAAACTTTTAAATATCAAGAGAATGTAACAGTGACAAGGTAAACCATGAGAAAACACTACTGAAATAATCCAACTCTTGCATTTCAAGGAAAAATTCCAAAATGAACTTTGAAACATTAAGAGAATGTATCATTGACATGGTAAACCATGACAAAACACTACTGAAATAATCCAACTCTTGCATTTCAACGAAAAAGATTCAAAATGAACTTTGAAACATCAAGAGAATGTAACAGTGACAATGTAAACCATGAGTTAACACTACTGAAATATTCCAACTCTTGCATTTCAACGAAAAAGATCCAAAATGAACTTTGAAACATCATTAGAATGTAACAATGACATGGTAAACCACAACAAAACACTACTGAAATAATCCAACTCTTGCATTTCAAGGAATAAATCCAAAATGAACTTTGAAACATTAAGAGAATGTATCATTGACATGGTAAACAATGACAAAACACTACTGAAGTAATCCAACTCTTGCATTTCAAGGAAAAGGATTCAAAATGAACTTTGAAACATCAAGAGAATGTAACAGTGACAATGTAAACCATGAGTTAACACCAAAGTATAAACACATACAACAAGTACTGACAAAACCTATCCTCTCCACACAAAAAAGTGACCCTTTGTCCGCGTCTCAGGAGACAATGCGAACCTGGTGCCTAAATTTTTCAAGTTGCGTAGGGCGTTATACTTGTTCCATAGTTTGATAGTCACCTACGGAACCGGTTCCGTAGGTGAATATGCTTTGATCAGATGTGTTCTGAATTAAAGAGACGGATCCTGATATAAAGCTTGTGATTAGAATTAGGACAATGAAAAAATGAGGGTGCTTTATTGCGGAGCATATTTAAATTAATGCATTCTATTTTGAAATAGTTTCACCCTACCCTGTTAGATTTTATGTGATGTCTACCGACACCCATTTATCACGCCTATATTTACGATTTGAGAGTGCTACGCGTAAATACTCGTATATCGAATGGAAAATTACTTTGATTATTACAATTGTTTTCATCTTCCTCTAATCTATCCCTTTTTCTCAATGTTATTGACGTCAAAACTTGAAAATATGATAATTTATTTCGAAAGTATTTATTTTTCCTGTCATTGCATGGCAACTGGATCAAAGAAATTAGCCGCGTAAATTGTATTGATAGTATTTAATAGAATCTACTTTTATTTAATTTAGTTCAGAACCGTACGAAATTTACTTCTTGTTTGTCTCCTAAGCTCCTTGATTGGAGGCCGGGATATGCTGATATAGGCCCACTATATTCTTCGGAAGGAAAGCAAAAAAAAGCACACACATATGGGATGCTTTGTTTCATGAACAGCTTTTACATGTATTTTTATTGTTGTGTGCTGCAAAATTAATTATAGTATGGATCACTGAGTGTATGGAGCACTCGTCAACTGATTCAGACTTTTTTTTGCGTTTTGCACAAATTTAGCTCGCTTTTTCAGAGCTTATTTGAAACCAGATTAGTCCTATATACGAGTAATACGAAACAGACGAATAAAAGTGTGCTTTATTATATAATGGAAAGAAAAATGAAAACGATGTAGTTTGTTGTAAAACAATTTCGTTTGAAAATCAGTATGTTACTCTCTAGAGTTCTTTCACCTCTCCTTCGAAGCGTTTACGGATTTTCTCGTGGAACATCATCGCTACTTGTGGATCAAAGAAAAAGCTAAAAAGCAAAAAAAAACGAGGGGGAATTACTATTGATTGATAAAAACCAACATATGAGTTTCTTGTGAAAAATACTACCCCGAAACGTTGGAATGAGTTTCAAGAACAGTTAGGATAATGATAATCTTGATCAGAAGTGGGTTTGCAGATGTGGTTTAATGGTACATGACCGCTGTATTAATAGTTCTTCCAATTTTTTTTTTTTAATTGCAACAGAATAAAAGAAACAAGAAAATAAATAATCCCAACTTATTAATTCGCTGAATAATTTTCCATTCCAAAATCATAATTGGCAATCATTCCATAAAATATTTTTCATTTCTGTAAAATAGTTTTAAGAGAATCGAGAATCGCTAGAAGTACCATTGCTTTAGAAAAATTCTTTTTAGAATAATCCAAAAACGTTTTTAGTAAATTCAAACAATATAAGAACAAATAAATAGGGTTAACCTCGGAATAAAAAATATTTAAAAGTAAATGCTTTTAACTTAGCTGCTTTTATTTTTTCCGCATAGAGCACTTCTTTCCATCTTCTGGTTTTCAAATTTAGTGATATAGAAGATACGCATTCTAAAAAAGAACTGTACAAAACACTCGCCAGGAAATAGGTCACACGAAATTGGGATTAACAGTTGGGACGCTCTTTCCCATGCTCGCCGTACGATTCCCTCGTTCCAGCAGTGCGTCATTTCAGTCTGGATGATGTACTCTAGTTTTTTGCAATACTCAATAAAGGAGATTGCAGGAACAAAAAGGTTTGAGACGTCTGAATTGGCTTCTTCATAAGCTTTCATCCGCATGAAATCAAACACTGAATCAAAAAGAGAAATACCTGATTCAAATAAACCCGTTCTACACTTATCACACGAATGCTTTTCCAGAATCTTTTTTGCAGAATACCCCACTGCGTATGCAAAATTTGATTCCTCTGTTAAGGTGAAAACCTCAACATTCTCATCAAAATCAAACTCGTGAGGCTCATGAATGTCGCTGCTATCACGTCCGGCTTGCACAATTCTTTTTGCATGAGGGTTAACTGATGAAAAAACTTCGGATAAAAGAGATTGATGGAAAGAAAGTGCTTCACAATTCCCCGTCGAATTTGAAGAAACCGAAAAGCTTCTAAACGTTGCTTGCTTGTAAAGGCAGGAGAATTGCGACGCAGTAGGCTTATCGTTTAAACCCCCAGAGCGTCGTAGTAAGCCGTAGAAATGCTCTAGACTATCCTGGTTAAGTCTCCTCGTACAAACACATTTAAACCCATGCTTCATCAAATCTTCTGATAGACCGAGGATGGCAGAAATAGTCAGCTGCCATCCCTCTATGCAATAGATTGTTTTACCAACATCTTTCCCCACACTATTAACAAATTTTAAATTGCCTAAAAATGAACTGGCCGACCTCAAAAATTGGAATGATGCGCTTTCCCTACAAATTGGGCGTCTATACATTTTTTTTTCTAAAAATCCAAGAGAATTAACGCAGTCGAACAGCTTATCAAAGAAATTTACAACCTTTGCTGCTCCTGCGGCCTTCGGATGTAACAAACCTTTACTCACGTAAAAATTGATCCCAGCATACACTGAGTGGCTGAAAACATGAGTAGCGACTTTAACCCTCATTTTGTCGAGATTTGTTGGAAATATATTACGCTTTTGAAATTTCGGCGCTGTCCTAAATTGATGACGTTGATCCACCTTGAAAAAACACACAATGTCTCTCCAAGACGCCTGCCACTGCTTACTTAAAATGATATCATACTTTAAGAGATTGTTTCGGACACTTTTCAACAAGTGAAGGGGATCGTAAATGAAATACACTTTTTCACCATTTCTAAGAAAAAAAGGAATTTTTTTCGTGACGCCGAGATCCTTTTTTAATCCTCGGTAGTTTCCACCCTGGTCTGAAATTATTGCCTTTACGGTAATCCCTACCTGTTTACACCTATCTATCACCTCAAAAATAATATTTCTTAGTTTCTCACCTTTGAGGCCTGAAACACTATAAAAATACGCAAGTGGTTGTTTCCAGTGTATTTTTAGTCCCTGCAACATGACCACTGTAGCGTATCTGAAGGGTCCTACCGGACCAAGTCCTTCTACCATATCACGGCTACGATCATACTGCAGTCCAGGTTTTAGAGACATATCGTCAACGGCGATGGTGCAAAATATTTCTGTTTCATCCATTCCTGCAGTTTTTAGCTTCAGCATATCAAAAACACTTTCGTTAAAACCTTCTACCACTTCAGCACTCGAAAGGCACCTCTGTAGAGTACGCACCGATGGAAGAAAGAAAATTTTCTCACGAAGCAACTTTTTGTACCCGTTCGGAGATAGGAAAAAAAACACCAAGCCCGTTGTTTTTTCTTCCTCAGTAAATCGTCTTTTTATCATGGATCTTCTAATTTGGCACTTAAATATAGAAAGCGCTATTCCGGATAGGTGACTCTCAACAAAATGTAACGCTTCTTGTTCGGATTCAAAACCTGTCTTCGCATTTTTTATTGTACTTTTGAGCGCGATAAGTGACCTTCTACATCGTTTTATTTTCTTCTCTTGGCGCTTTATTGTCCGACTTAATGCCAGCTTTCGTGGGGTATATTTCCTCCCGTTGGTTGACTGATTTGTATTGGTTGATGTTGGAGATGAAAATATTGCATGGTCGGTCATATCAATTTTTGCATTTCTTGCATTTCTGGGCGTGCTTAATGTTGGTCCGTTTATTTTGCGACTAGTTTTTGGCGTACCTATCTCAGCTTGGGACGAGGTTTGGGATTCGGGAGCTGATCTACCTAAAAAAAAGAAAGAAAACTGGGTTGAGCAGAGAGAAATGTACATACACTTATCGATATATCCTCTTTACTTTCCATTTCAAGTCCCCTATCGAATCTTTTAACGCACGAAAACTAACAAAGCCATAGGCAATATTAATTAACAAAGCATTACTGACTCACAAAATATCAGAATAAATCACAGTGCCTCAGAGACATTATATTTTATACCTGTCTCACTTTCTGCACTATTTCCTATCTCCTATCCTATCCTCCTATCAAGCGCAGAGAACGCAGAGCTACTTATTAAAATATAGAACAAATGCAGGATAAGCAAAGATATTTACGTTAATATATATATATATATATATATATATATATATATATATATATATATATATATATATATATATATCTATATATATATATATATATATATATATATATATATATATATATATATATATATATATATATATATATATATATATATATATATATATATATATATATATATATATATATATATATATATATGTATATATATATAAAGAGATGGATGGATATTGTAGGATCGCTGCAATACTAATGCGGCTAAAAACTAAAATCTAAAACTAAAACTGTTAGAAGGGACTTAGATCCAAATTAGTGAGTGAATAGTCAGAGAAAACACCTAACACTAGGGTATTTCTGTAAGCAAATTGGGAAAGGCAACACATTTGGGTACATGAACAAGACGAAAAGGAATACTCTATGAAACCAGGGGGTGAATTAGGGGGGGGGAGGGGTACAAATATAACAAAAATTTACGGGCTTTAATCTTACCATGTTCGTTGTCAGAACCGATAGCAGCTGCAAGTTCAGATGTCAAGAACCGAACACGAGATAACACTTGGGGGGTCAAGATTGGCAAGAGCTTTATTAGATCAGTGGTCATGCTCACCCAGTCTTCCAATTCAAATACAGCATCACCTTGAGAGAGAGAGAGAGATTTATTCTAAACAAACAAACAATTTAACATAAGTTTAGTGGCCACCCCAAGAAGTAAAAACTTGTCCAAGGGGGTGGCAAAAATACACTAACATAACAAAACAATAAAAAAAACGAAAAAAATTAAAATAAAAATTAAATATTGGAATATCATCCTGAGTATTGACAAGTTTGCATTCAAGGTTAAGGCTCAGCCAGCGTCCTGCCTAAAAATTACAATTGGTCAATGCTAATTATCGTACTCCAGTGACGGAGAAACAAAACGAGGGGAAGGTCGAAACCTGTTCTTTTCATAGTGCGAAGCAAAGTCGCGCGCGAATTTGTTCACTATTCTTTTCAAAATGAGTATACAATATAGGCAAAAATCTCAATAATGTTCAAAACTATAGCTATAACCATTAACTTACTTTCTTTCCAAGGAAGCTTTAATTACTCCTTCGATCAAACAGTTCGTGGCAACGAACTGTAAGTAAGGAGCGACCCGGCTCAATGGTAACCGAAACTCTAGACAACGGTATTTTGATATAAATAGATACATCAAAAGAATTAGATTTTAATGCTGATTTCAAATATATAAGTTTCATCAAGTTTTATGTAAGTTTTTCAACTGCAACAGCAGCAACATCAAAACTTAAAACGAACAGACAATATTACATATATGATTTGGTTCACCCCCTAGTCAATTTTTTAGTACTTTCATAAGAGCTATTTATTCTAATTAACGGCCTTTGTGATTAAGCGGTCATTTTTAAAGAATTTGAAAAAAATTCGAAATTAAGCTTAAAGAGCAAGGTATTGACTATTGGGCGAACCCCCTAATATACGTATTAAAAATATATGAATATAGAAGTTCGTTACGTAAGTTAGTTCGTAAGTTGAGTATATTTACTACTAATAAAAACGTTCGTAAATAAGATTAAACAAGTTTCGAGAAATCCATTTAACCAAATAAAAGTAAAATTAATATTCAAATTTCGTTTTAATTATTCATGTACGGTGAGCCAAAATCAAAACCTGCATTAATTCAAAGACTTTCAAAAATTAAATAAAAAAAAACAAGTTTTTTAACTGAAAGTAAGGACCCACGTTAAAACTTAAAACGAACATAAATTATTCCTTATATGAAAGGGGCTGTCCCCTCCTTAACGCCTCGCTCTTTACGCTAAAGTTTGACTTTCTCACAGCTCTATTTTTTTAAACAACAAAAAACTTAATGCATATAGAATCCAGGGACTTTCCCTCCATCAAATCACAGAAAAAAAACAATGGAAAAATCATGAGCGGTTATATTCAAAATATATTTTTTTGTTTCTAAGTGTTAATTATGTCTTTTTCATAAAGTAGGGCGAAAGAGGAAATAACTGGCTGTAAATGAGCCTGAGCAATAACGAGCACTATTAGATTTATTAACTAATTTACTAAAAAAGACTTACCACTAAGATTAACAAGTTCAACGGAATTCAGGTTGTGTGAGCTGCTACCGATGTCAGTGAAGGCAATGTCACCTGTAACAGTGGAAAAAACTTATTGTTATTACTGCGACGTATCTACTCTAATCTACTTCTATAAAAAAAGAAGAAAAGAAAAAACGATGTACGAAGAGGAGAAGAGAAGAGAGGGAGAGAGGGGGGGTGGTGAGGGGTGTAGAAGTTATACTGCATAAAAGCTCAACTGAATATGCAGGTAGGCGCAGTGCAGCATTGAACCGTGCTCTAAATGCTCAGATAGGCTGAACTATTTGGATAAATAAAGAACTACGAGTATGTTAGCAACAGAAAACTATATATAAACGTAAGGTCCGGATTCAACGTCAAAGATGCAAACGCACATTTCCTTTGCAAGATGAATTGAACAAAAATAACCATTCTACGTTAGGTAGGAATTCTTATGATTAAATTGGATTCTACAGAATGCTACGTCAGTGACGCTTTTTCACAAAAAATAAGGAGGGAGAGGAAAAAACAAGCTGTTAATGAGCAAAAGTGGTACTTTTTCATTTACTAAGTTAACTAATTAAGCACTTACCACTAACATTCACAACTTCAACCGAAATCGGGTTGTACTGGTTGTTATTGATGTCGGTAAAGGCAATGTCACCAGTGCAGGGAGTCACCAAGTGAAATAAATACCTTGTCCTCAAGAAGTGGGATAATAGTTGGTGCATAATAATGTTGCCTGAACCTTCCAAACCTGACTTGTTAAACCAGCTACAAACATTTATTTGATTAGGTCGCGAATCTATTTAGCGAATCTCAAGCAATGGCTTATCCTTGGCGTACAGTCCTTACAAAAGAAGAGGGAGGGTTGTACTTTTTCACCCTCCCAAAGCTACCATCTCGTAATAGCTGATGCCTCAAAGGTTAAAAATTAAGCAGATGAAACCGAGAGCCTTTTTTTTCGTAGGAAAACAAATGGATTACTCTCTCCATGGATCACATTTCCCGACTTTCTCACCCAACTACACCGCTGATAGCTAATGAACAGACATAAAGTCTTACTTTGACCGTCACCGACTAAAATAAACGGAATGGCGTTTGGCTTCAAGACTTTGTTTAGCTTAGTAATATCTGCTGCCATAAAATGCTCTTCCTTGAAATGCCTCGTGCATATGAAGAGTCTTTTTGCCACTTTCGGATTTTCCAGCAAATCCTCACGTTTCACAGCTCTGAGCCATTCTTCCCGTCTGTAAAAAAGAAAAAAAATAACCAGTAGTCAGATTTGGTTTGTTTTTGCCAGTTCAGTCCTATCCAAAAGTAATGCCCCGCTTCATATGGGACATTAGAATTAGAGCTACATTGAAGAGAATCCAATTTCGCCCACCAAGAGCCAATATCATCCATGTTAAAAAAAGCCAATAATTCAGAAGATACAGAGTTCTCATTTTTGTCTCTTTTTTAGAGAATATCAATAAGAAAAAACATAAACCGGCAGAATGCGGGAAAAAATTCCAAATGAATGCTCTTTCTTACGAGGAAATGGAAACAATAAAGAAAAAAATATAGTGTCTAAGACGAAATTTGGATTTCGAGAGGCTTAAAACGTGCTAGTCTTTTCTGCATAACTTTTTTTTGTGCTTTGAAACTTCGAAATATTGGAGTTTACCATTAAAAGCTGCACCTTCCGATAAATTGACCATAAGTTTGGGGGTAAGTAGCCAAAGTATTTGAAATTGAGCTATAATACAGCTGTGACTTTCCGGTCATTTATCGTCTTTATAAATAGTGTAAATTGTAAAATCTTTCCCTTAATCTTTTTTGTTTGCTCACTATTTCTCACTGAGTATGCTACAGCCTTGAATTAACCCAATAAAACGTATATAACTACGGCCCATTTCCAGATTTCTCATTAGCCTATAACCTATAACCTAGACTAGGTCAGTAATTGCTAGTTTTTGGCTCACTCGGGGTTCGGGTCTTTGCCCTGGGGCCCTATCCCGAATCTCTCCGTCTCCTCGAAAAGTTTGTTTTATAGAATCTAGGCGATGAAAGTGATCCCACCATTCTGGAATTTTCTAAATTTATATTTTGATAGCCTACAACATTGAATTCTAAGTAGACCAAAAGGATCTTTGAAATATCAAGAGAATGTAACAGTGACATGTAAACCATGACAAAACACTACTGAAATAATCCAACTCTTGCATTTCAACGAAAAAGATCCAAAATGAACTTTGAAACATCAATAGAATGTAACAGTGACATGGTAAACCACGACAAAACACTACTGAAATATTCCAACTCTTGTATTTCAAAAAAAAAGATCCAAAATGAACTTTGAAACATCAAGAGAATGTAACAGTGACAAGGTAAACCATGAGAAAACTTTACTGAAATATTCCAACTCTTGCCTTTCATCGAAAAGGATCCAAAATGAACTTTGAAACATCAAGAGAATGTAACAGTGACATGGTAAACCACGACAAAACACTACTTAAATAATCCAACTCTTGCATTTCAACGAAAAAATCCAAAATGAAATTTGAAACATCAAGATAATGTAACAGTGACATGGTAAACCATGTCAAAACACTCTTACATTTCAAGGAAAAATAAAATCTAAAATGAACTTTGAAACAACAAGAGAATGCTCCAGTGACAAGGTAAACCACGACAAAACACTACTGAAATATTCGAACTCTTACATTTCAACGAAAAAATCCAAAATGAAATTTGAAACATCAAGAGAATGTAACAGCGACATGGTAAACCATGATAAAACACTACTGAAATATTCCAACTCATACATTTCAACGAAAAAAAAAATCCAAAATGAACTTTGAAACATCAAGAGAATGTAACAGTGACAAGGTAAACCAAGACAAAACACTACTGAAATATTCCAACTCTTACATTTCAACGAAAAAAAAAATCCAAAATGAACATTGAAACATCAAGAGAATGTAACAGTGACATGGTAAACCAATACAAAACACTACTGAAATATTTCAACTCTTGCATTTCAAAAAAATAAATCCAAAATGAACTTTGAAACACCAAGAGAATGTAACAGTGACATGTAAACCATGACAAAACACTACTGAAATAATACAACTCTTGTATTTCAACGAAAAAGATTCAAAATGAACTTTGAAACAACATGAGAATGTAACAGTGACATGGTAAACCACGACAAAACACTACTGAAATAATCCAACTCTTGCATTTCAACGAAAAAGATCCAAAATAAACTTTGAAACATCAACAGAATGTAACAGTGACATGGTATACCACGACAAAACACTACTGAAATATTCCAACTCTTGTATTTCAACGAAAAAGATCCAAAATGAACTTTGAAACATCAAGAGAATGTAACAGTGACAAGGTAAACCATGAGAAAACACAACTGAAATATTCCAACTCTTGCCTTTCATCGAAAAGAATCCAAAATGAACTTTGAAACATCAAGAGAATGTAACAGTGACATGGTAAACCATGGCAAAACACTCTTACATTTCAAGGAAAAAAAATATAAAATGAACTTTGAAACAACAAGAGAATGCTTCAGTGACAAGGTAAACCACGACAAAACACTACTGAAATATTCCAACTCTTACATTTCAACGAAGAAAATCTAAAATGAACTTTGAAACATCAACAGAATGCAACAGCGACATGGTAAACCATGATAAAACAATACTGAAATATTCCATCTCATACATTTCAACAAAAAAAAAAATCCAAAATGAATTTTGAAACATCAAGAGAATGTAACAGTGACAAGGTTAACCAAGACAAAACACTACTGAAATATTCCAACTCTTACATTTCAACAAAAAAAAATCCAAAATGAACATTGAAACATCAAGAGAATGTAACAGTGACAATGTAAACCATGACAAAACACTACTGAAATATTCCAACTCTTAACATTTCAATGAAAAAAATCCAAAATGAACTTTGAAACATCAAGAGAATGTAACAGTGACAGTGTAAACCACGACAAAACACTACTGAAACATTCCAACTCTTACATTTCAACGAAAAAATCAAAAATGGACTTTGAAACATCAATAGAATGTAACAGTGACAAGGTAAACCACGAAAAAACACACTGAAATATTCCAACTCTTGCATTTAAACGAAAAAAATTCAAAATGAACTTTGAAACATCAAGAGAATGTAACAGTGACAAGGTAAACCACGACAAAATACTACTGAAATATTCCAACTCTTACATTTCAACGAAAAAAGTCCAAATTAACTTTGAAACATCAAGAGAGTGTAACAGCGACATAGTAAACCATGATAAAACACTACTGAAATATTCCATCTCATACATTTCAACAACAAAAACAATCCAAAATGAATTTCGAAACATCAAGAGAATGTAACAGTGACAAGGTTAACCAAGACAAAACCCTACTGAAATATTCCAACTCTTGCATTTCAACGAAAAAAATCCAAAATGAACATTGAAACATCAAGAGAATGTAACAGCGACAATGTAAACCATGACAAAACACTACTGAAATATTCCAACTCTTAACATTTCAATGAAAAAAATCAAAAATGAACTTTGAAACATCAAGAGAATGTAACAGTGACAGTGTAAACCACGACAAAATACTACTGAAACATTTCAACTCTTACATTTCAATGAAAAAATCCAAAATGAACTTTGAAACATCAATAGAATGTAACAGTGACAAGGTAAACCACGACAAAACACACTGAAATATTCCAACTCTTGTATTTCAACGAAAAAAATTCAAAATGAACTTTGAAACATCAAGAGAGTGTAACAGTAACAAGGTAAACCACGACAAAACACTCTTGAAATATTCCAACTCGTACATTTCAACGGATGATCCAAAATGAACTTTGAAACATCAAGAGAATGTAACAGTGACATGGTAAACCACTACAAAACACTACTGAAATAATTCAACTCTTGCATTTCAACGAAAAGGATCCAAAATGAACTTTGAAACATCAAGAGAATGTTACAGGGACTAGGTAAACCATGAGAAAACACTACTGAAATAATCCAACTCTTGCATTTCAACGAAAAAGATCCAAAATGAACTTTGAAACATCAAGAGAATGTAACAGTGACATGGTAAAGCACGAGAAAATACTACTGAAAAATTCCAACTCTTGCATTTCAATGAAAAAAAAAATCCAAAATGAACTTTGAAACGTCAAGAGAATGTAACAGTGACAAGGTAAACCACGACAAAAAACTACTGAAAAATGCCAGCTCTTACATTTCAACGAATGAAATCTAAAATGAACTTTGAAAAATCAAAAGAATGTAACAGTGACAAGGTAAACCATGACAAAACACTACTGAAATATTCCAACTCTTGCATTTCAACGAAAAAGATCCAAAATGAACTTTGAAACGTCAAGAGAATGTAACAGTGACATGGTAAACCACGAGAAAACATTACTGAAATATTCCAACTCTTGCATTTCAACGAAAAAGATCCAAAATGAACTTTGAAACATCAAGAGAATGTAACAGTGACATGGTAAACCACGACAAAACACTACTGAAATAATCCAACTCTTGCATTTCAACGAAAAGGATGCAAAATAAACTTTGAAATATCAAGAAAATGTTACAGTGACAAGGTAAACCATTAGAAAACGCTACTGAAATAATCCAACTCTTGCATTTCAACGAAAAAGATCCAAAAAGAACTTTGAAACGTCAAGAGAATGTAACAGTGACATGGTAAACCACGACAAAACACTACTGAAATAATCCAACTCTTGCATTTCAACGAAAAATATTCAAAACGAACTTTGAAACATCAAGAGAATGTAACAGTGACATGATAAACCACGACAAAACACTACTGAAATAATCCAACTCTTGCATTTCAACGAAAAAGATCCAAAATGAACTTCGAAACATCAATAGAATGTAACAGTGACATGGTAAACCACGATAAAACACTACTGAAATAATCCAACTCTTGCATTTCAACGAAAAAGATCCAAAATAAAGTTTGAAACGTCAAGAGAATGTAAAAGTGACAAGGTAAACCATGAGAAAACAGCACTGAAATATTCCAACTCTTGCATTTCAACGAAAAAGATCCAAAATAAACTTTGCAACATCAAGAGAATGTAACAGTGACAAGGTAAACCATGAGAAAACACTACTGAAATAATCCAACTCTTGCATTTCAAGGAATAAATCCAAAATGAACTTTGAAACATCAAGAGAATGTAACAGTGACATGTAAACCATGACAAAACCCTACTGAAATAATCCAACTCTTGCATTTCAACGAAAAAGATTCAAAATGAACTTTGAAACATCAAGAGAATGTAACAGTGACAATGTAAACCATGAGTTAACACTACTGAAATATTCCAACTCTTGCATTTCAACGAAAAATATTCAAAATGAACTTTGAAACATTATTAGAATGTAACAGTGACATGGTAAACCACAACAAAACACTACTGAAATAATCCAACTCTTGCATTTCAACAAAAAAGACCCAACATGAACTTTGAAACGTCAAGAGAATGTAACAGTGACATGGTAAGCCAATACAAAACACTACTGAAATATTTCAACTCTTGTAATTCAAAAAAATAAATCCAAAATGAACTTTGAAATATCAAGAGAATGTAACAGTGACATGTAAACCATGACAAAACACTACTGAAATAATCCAACTCTTGCATTTCAACGAAAAAGATCCAAAATGAAATTTGAAATATCAATAAAATGTAACAGTGACATGGTAAACCACGACAAAACACTACTGAAATATTCCAACTCTTTGTATTTCAACGAAAAAGATCCAAAATCAACTTTGAAACATCAAGAGAATGTAACAGTGACAAGGTAAACCATGTGAAAATACTACTGAAATATTCCAACTCTTGCCTTTCATCGAAAAGGATCCAAAATGAACTTTGAAACATCAAGAGAATGTAACAGTGACATGGTAAACCACGACAAAACACTACTGAAATAATCCAACTCATGCATTTCAACGAAAAAATCCAAAATGAAATTTGAAACATCAAGACAATGTAACGGTGACATGGTAAACCATGTCAAAACACTCTTATATTTCAAGGGAAAAAAAAATCTAAAATGAACTTTGAAACAACAAGAGAATGCTCCAGTGACAAGGTAAACCACGACAAAACACTAATGAAATATTCCAACTCTTACATTTCAACGAAGAAAATCTAAAATGAACTTTGAAACGTCAAGAGAATATAACAGCGACATGGTAAACCATGATAAAACACTACTGAAATATTCCATCTTATACATTTCAACCAAAAAAAAAAAAAATCAAAAATGAATTTTGAAACATCAAGAGAATGTAACAGTGACAACGTAAACCAAGACAAAACACTACTGAGATATTCCAACTCTTACATTTCAACGAAAAAAAAAATCCAAAATGAACATTGAAACATCAAGAGAATGTAATAGTGACATGGTAAACCAATACAAAACACTACTGAAATATTTCAACTCTATTATTTCAAAAAAATAAATCCAAAATGAACTTTGAAACATCAAGAGAATGTAACAGTGACATGTAAACCATGACAAAACACTACTGAAATAATCCAACTCTTGTATTTCAACGAAAAAGATTCAAAATGAACTTTGAAACATCATGAGAATGTAATAGTGACATGGTAAACCACGACAAAACACTACTGAAATAATCCAACTCTTGCATTTCAACGAAAAAGATCCAAAATGAACTTTGAAACATCAATAGAATGTAACAGTGACATGGTAAACCACGACAAAACACTACTGAAATATTCCAACTCTTTTATTTCAAAAAAATAAATCCAAAATGAACTTTGAAACATCAAGAGAATGTAACAGTGACAAGGTAAACCATGAGAAAACACAACTGAATTATTCCAACTCTTGCCTTTCATCGAAAAGGTTGAACTTTGAAACATCAAGAGAATGTAACAGTGACATGGTAAACCAGGACAAAACACTACTGAAATAATCCAACTCTTGCATTTCAACGAAAAAATCCAAACTGAAATTTGAAACATCAACAGAATGTACCAGTGACATGGTAAACCATGACAAAAGACTCTTACATTTCAAGGACAAAAAAAAATCTAAAATGAACTTTGAAACAACAAGAGAATGCTCCAGTGACAAGGTAAACCACGACAAAACACTACTGAAATATTCCATCTCTTACATTTCAACGAAGAAAATCTAAAATGAACTTTGAAACATCAACAGAATGTAACAGCGACATGGTAAACCATGATAAAACAATACTGAAATATTCCATCTCATACATTTCAAAAAAAAAATCCAAAATGAATTTTGAAACATCAACAGAATGTAATAGTGACAAGGTTAACCAAGACAAAACACTACTGAAATATTCCAACTCTTACATTTCAACGAAAAAAAAAAATCCAAAATGAATATTGAAACATCAAGAGAATGCAACAGTGACAATGTAAACCATGACAAAACACTACTGAAATATTCCAACTCTTAACATTTCAATGAAAAAAATCCAAAATGAACTTTGAAACATCAAGAGAATGTAACAGTGACAGTGTAAACCACGACAAAACACTACTGAAACATTCCAACTCTTACATTTCAACGAAAAAATCCAAAATGGACTTTGAAACATCAATAGAATGTAACAGCGACAAGGTAAACCCCGACAAAACACTACTGAAATATTCCAGCTCTTGCTTTTAAACGAAAAAAATTCAAAATGAACTTTGAAACATCAAGAGAATGTAACAGTGACAAGGTAAACCACGACGAAATACTACTGAAATATTCCAACTCTTACATTTCAACGAAAAAAGTCCAAAATGAACTTTGAAACATCAAGAGAATGTAACAGCGACATGGTAAACCAAGATAAAACACTACTTAAATATTCCGTTTCATACATTTCAACAAAAAAAAATCCAAGATGAATTTCGAAAGATCAAGAGAATGTAACAGTGACAAGGTTAACCAAGACAAAACACTACTGAAATATTCCAACTCTTGCATTTCAACGAAAAAAAATCCAAAATGAAAATTGAAGCATCAAGAGAATGTAACAGTGACAATGTAAACCATGACAAAACACTACTGAAATATTCCAACTCTTAACATTTCAATGAAAAAAATCAAAAATGAACTTTGAAACATCAAGAGAATGTAACAGTGACAGTGTAAACCACGACAAAACCCTACTGAAACATTCCAACTCTTACATTTGAACGAAAAAATCCAAAATGAACTTTGAAACATCAATAGAATGTAACAGCGACAAGGTAAACCACGACAAAATACTACTGAAATTTTCCAACTCTTGCATTTCAACGAAAAAAATTCAAAATGAACTTTGAAACATCAAGAGAATGTAACAGTGACAAGGTAAACCACGACAAAACACTACTGAAATATTCCAACTCGTACATTTCAACGGATGAAATCCAAAATGAACTTTGAAACATAAAGAGAATGTAACAGTGACATGGTAAACCACTACAAAACACTACTGAAATAATCCAACTCTTGCATTTCAATGAAAAGGATCCAAAATGAAATTTGCAACATCAAGAGAATGTTACAGGGACTAGGTAAACCATGAGAAAACACTACTGAAATAATCCAACTCTTGCATTTCAACCAAAAAGATCCAAAATGAACATTGAAACATCAAGAGAATGTAACAGTGACATGGTAAACCCCGAGAAAACACTACTGAAATATTCCAACTCTTAATTGCAACGAAAAAAAAATCCAAAATGAACTTTGAAACGTCAAGGGAATGTAACAGTGACAAGGTAAACTACGACAAAAAACTACTGAAAAATGCCAGCTCTTACATTTCAACGAATGAAATCTAAAATGAACTTTGAAAAATCAAAAGAATGTAACAGTGACAAGGTAAACCATGACAAAACACTACTGAAATATTCCAACTCTTGCATTTCAGCGAAAAAGATCCAAAATGAACTTTGAAACGTCAAGAGAATGTAACAGTGACATGGTAAACCACGACAAAACACTACTGAAATATTCCAACTCTTGCATTTCAACGAAAAAGATCCAAAATGAACTTTGAAACATCAAGAGAATGTAACAGTGACATGGTAAACCACGACAAAACACTACTGAAATAATCCAACTCTTGCATTTCAACGAAAAGGATGCAAAATGCACTTTAAAATATCAAGAGAATGTTACAGTGACAAGGTAAACCAATAGAAAACGCTACTGAAATAATCTAACTCTTGCATTTCAACGAAAAAGATCCAAAATGAACTTCGAAACATTAAGAGAATGTAACAGTTACATGGTAAACCACGAGAAAACACTACTGAAATATTCCAACTCTTGCATTTCAACGAAAAAAAAAATCTAAAATGAACTTTGAAACGTCAAGAGAATGTAACAGTGACAAGATAAACCACGACAAAACACTACTGAAACATTCCAACTCTTACTCTTACTCATTTCAACGAAAAAAATCCAAAATGAACTTTGAAACATCAACTTAATGTAACAGAGACAGTTTAAACCACGACAAAACACTACTGAAATATTCCAACTCTTACATTTCAACGAAAAAAATCCACAATGAACTTTGAAACTTCAATAGAACGTTAGAGCGACATGGTAAATCACGACAAAATACTACTGAAATGTTCCAACTCTTATATTTCAACGAAAAAAATTCAAAATGAACTTTGAAACATCATGAGAATGTAACAGTGACAAGGTAAACCACGACAAAACACTACTGAAATATTCCACCTCTTACATTTCAACGAAAAAAAAAGTCCAAAATGAACTTAGAAACCTTAAGAGAATGTAACAGTGACATGGTAAACCACGACAAAACACCACTGAAATAATCCAACTCTTACATTTCAAAGAAAACGATTCAAAATGAACTTTGAAACATCAAGAGAATATTACAATGACAAGGTAAACCATGAGAAAACACTACTGAAATATTCCACCTCTTACATTTCAACGAAAAAAAAAGTCCAAAATGAACTTAGAAACCTTAAGAGAATGTAACAGTGACATGATAAACCACTACAAAACACTACTGAAATATTCCAACTCATACATTTCAACGAATTAAATCCAAAACGAACTTTGAAACATCAAGAGAATGTAACAGTGAAATGGTAAACCACGACAAAACACTACTGAAATAATCCAACTCTTGCATTTAAATGAAAAGGATACAAAATGAACTTTGAAACATCAAGAAAATATTACAGTGATAAAGTAAACCATGAGAAAACACTACTGAAATATTCCAACTCTTGCATTTCAACGAAGGAAATCTAAAATGAACTTTGAAAAATCAAAAGAATGTAACAGTGACAAGGTAATCCATGACAAAACACTATTGAAATATTCCAATTCTTGCATTTCAACAAAAAAGATCCAAAATGAACTTTTAAAGGTCAAGAGAATGTAACAGTGACATGGTAAACCACGAGAAAACACTACTGAAATATTCCAAATTTTGCATTTCAACGAAAAAGATCAAAAATGAGCTTTGAAACATCAAGAGAATGATGTGATAAGGTAAACCATGAGAAAACACTACTGAAATATTCCAACTCTTGCATTTCAACGATTGAAATCTAAAACAAACTTTGAAAAATCAAAAGAATGTAGCAGTGACAAGGTAAACCATGAGAAAACACTACTGAAATAATCCAACTCTTGCATTTCAACGAAAAAAAAAATCGAAATGAACATTTGAAACATCAAGAGAATGTAACGGTGAAATGGTAAACCACGAGAAAACACTAATGAAATATTCCAACTTTTGCATTTCAACGAAAAAAAAAATCCAAAATGAACTTTAAAACGTCAAGAGAATGTAACGGTGACAAGGTAAACCACGACAAAAAACTACTGAAAAATGCCAGCTCTTACGTTTCAACGAATGAAATCTAAAATGAACTTTGAAAAATCAAAAGAATGTAACAGTGACAAGGTAAACCATAACAAAACACTACTGAAATATTCCAACTCTTGAATTTCAACGAAAAAGATCCAAAATGAACTTTGAAACGTCAAGAGAATGTAACAGTGACATGGTAAACCACGACAAAACACTACTGAAATAATCCAACTCTTGCATTTCAACGAAAAGGATCCAAAATAAACTTTGAAATATCAAGAGAATGTTACAGTGACAAGGTAAACTATTAGAAAACGCTACTGAAATAATCCAACTCTTCATTTCAACGAAAAAGATCCAAAATGAACTTT
Organism: Artemia sinica; assembly: GCA_027921565.1. Classification (NCBI taxonomy): domain Eukaryota; kingdom Metazoa; phylum Arthropoda; class Branchiopoda; order Anostraca; family Artemiidae; genus Artemia; species Artemia sinica. Next base: position 53,464,583 of record CM051267.1, read on the forward strand.
GAAACATCAATAGAATGTAACAGTGACAAGGTAAACCACGACAAAACACTACTGAAACATTCCAACTATTACATTTCAACGAAAAAAAAATCCAAAATGAACTTTGAAACATCAAGTGAATGTAACAGTGACAGTTTAAACCACGACAAAACACTACTGAAATATTCCAACTCTACATTTCAACGAAAAAAATCCACAATGAACTTTGAAACATCAATAGAATTTTACAGCGACATGGTAAATAACGACAAAACACTACTGAAATATTCCAACTCTTACATTTCAACGAAAAATAAATCCGAAATGAACTTTGAAACATCATGAGAATGTAACATTGACAAGGTAAACCACGACAAAACACTACTGAAATATTCCACCTCTTACATTTCAACGAAAAAAAGTCCAAAATGAACTTAGAAACCTTAAGAGAATGTAAGAGTGACAAGGTAAACCACGACAAAACACTACTGAAATATTCCAACTCATACATTTCAACAAATTAAATCCAAAATGAACTTTTAAACATCAAGAGAATGTAACAGTGATATGGTAAACCACGACAAAACACTACTGAAATAATCCAACTCTTGCATTTCAACGAAAATGATCCAAAATGAACTTTTGAAACATCAAGAGAATGTAACAGTGAAATGGTAAACCACGAGAATACACTACTGAAATATTCCAACTCTTGAATTACAACGAAAAAAAAAGTCCAAAATGAACTTTGAAACATCAAGAGAATGTAACAGTGACAGGGTAAACCAAGACAAAACACTACTGAAATATTCCAACTCTTATATTTCAACGAAAAAAAGTCCAAAATGAACATTGAAACATCAAACATCATTGAAATAAATCCAAAATGAACTTTGAAACTTCAAGTGAATGTAACAGTGACAGTTTAAACCACGACAAAACACTACTGAAATATTCCAACTCTACATTTCAACGAAAAAAATCCACAATGAACTTTGAAACATCAATAGAGTGTTACAGCGACATGGTAAATCACGACAAAACACTACTGAAATATTCCAACTCTTACATTTCAACGAAAAAAATTCAAAATGAACTTTGAAACATCATGAGAATGTAACAGTGACAAGGTAAACCACGACAAAACACTACTGAAACATTCCACCTATTACATTTCAACGAAAAAAAAAGTCCAAAATGAACTTAGAAACCTTAAGAGAATGTAAGAGTGACAAGGTAAACCACGACAAAACACTACTGAAATATTCCAACTCATACATTTCAACGAATTAAATCCAAAATGAACTTTGAAACATCAAGAGAATGTAACAGTGAAATGGTAAACCACGACAAAACACTACTGAAATAATCCAACTCTTGCATTTAAATGAAAAGGATTCAAAATGAACTTTGAAACATCAAGAGAATATTACAGTGACAAGGTAAACCATGAGAAAACACTACTGAAATGATCCAACTCTTACATTTCAACGAAGAAATAGTCCAAAATGAACTTAGAAACATTAAGAGAATGTAAGAGTGTCAAGGTAAACCACGACAAAACACTACTGAAATATTCCAACTCATATATTTCAATGAATTAAATCCAAAATGAACTTTGAAACATCCAGAGAATGTAACAGTGAAATGGTAAACCACGACAAAACACTACTGAAATAATCAAACTCTTGCATTTAAATGAAAAGGATCCAAAATGAACTTTGAAACATCAAGAAAATATTACAGTGATAAGGTAAACCATGGGAAAACACTACTGAAATATTCCAACTCTTGCATTTCAACGAATGAAATCTAAAATGAACTTTGAAAAATCAAAAGAATGTAACAGTGACAAGGTAAACCATGAGAAAACACTACTGAAATAATCCAACTCTTGCATTTCAACGAAAAAAAAAATCGAAATGAACTTTTGAAACATCAAGAGAATGTAACGGTGAAATGGTAAACCACGAGAAAACACTAATGAAATATTCCAACTCTTGCATTTCAACGAAAAAAAAAAAATCCAAAATGAACTTTGAAACGTCAAGAGAATGTAACAGTGACAAGGTAAACAACGACAAAAAACTACTGAAAAATGCCAGCTCTTACGTTTCAACGAATGAAATCTAAAATGAACTTTGAAAAATCAAAAGAATGTAACAGTGACAAGGTAAACCATGACAAAACACTACTGAAATATTCCAACTCTTGCATTTCAACGAAAAAGATCCAAAATGAACTTTGAAACGTCAAGAGAATGTAACAGTGACATGGTAAACCACAACAAAACACTACAGAAATAATCCAACTCTTGCATTTCAACGAAAAGGATCCAAAATGAATTTTGAAATATCAAGAGAATGTTACAGTGACAAGGTAAACCATTAGAAAACGCTACTGAAATAATCCAACTCTTGCATTTCAACGAAAAAGATCCAAAATGAACTTTGAAACATCAATAGAATGTAACAGTGACAAGGTAAACCACGACAAAACACTACTGAAACATTCCAACTATTACATTTCAACGAAAAAAATCCAAAATGAACTTTGAAACATCAAGTGAATGTAACAGTGACAGTTTAAACCACGACAAAACACTACTGAAATATTCCAACTCTTACATTTCAACGAAAAAAATCCAAAATGAACTTTGAAACATCATGAGAATGTAACAGTGACAAGGTAAACCACGACAAAACACTACTGAAATATTCCCCCGCTTACATTTCAACGAAAAAAAGTCCAAAATGAACTTAGAAACCTTAAGAGAATGTAAGAGTGACAAGGTAAACCACGACAAAACACTACTGAAATATTCCAACTCATACATTTCAACAAATTAAATCCAAAATGAACTTTTAAACATCAAGAGAATGTAACAGTGATATGGTAAACCACGACAAAACACTACTGAAATAATCCAACTCTTGCATTTCAACGAAAATGATCCAAAATGAACTTTGAAACATCAAGAGAATATTACAGTGACAAGGTAAACCATTAGAAAACACTACTGAAATAATCCAAATCTTACATTTCAACGAAGAAAAAATCCAAAATGAACTTAGAAACATTAAGAGAATGTAAGAGTGACAAGGTAAACCACGACAAAACACTACTGAAATATTCCAACTCATACATTTCAACGAATTAAATCCAAAATGAACTTTTAAACATCAAGAGAATGTAACAGTGAAATGGTAAACCACGACAAAACACTACTGAAATAATCCAACTCTTGCATTTAAATGAAAAGGATCCAAAATGAACTTTGAAACATCAAGAAAATATTACAGTGACAAGGGAAACCATGAGAAAACACTACTGAAATATTCCAACTCTTGCATTTCAACGAAAAAGATGCAAAATGAACTTTGAAAGATCAAGAGAATGTAACAGTGACATGGTAAACCACGACAAAACACTACTGAAATAATCCAACTCTTGCATTTCAACGAAAAGGATGCAAAATAAACTTTGAAATATCAAGAGAATGTTACAGTGACAAGGTAAACCATTAGAAAACGCTACTGAAATAATCCAACTCTTGCATTTCAACGAAAAAGATCCAAAATGAACTTTGAAAACATCAAGAGAATGTAACAGTGACAGGGTAAACCACGAGAAAACACTACTGAAATATTCCAACTCTTGCATTTCAAAGAAAAAAAAAATCTAAAATGAACTTTGAAACGTCAAGAGAATGTAACAGTGACAAGATAAACCACGACAAAACACTACTGAAACATTCCAACTCTTACATTTCAACGAAAAAAAATCCAAAATGAACTCTGAAACATCAACTGAATGTAACAGAGTCAGTTTAAACCACGACAAAACACTACTGAAATATTCCAACTCTTACATTTCAACGAAAAAAATCCACAATGAACTTTGAAACATCAATAGAAACGTTACAGCGACATGGTAAATCACGACGAAACACTACTGAAATATTCCAACTCTTACATTTCAACGAAAAAATTCAAAATGAACTTTGAAACATCATTAGAATGTAACAGTGACAAGGTAAACCACGACAAAAGACTACTGAAATATTCCACCTCTTACAGTTCAACGAAAAAAAGTCCAAAATGAACTTAGAAACCTTAAGAGAATTTAAGAGTGACAAGGTCAACCACGACAAAACACTACTGAAATATTCCAACTCATACATTTCAACGAATTAAATCCAGAATGAACTTTGAAACATCAAGAGAATGTAACAGTGAAATGGTAAACCACGACAAAACCCTACTGAAATAATCCAACTCTTGCATTTCAACGAAAACGATTCAAAATGAACTTTGAAACATCAAGAGAATATTACAGTGACAAGGAAAACCATGAGAAAACACTACTGAAATAATCCAACTCTTACATTTCAACGAAGAAAAAGTCCAAAATGAACTTAGAAACATTAAGAGAATGTAAGAGTGCCAAGATAAACCACGACAAAACACTACTGAATTATTCCAACTCATACATTTCAACGAATTAAATCCAGAATGAACTTTGAAACATCAAGAGAATGTAACAGTGAAATGGTAAACCACGACAAAACACTACTGAAATAATCCAACTCTTGCATTTCAACGAAAAGGATGCAAAATAAACTTTGAAATATCAAGAGAATGTTACAGTGACAAGGTAAACCATTAGAAAACGCTACTGAAATAATCCAACTCTTGCATTTCAACGAAAAAGATCCAAAATGAACTTTGAAACATCAAGAGAATGTAACAGTGACATGGTAAACCACGAGAAAACACTACTGAAATAATCCAACTCTTGCATTTCAAAGAAAAAAAAAATCTAAAATGAACTTTGAAACGTCAAGAGAATGTAACAGTGACAAGATAAACCACGACAAAACACTAGTGAAACATACCAACTCTCACATTTCAACGAAAAAAATCCAAAATGAACTTGGAAACATCAACTGAATGTAACAGAGTCAGTTTAAACCACGACAAAACACTACTGAAATATTCCAACTCTTACATTTCAACGAAAAAAATCCACAATGAACTTTGAAACATCAATAGAACGTTACAGCGACATGGTAAATCACGACGAAACACACCTTTGAAATATTCCAACTCTTACATTTCAACGAAAAAATTCAAAATGAACTTTGAAACATCAAGAGAATGTAACAGTGACAAGGTAAACCACGACAAAAGACTACTGAAATATTCCACCTCTTACATTTCAAAGAAAAAAAGTCCAAAATGAACTTAGAAACCTTAAGAGAATTTAAGAGTGACAAGGTCAACCACGACAAAACACTACTGAAATATTCCAACTCATACATTTCAACGAATTAAATCCAAAATGAACTTTGAAACATCAAGAGAATGTAACAGTGACATGGTAAACCACGACAAAACACTACTGAAATAATCCAACTCTTGCATTTCAACGAAAAGGATTCAAAATGAACGTTGAAACATCAAGAGAATATTACAGTGACAAGGTAAACCATGAGAAAACACTACTGAAATAATCCAACTCTTACATTTCAACGAAGAAAAAGTCCAAAATGAACTTAGAAACCTTAAGAGAATTTAAGAGTGACAAGGTCAACCACGACAAAACACTACTGAAATATTCCAACTCATACATTTCAACGAATTAAATCCAGAATGAACTTTGAAACATCAAGAGAATGTAACAGTGAAATGGTAAACCACGACAAAACACTACTGAAATAATCCAACTCTTGCATTTAAATGAAAAGGATCCAAAATGAACTTTGAAACATCAAGAAAATATTACAGTGATAAGGTAAACCATGAGAAAACACTACTGAAATATTCCAACTCTTGCATTTCAACAAATGAAATCTAAAATGAACTTTGAAAAATCAAAAGAATGTAACAGTGACAAGGTAAACCATGACAAAACACTACTGAAATATTACAACTCTTGCATTTCAACGAAAAAGATTCAAAATGAACTTTTAAACGTCAAGAGAATGTAAGAGTGACATGGTAAACCACGAGAAAACACTACTGAAATATTCCAACTTTTGCATTTCAACGAAAAAGATCCAAAATGAGCTTTGAAACATCAAGAGAATGTAACAGTGACATGGTAAACCATGACAAAACACTACTGAAATATTCCAACTCTTGCATTTCAACGAATGAAATCTAAAATGAACTTTGAAAAATCAAAAGAATGTAACAGTGACAAGGTAAACCATGAGAAAACACTACTGAAAAAATCCAACTCTTGCATTTCAACGAAAAAAAAATCGAAATGAACTTTTGAAACATCAAGAGAATGTAACAGTGAAATGGTAAACCACGAGAATACACTACTGAAATATTCCAACTCTTGCATTTCAACGAAAAAAAAATCCAAAATGAACCTTGAAACGTCAATAGAATGTAACAGTGACAATGTAAACCACGACAAAAAACTACTGAAAAATGCCAGCTCTTACATTTCAACGAATGAAATCTAAAATGAACTTTGAAAAATCAAAAGAATGTAACAGTGACAAGGTAAACCATGACAAAACACTACTGAAATATTCCAACTCTTGCCATTCAGTGAAAAAGATCCAAAATGAACTTTGAAACGTCAAGAGAATGTAACAGTGACATGGTAAACCAATACAAAACACTACTGAAATATTCCAACTCTTGTATTTCAACGAAAAAGATCCAAAATGAACTTTTAAACGTCAAGAGAATGTAACAGTGACATGGTAAACCACGCAAAAACACTACTGAAATATTCCAACTTTTGCATTTCAACGAAAAAGATCCAAAATGAGCTTTGAAACATCAAGAGAATGTAACAGTGACATGGTAAACCATGACAAAACACTACTGAAATATTCCAACTCTTGCATTTCAACGAATGAAATCTAAAATGAACTTTGAAAAATCAAAAGAATGTAACAGTGACAAGGTAAACCATGAGAAAACACTACTGAAAAATTCCAACTCTTGCATTTCAACGAAAAAAAAAATCGAAATGAACTTTTGAAACATCAAGAGAATGTAACAGTGAAATGGTAAACCACGAGAATACGCTACTGAAATATTCCAACTCTTGCATTTCAACGAAAAAAAATCCAAAATGAACTTTGAAACGTCAAGAGAATGTAACAGTGACAAGGCAAACCACGACAAAAACTACTAAGAAATGCCAGCTCTTACATTTCAACGAATGAAATCTAAAATGAACTTTGAAAAATCAAAAGAATGTAACAGTGACAAGGTAAACCATGACAAAACACTACTGAAATATTCCAACTCTTACATGTCAGCGAAAAAGATCCAAAATGAACTTTGAAACGTCAAGAGAATGTAACAGTGACATGGTAAACCACGAGAAAACACTACTGAAATATTCCAACTCTTGCATTTAAACGAAAAGGATCCAAAATGAACTTTGAAATATCAAGAGAATGTTACAGTGACAAGGTAAACGATTAGAAAACGCTACTGAAATAATCCAACTCTTGCATTTCAACAAAAAAGATCGAAAATGAACTTTGAAACATTAAGAGAATGTAACAGTGACATGGTAAACCACGAGAAAACACTACTGAAATATTCCAACTCTTGCATTTCAAAGAAAAAAAAAATCTAAAATGAACTTTGAAATGTCAAGAGAATGTAGCAGTGACAAGGTAAACCACGACAAAACACTACTGAAACATTCCAACTCTTACATTTCAGCGAAATAAATCCACAATGAACTTTAAAACATCAATAGAGTGTTACAGCGACATGGTAAATCACGACAAAATACTACTGAAATATTCCAACTTTACATTTCAACGAAAAAAATTGAAAATGAACTTTGAAACATCATGAGAATGTAACGGTGACAAGGTAAACCACGACAAAACACTACTGAAATATTCCACCTCTTACATTTCAACGAAAAAAAAAGTCCAAAATGAACTTAGAAACCTTAAGAGAATGTAAGAGTGACAAGGTAAACCACGACAAAACACTACTGAAATATTTCAACTCATACATTTCAACGAATTAAATCCAAAATGAACTTTTAAACATCAAGAGAATGTAACAGTGAAATGGTAAACCACGACAAAACAATACTGAAATAATCCAACTCTTGCATTTCAAAGAAAACGATTCAAAATGAACTTTGAAACATCAAGAGAATATTACAGTGACAAGGTAAACCATGAGAAAACACTACTGAAATGATCCAACTCTTACATTTCAACGAAGAAAAAGTCCAAAATGAACTTAGAAACATTAAGAGAATGTAACAGTGAAATGGTAAACCACGACAAAACACTACTGAAATATTCCAACTCATACATATCAACGAATTAAATCCAAAATGAACTTTGAAACATCAAGAGAATGTAACAGTGAAATGGTAAACCACGACAAAACACTACTGAAATAATCCAACTCTTGCATTTAAATGAAAAGGATCCAAAATGAACTTTGAAACATGAAGAAAATTTTACAGTGATAAGGTAAACCATGAGAAAACACTACTGAAATATTCCAACTCTTGCATTTCAACGAATGAAATCTAAAATGAACTTTGAAAAATCAAAAGAATGTAACACTGACAAGGTAAACCATGACAAAACACTACTGAAATATTCCAACTCTTGCATTTTAACGAAAAAGATCCAAAATGAACTTTTAAACGTCAAGAGAATGTAACAGTGACATGGTAAACAACGAGAAAACACTACTGAAATATTCCAACTTTTGCATTTCAACGAAAAAGATCCAAAATGAGCTTTGAAACATCAAGAGAATGTAACAGTGAAATGGTAAACCATGACAAAATACTACTGAAATATTCCAACTCTTGCATTTCAACGAATGAAATCTAAAATGAACTTTGAAAAATCAAAAGAATGTAACAGTGACAAGGTAAACCATGAGAAAACACTACTGAAATAATCCAACTCTTGCATTTCAACGAAAAAAAAAATCGAAATGAACTTTTGAAACATCAAGAGAATGTAACGGTGAAATGGTAAACCACGAGAAAACACTAATGAAATATTCCAACTCTTGCATTTCAACGAAAAAAAAAATCCAAAATGAACTTTGAAACGTCAAGAGAATGTAACAGTGACAAGGTAAACCACGACAAAAAACTACTGAAAAATGCCAGCTCTTACATTTCAACGAATGAAATCTAAAATGAACTTTGAAAAATCAAAAGAATGTAACACTGACAAGGTAAACCATGACAAAACACTACTGAAATATTCCAACTCTTGCATGTCAGCGAAAAAGATCCAAAATGAACTTTGAAACGTCAAGAGAATGTAACAGTGACATGGTAAACCACGAGAAAACACTACTGAAATAATCCAACTCTTGCATTTTAACGAAAAGGATCCAAAATGAACTTTGAAATATCAAGAGAATGTTACAGTGACAAGGTAAACTATTAGAAAACGCTACTGAAATAATCCAACTCTTGCATTTCAACGAAAAAGATCCAAAATGAACTTTGAAACATCAAGAGAATGTAACAGTGACATGGTAAACCACGAGAAAACACTACTGAAATATTCCAACTCTTGCATTTCAAAGAAAAAAAAAATCTAAAATGAACTTTGAAACGTCAAGAGAATGTAACAGTGACAAGATAAACCACGACAAAACACTACTGAAACATTCCAACTCTTACATTTCAACGAAAAAAATCCAAAATGAACTTTGAAACATCAACTGAATGTAACAGAGACAGTTTAAACCACGACAAAACACTACTGAAATATTCCAACTCTTACATTTCAACGAAAAAAATCCACAATGAACTTTGAAACATCAATAGAACGTTACAGCGACATGGTAAATCACGAAAAAACACTACTGAAATATTCCAACTCTTACATTTCAACGAAAAAATTCAAAATGAACTTTGAAACATCATGAGAATGTAACAGTGACATGGTAAACCAATACAAAACACTACTGAAATATTCCAACTCTTGTATTTCAACGAAAAAGATCCAAAATGAACTTTGAAACGTCAATAGAATGTAACAGTGACATGGTAAACCACGAGAAAACACTACTAAAATATTCCAACTCTTGCATTTCAACGAAAAAGATCCAAAATGAACTTTGAAACATCAAGAGAATGTAAAAGTGACATGGTAAACCACGACAAAACACTACTGAAATAATCCAACTCTTGCATTTCAACGAAAAGGATCCAAAATGAACTTTGAAATATCAAGAGAATGTTACAGTGACAAGGTAAACCATTAGAAAACGCTACTGAAATAATCCAACTCTTGCATTTCAACGAAAAAGATCCAAAATGAACTATGAAACATCAATAGAATGTAACAGTGACATGGTGAATCACGACAAAACAATACTGAAATATTCCAACTCTTACATTTCAATGAAAAAATCCAAAATGAACTTTGAAACATCATGAGAATGTAACAGTGACAAGGTAAACCACGACAAAACACTACTGAAATATTCCACCTCTTACATTTCAACGAAAAAAAAAAGTCCAAAATGAACTTAGAAACTTTAAGAGAATGTAACAGTGACAAGGTAAACCATGACAAAAAACTACTGAAATATTTCAATTCATACATTTCAACGAATTAAATCCAAAATGAACATTTAAACATCAAGAGAATGTAACAGTGATATGGTAAACCACGACAAAACACTACTGAAATAATCCAACTCTTGCATTTCAACGAAAATGATCCAAAATGAACTTTGAAACATCAAGAGAATATTACAGTGACAAGGTAAACCATTAGAAAACACTACTGAAATAATCCAAATCTTACATTTCAACGAAGAAAAAGTCCAAAATGAACTTAGAAACCTTAAGAGAATGTAAGAGTGACAAGGTAAACCACGACAAAACACTACTGAAATATTCCAACTCATACATCTCAACGAATTAAATCCAAAATGAACATTTAAACATCAAGAGAATGTAACAGTGATATGGTAAACCACGACAAAACACTACTGAAATATTCCAACTTTTGCATTTCAACGAAAAAGATCCAAAATGAGCTTTGAAACATCAAGAGAATGTAACAGTGACATGGTAAACCATGACAAAACACTACTGAAATATTCCAACTCTTGTATTTCAACGAAAAGGATCCAAAATTAACTTTTAAACATCAAGAGCATGTTACAGTGACAAGGTAAACCATGAGAAAACACTACTGAAAAAATCCAACTCTTGCATTTCAACGAAAAAAAAATCCAAATGAACTTTGAAACATCAAGAGAATGTAACAGTGAAATGGTAAACCACGAGAAAAAACTACTGAAATATTCCAACTCTTGCATTTCAACGAAAAAAAAATCCAAAATGAACTTTGAAACGTCAAGAGAATGTAACAGTGACAAGGTAAACCACGACAAGACACTACTGAAATATTCCAACTGTTGCATTTCAACGAAAAAGCTCTAGGATGAACTTTGAAACATCATGAGAATGTAACAGTGAAAGGTACACCACGACAAAACACTACTGAAATATTCCAACTCTTGCATTTCAACGAAAAAGATCCAAAATGAACTTTGAAACGTTAAGAAAATGTAACAGTGACATGGTAAACCACGACAAAACACTACTGAAATAATCCAACTCTTGCATTTCAACGAAAAATATTCAAAATGAACTTTGAAACGTCAAGAGAATGTAACAGTGACAAAGGGAAATCATGAGAAAACACTACTGAAATAATCCAACTCTTGCATTTCAACTAAAAAGATCCAAAATGAACTTTGAAACATCAAGAGAATGTAACAGTGACATGGTAAACCACGATAAAACACTACTGAAATAATCCAACTCTTGTATTTCAACGAGAAAGATCCAAAATGAACTTTGATACGTCAAGAGAATGTAACAGCGACAAGGTAAACCACGACAAGACACTACTGAAATATTCCAACTGTTGCATTTCAACGAAAAAGATCCAAAATGAACTTTGAAACATCAATAGAATGTAACAGTGACATTTAAACCACGACAAACCACTACTGAAATAATCCAACTCTTGCATTTCAAGGAGGCACACTTGTGCCTCTATAAAGAGGCGACCCACCACAATGTTAAGCGATTTCAGGTCCTAGAGGTCGCAGAGAGACGGCGGTAATTGCATTTTGTAGCCCAAGCTCAAACTAAGAAACTTGCAAAATTTCATCCTCCTCCGACTTTATCTTCATGGGGTAAACTGGGCCGGAAGTTTGGACCCTCCCACCACAGCCCCCTTTAACGTTGTCCGATTGGGCTGAAATTTAGAGGTTAAGCTTTCCTAGGGCCCGGGAGCTTATCCTCGAAATTTCAGCTCAATCCGATCACTCCTTCCCTGTTTTCAAAAAACCAAATATAGCCACTTAAAATTCATCTCTTTTCTTTTTTCTTAGCCACGCCTACAGGCCACAGTTGGCAACGGATCCGGTTGAATGAGGGCTCATTCGAAGCAGAATTCGACCTGTTAGGGCCTTTTGATATTTTCAGACCGAAAAAATTATCCCCCGAATTTACATTTACGAAAAACCTCGTTTTCCTATATTAGCCCATGTTAATTTTTCCCTCCACAACCCCCCCTTTAACGTTGTCTGATCGGGCTGAAATTTAGAGGATAAGCTTTCCTGGGGCCTGGGAGCTTATCGTCGAAATTTCAGCTCAATCTGATCACTCCTTCCCTGTTTTCCAAAAACCACATATCAAGATTTTTGGGAATTTGCTTGCGTCGAAAATACCTTCTATTTGCTAAACAACAATTACTATTGTGTTTGTATAGTCCAGCGGCTGAGACTTCAGACTTTCATTCGGAAAACTCGGGTTCGATTCACCATCAGAGCAACTTTTTTATATACTTTGAAAAGAAACTCAGTTTCTTTTTTAAATTATTTGAAAAAAATTACGTTTTCTAAAGAGTTAAAGAGGCTGAGTTACAAGGTCGACCCTTAAAACGTACAGGGATTAGGAGGCACAGTTGGGGGGCTGTTAAAGAGGCTGAGTCACAAGCTCGAACCTTAAAACGTACAGGGATTAGGAGGCACCCTGTACGACGTGATTTGAGTATTCAGGAATTAAAAGCCTTAACACAAGAATGTTCAAGAGCGGGGGGTTTGGGGGGCGGCAGCCCCCCAACTTTAACTCCTGACACGATCAGCTAACAGTTAGTCAAGCAATAATAAGTAATAAACTGTACAAAAACGTGCAGAAATTATTTGAAAAAAACTACGTTTTCTAAAGAGTTAAAGAGGCTGAGTTACAAGGTCGAACCTTAAAACGTACAGGGATTAGGAGGCACAGTTGGGGGGCTGCCGCCCCCCAAACCCCCCGCTTTCGCAGCCTTTAAATAAAAAAAAAAATTTAAACTGAAAGTAAGGAGCGACATTAAATCTTAAAACGAACAGAAATTATTCCGTATATGAAAGAGGCTGTGCCCTCCTCAACGCCTCGCTCTTTACGCTAAAGTTTGACTTTCTCACAACTCTTTTTTTAAACAATAAAAACTTTAGCGTAAAGAGCGAGGCGTTGAGGAGGGCACAGCCTCTTTCATATACGGAATAATTTCTGTTCGTTTTAAGATTTAATGTCGCTCCTTACTTTCAGTTTAAATTTTTTTTTTATTTAAAGGCTGCGAAAGCGGGGGGTTTGGGGGGCGGCAGCCCCCCAACTGTGCCTCCTAATCCCTGTACGTTTTAAGGTTCGACCTTGTAACTCAGCCTCTTTAACTCTTTAGAAAACGTAGTTTTTTTCAAATAATCAATGAAAAGGATCCAAAATAAACTTTGAAATATCAAGAGAATGTTACAGTGACAAGGTAAACCATTAGAAAACGCTACTGAAATAATCCAACTCTTGCATTTCAACGAAAAAGATCCAAAATGAACTTTGAAACATCAATAGAATGTAACAGTGACAAGGTAAACCACGACAAATCACTACTGAAACATTCCAACTATTACATTTCAACGAAAAAAAATCCAAAATGAACTTTGAAACATCAAGTGAATGTAACAGTGACAGTTTAAACCACGGCAAAACACTACTGAAATATTCCAACTCTACATTTCAACGAAAAAAATCCACCATGAACTTTGAAACATCAATAGAATGTTACAGCGACATGGTAAATCACGACAAAACACTACTGAAATATTCCAACTCTTACATTTCAACGAAAAAATTCAAAATGAACTTTGAAACATCACGAGAATGTAACAGTGACAAGGTAAACCCGACAAAACACTACTGAAATATTCCACCTCTTACATTTCAACAAAAAAAAGTCCAAAATGATTTTAGAAACCTTAAGAGAATGTAAGAGTTACAAGGTAAACCACGACACAACACTACTGAAATATTCCAACTCATACATTTCCACGAATTAAATCCAAAATGAACATTTAAACATCAACAGAATGTAACAGTGATATGGTAAACCACGACAAAACACTACTGAAATAATCCAACTCTTGCATTTCAACGAAAATGATCCAAAATGAACTTTGAAACATCAAGAGAATATTACAGTGACAAGGTAAACCATTAGAAAACACTACTGAAATAATCCAAATCTTACATTTCAACGAAGAAAAAGTCCAAAATGAACTTAGAAACATTAAAAGAATGTAAGAGTGTCAAGGTAAACCACGAACAAACACTACTGAAATATTCCAACTCATACATTTCAACGAATTAAATCCAAAATGAACTTTGAAACATCAAGAGAATGTAACAGTGAAATGGTAAACCACGACAAAACACTACTGAAATAATCCAACTCTTGCATTTAAATGAAAAGGATCCAAAATGAACTTTGAAAAATCAAAAGAATGTAACAGTGACAAGATAAACCATGACAAAACACTACTGAAATATTCCAACTCTTGCATTTCAACGAAAAAGATCCAAAATGAACTTTGAAACGTCAAGAGAATGTAACAGTGACATGGTAAACCACGAGAAAACACTACTGAAATATTCCAACTTTTGCATTTCAACGAAAAAGATCCAAAATGAGCTTTGAAACATCAAGAGAATGTAACAGTGACATGGTAAACCATGACAAAACACTACTGAAATATTCCAACTCTTGTATTTCAACGAAAAGGATCCAAAATTAACTTTTAAACATCAAGAGCATGTTACAGTGACAAGGTAAACCATGAGAAAACACTACTGAAATAATCCAACTCTTGCATTTCAACGAAAAAAAAATACAAATGAACTTTGAAACATCAAGAGAATGTAACAGTGAAATGATAAACCACGAGAAAATACTACTGAAATATTCCAGCTCTTGCATTTCAACGAAAAAAAAAATCCAAAATGAACTTTGAAGCATCAAGAGAATGTAACAGTGACAAGGTAAACCACGACAAGACACTACTGAAATATTCAAACTCTTGCATTTCAACGAAAAAGTTCTAGAATGAACTTTGAAACATCATGAGAATGTAACAGTGAAAGGTACACCACGACAAAACACTACTGAAATATTCCAACTCTTGCATTTCAACGAAAAAGATCCAAAATGAACTTTGAAACGTTAAGAAAATGTAACAGTGACATGGTAAACCACGACAAAACACTACTGAAATAATCCAACTCTTGCATTTCAACGAAAAATATTCGAAATGAACTTTGAAACATCAAGAGAATGTAACAGTGACTAAGGGAAACCATGAGAAAACACTACTGAAATAATCCAACTCATGCATTTCAACTAAAAAGATCCTTTCGATTTTATCGAAAAGGATCCAAAATGAACTTTGAAACATCAAGACAATGTAACGGTGACATGCTAAACCACGACAAAACACAACTGAAATAATCCAACTCTTGCATTTCAACAAAAAATCCAAAATGAAATTTGAAACACCAAGAGACTGTAACAGTGACATGGTAAACCATGACAAAACATTCTTATTTTTCAAGGGAAAAAAATCTAAAATGAACTTTGAAACAACAAGAGAATGCTCCAGTGACAAGGTAAACCACGACAAAACACTACTGAAATATTCCAACTCTTACATTTCAACAAAAAAAAATCCAAAATGAACTTTGAAACATCAAGAGAATTTAACAGTGACAAGGTAAACCATGTAAGAAATGTCCTTCTAATTTTAAAATTAATATCAAGTTGCTATGAATCCGGCTTAAGCCAATGCCCTTTCAGGGTATTGAACCCAATAAACTTATCTTTGTAATCCTTTCCCTGTATACAATTTCCTTATTTTGCAATAGAAACCCTTTCTAGAAGGGTTGAATTAGCTACGTTTGTTTGACAAATAAGGGGAACATATCTTTTGATATAGGGAGAGACTGACGAGAAGAAGGCAGTTGGAGTTTTGGCTTTGCGCAAGCTTTTTGTATGCATGCACAATGTAAGTCTAATATGTTCCTTGCTCCTTCTTAATTTTATTATGATAAAATCTTAGTAAATGGATATATATATACATATATATCCCATTCTTTAATATTATTATTAAATTCCTTTAAGCAGGAACATATTAGTCTTAATATACTAGTTATTATGCTTGCTTTCTTTAAATAATAATAAACTTTACTTCAAGCAATTATAGAAGAAGAATTGATCTTCGATTATGAATCATAATTATCGAATATTGAGTTATTATGAAATAACTATTAATTAAAAAGTTTTCTTTAATAATAAAATCTTAGTTTTTCTTATACCTGTGTTGTCTTGTATATTTATTTTCGATGATCAGGATTTTGTCAAGATATCTCTCTCACTTGGTTCATTTCGTCTATTGAGGCTTATTTAGGGGTTCTCGGGTCTCATGGCTGAGTTTGGGCATGGAGTCATCACCATGAGAAGAAGACCCCCCCCCCTTACAAAATGGTGGCAGCGAAAACGCGATGCGATTCTTTCGCATTAAGAGCGCCTCTCTTTTTTTAACGCTACGCTTAATTTTGAGAGAGCAGAATCTTGATTATAAATCCTTTTTCTAATATTTTTTAATAATTAATTTAACATCATTAATTGAATCCCTTTAATTTTTCTTCGCCTTCACTGCTTGCCTGTACGCTTATGCTTTTTTTTTAGATCTATAAAAACAAGACTAACCGCAATAATAAAATTGAAACAGTCAAATAATAATTGGATATTGCTCAACTTGGTACCCTCATAAAGGAATTGCTGGTTGGTGGAGTTTGAGAATAGATAGTAGCTTTTTCTTCGGTTCCAGGATTAGTTGGTTGCTTAAGTTTGGTAAGTTATAATTAAATTCTCCTTAAGTAATGTCCCTACCTCGGGAAAATGATAAACCGGAAGTTTCAGCCCTTGGGCAAGCTTCTAATGTTAATACGGGAGCTACCCCAGCTCCAGTATTCCAACATGTAGCTTATAGTACAATTGACCCATTTTCCACTATAAAAAGGTTGATTAAACCACAGCAAATTTCTAGTTGGGTTAAGGACCTTCAGAGAGTTTGTAGATTAATGGGATTAGAAGAATCAGTAATGATCGAGAGGTACGCTGCTTTAATGTCTGATGAACCGTATAGCTCGTATATAGAAAAATATGTGACCGCTACAGATTTTTCTGGGCTAAAAGAATCCCTGTGCTCTGCTTTTCTTGATAAAATTTCACCGGCCGAAAAACTTCAACATATTATGCAGGTTAGACAAGAAAATAATGAGCCAGTCGTAAGATTTTTTATGCGCATTAATGCAGAATTTGAGAGCTATTCTTCTTTAGTTAAAAATGTTCCGGGAAGCGAATCCCTCCTTCCAGGTATCAATTTATTAAAACAGCAGGCCTTTGAACAAGGATTACATGAGAATATCAGGAGATTCATTCGTGAAAAAGGGTTATGCGCAGATATTACAGAAGTATTTCAAAGGGCGAAATTATATGAAGAAATTAACGGAATTTGTTCAGGGATGGCCTCCTTATCAGCGGCGGTGTCCACACCCTCTTATAATTTAAGTGGCCGAGGTTCTCGTTATGAGCCAAGAGGAGGACGGTTTTTGAATAATAGGGCCAACTTTCATAGAGGTCGTGGGGGCTATATTCCTCCTAATAATGGTTCATATGTCGATCCCCCCCACCGGGGTAATTTCAGAGGAATAAATTCCAGGAATTTTCGGTCTTCTTATAGTAACCGAGGTAATCGAGGTCCGAATCAATCTGGGTACTCTAGACGGGGAAATTTTTATAACTCGTTTAATTCTCAAGAAAGTACTCATGGATATCAAGGCGCTAATCCGATTCCAATCCAGACAACTAATGCCAATGCTTCAACTTCCGTTAGTAACAATCCTGATATACAACCGAGAAGAAGTGTTTTCTGTGTTATATGTAAAACAGATAATCATCACACTTATAACTGTGAAATTGTTAAAAAAGGCCGACAGGCTATTCAGGCTGAAAACACAGAACAGGGAAACTAAAAGGGCCAATTAGTACGGAAGAGTCTATTTTGGCTTTTGATGATTCAAAATCTCTTCATAAACCTTGTTTTTTAAATTTTTCTAATAGTAATAGGAATTCTTTCCCGCTTTTTAATAAGGTTTCAATTTATAATGTGGAATGTGACTCCTTTTTGGACTGTGGTTCAGAAAAGTCTCTCATTTCGAAAGCCTTCTTTGATTCCTTGCCTCAGCGTAATAGAGAACCTCTAAAACCTACAAATACTGTGATTAAATCGCTTTCAGGACATCAATTACCTGTAGTGGGCATTGCAAGGTTACCATTGATATTACCTGGTACAAATATGACAGTTAATCTTTACTGGGATTTTTTGGTAGTTGATAATTTGCCTTTTGCCGTAATTTTGGGGTTTAATATTATGCAAGAATTGGATAGTTCCTTGCACTTTCGTGAAAGGAAATTAGAATTTGGAACCAAGGTCAAAAATCAAGCGGGTTATAATGATGCATTAGCATACGGGAGTGTAGTAGTGAGGTCTGACACACGAGTTGACCCTGGAACATTTAAAAGTATAGATTGTAAGCTGATTACTGCAGAAAACATTTCAATTATTGATGGCGATAACTTAATTATTAGTCCTAAACCAGAATATGAAGAATTTTTACATGATTATTTAGGTATTGTTCAGGGACATAAGACATATCTTCTTATTTTTAATGACTCTGAGGATACCT
Organism: Artemia sinica; assembly: GCA_027921565.1. Lineage (NCBI taxonomy): Eukaryota > Metazoa > Arthropoda > Branchiopoda > Anostraca > Artemiidae > Artemia > Artemia sinica. Next base: position 53,483,702 of record CM051267.1, read on the forward strand.
TGGAGCTAAAACATTACACAGAAATAGCAAACTTTTCGCGTGTGCCCAAAGAACATTTAGTAGCATTTTCAGAAACTTCTGATGAGGTAAAGTCAGTTGAGGACAGTCAGGAGGCTACTTGGGAGGATGAAGAATTTCTTTCTAAGTTTGATCTTTCTACTGTACCCAAAATAGTTTTCCAAGAGTTAGTTCAATTGCTTTTAGCTAATAAAGGTTGCTTTTCTAAACACGCGTATGATGTATGTAAAAATGATTTAATGGTTTTTCAACCTGATATACCACTTGAAACAGATTTCAAACCACCCAAGCAATTTAGAATTCCCCATAAGATGGCTTTAGTGCTAGAAGAACATATACAAGCTATGCTAAAATCCGGTATAATAGAGGAAAGGACATCTTCCTTCCCTTCTCCTGTTTTCCTTATAAGGAAACATTCTGTCAGTAAAAATGAGGCTCTTAACAGAGAAAATACTCGATTTCTAATTGATTTACGTACAGTTAATAATAACATGAAAGACACAGCCTTCCTAATCCCTCGAACTTCCGACATTTTACAAAATTTGTCGAAAGGAACGTTCTATAGTGAATTTGACATGCGCAGTGGTTTTTTCCAAATTTCTATTGATGAAAGGTACCAAAAATTCTTCTCGTTCTTATCACCTTTAACTGGCCGCAGCCATTGCTACACAAGAATACCACAGGGAAGTGTATTTGGGCCAAAAGCTTTCGCTAGCTTCATGGATAAATTATTTCCAGAAAGTTACCGTTCCTTCATTTTCAATTTTTTTGATGATATATTCATTAAAACAGAACCTTCAAACCCTAATGAGCACTTATTTCATCTCCAGAGATTCTTTGCGCGTTTAAAAACTTATAACATTAAATTGTCAGCGTCTAAGTCACAACTTTTTAAAGAATCTATTCCAGTATTAGGATTCATAGTGTCACGTGACAAAATTAAACCTCAATTATCCAAATTAGATGCTATTGAAAAATTAGTAAGGCCAGAAAATATTTCTGAATTAAGATCTCAATTAGGACTTTTCAACTATTATAAATGTTTTTATCTTAATTATCATGATTTAATAGCTCCTTTGACAAAATTATTAAAGAAGACCCAAGCGTGGACATGGAAGGAAGAGCAAGAGATCGCTTGGTTGTCCTTAGTTGGACAAATAACTCGTAAAGATAGTGAAATTGTAATTCATATGGCAAACCCTGAAAAAGATTTTGAATTATTTGTTGACTCCTCTGAAAATGGGGTCGGGGCTATTCTTTGTCAGGAAAAAGATGACGGAAGGATAGGAGTCGTTTGTTCTTTTAGTAGAGTTTTCTCTAAACCATTTTCCAAGCAGTCTTCTATTGTTAGGGAATTATACGGCTTATATGAAACTCTAAAAAGCTCTCAGATTCAGTATTATATTTGGGGAAGACGGTGTAACATTTATGTGGATGCTAAAAATTTTAGAGTATTTACGTAAACACCGGGATCTCTCTAGTAAGATGTACCGAGTATCATTACTGATGGATAATCCCTTATATACGTATAGACACATTCCTGGGACTAAAATGATAGCTGATATTTTATCGAGGCCATGTCGGGAGATTATAGACAGCAGTCAGACCTTATATATGGTTCATAACGAACTAGAATTTTTAGCAGCGGGCGTTTTTAGTAGTAATCTTAATGTAGATTGCTTAGGTCTGCAAGCTGAGGAATTGAGCCACGGACAATTACGGGATCCCGAGATAAGAATTGTTATTGATTTATTGAAAGAGCCGGATGTGTCGAAGGACCACCGTGCTCAAAAGAGGAGCTCCATATATGATAAGCCCGCTGAGTCACAAGTGGATACTGACCCACATTCCTGGTGTGAACCAGGGAACCAGAAGGATTGGCCAATCCGCGGTGAGCATAGTGTCTACCGCATTTTTAATTTTGATGATATGGATATTGAAAAAAAGAATATGATATTTGATAAAGTCTCTTCGTGGTTCGTTCCTATTATTCAAGAGTTAGTTTTAATAGATGACGTTCTCTATAGAATTGAGTATGCTCCGAATAGTCATTCTAGGCTAAACCAAAAAGCAGCTGCAGAACCATCTATTCAGATAGTTTTGCCTAGAGCGATGATTCCAGGCATCTTAAAATTATTTCATGATCATTTATTGCTTGGTAGTCATGCCAGCTACGAAAGAACGTTATGGAAACTCCGACAGTTTTGTATTTTTGAAAATATGGCCTCCATTATTAAGGAATTTGTCGCTAATTGTGATTTGTGTAACCGCGCAAATTGTAAGAAAATTAAACCTCCTCTCGGAGAAAATTTGACACCAAATATGCCTTTTTTGGCTTGGGGAATTGATGCTGCAGGCCCGTTCCCAATAACAAGTGCAGGTAATCGTTACGTATTGTTAGGGGTAGATCTTTTCAGTGGATTAGTTGTTTTGCATAGTGTACCTTCGTTAAATACCGAATTTACTATGAAATTCTTATGGGAAAGAATTTTCGCTTATTATGGACTACCCGAGGCAGTGCTCTCTGACCATGGGTCAAATTTTGACTCCACAGAGATCAGAAAAATGTTCAAAGAATTAAATTGCAAAAAGATATATTCCAGTCCGTATAACCCACAAAGCAACGGTGCTGTGGAACATAAAGTAAAGATATTGAAAAAGATTCTTTCACACACATGTGCAAATCTTTATCAAGTAGAATGGGATCAAAAATTACCGCTTATTATGTTAATCATGAATGCATCTTTAAATAGTGTGAGGAAATTTTCTAGCTTTACAATAGCACATGGGTTTAATGGGAGAACCTTGGCCGATTTGGCAATCGGAAAACCAACAAGTGTAAATTACTTCGACGGCTATGAATCATATGTAACACGGTTAGTTCAGAATATAAGCGAAATACACCAAGTGTGTGCTAATGAAATTAAAATTCAGAGAGCCAAACAAGCTCACCATTATAATAAGACATCAAAGGAGGTTACTATTGAGGTGGGTGACATCGTATACTGTCGGGACATTACTTCAGTAGGAAGAAAGACAACCAATTACTCTTTTCGTGGTCCATATGTTGTTTTGGCAAAATTGTATGGGAATGTATTCTATTTAGGATCATTAAATCCCTCTGAAGGACGTAAAAGAACTGCCAATGCTAGGCATTTAAAAAAATTAGATCATGAACCTTTTTTAAAGTATAATCCAAAATACGCGGAGCCTTATGATAAGCTCATCACTAATTCAGAGAAAAGGATGGAGAATTCCAAGTCAGAATGCAATGACTGTACACCTGATGCAGGTGAAAAGGCACCCTATAATCTTAGGACAAAAAGAATAAATCCACTATTAATGTTGGAAAATGTAATACCTGGATCTGCTCCTGACTCAGGAACGGAGCAAGAGATTCCGTATTCTCCTTCTGATCAATCTTCCCAATTGGAAGATTGTGCTTCCGAAAATAATGCTACGCAACTATCTGCTATGCAGCAGGAACCTTTAATTAACACCGAAATTCAATCCTCTATACAAAGTACAGATTCTGATCCAGTAGTTGTAGAACAACAGAATGTAGCAAAAGGAAGAGAGGGTAATCCATTCTACTCCTTAAGAAAGTTAAAATAACCGTAGTATTCAGCTTATCCATATTAGTAACCTCATCCGTTCTTTCAATAGTAAATTGAACTCTTGCTATTTATGAAGTTCTTATATACACTGATTGTTATATCCTCCTTTTCAACAAGAAAAAAAAAAGTGATAAAAATTTTTCTGAATTTTGAGTTAATAATTTTAAACCCTAGAGATTTTGGTTTAACTTAGGGGAATATTCATTGTCTTATATTCATTTTAATCATATGAATTTCAATTTTTCAGATGTTTATTACAATGGATCGATGTTGTATTTTAAATTAATTTCCTTCTTATGATATTGTTGCCAAATAATTCCGATATTACTGAGGAACCAAAAATATCTGAAGACCGGAAAGTTGGTTTCAATTTACGAGTGAACTGGTCAACTGAGTATGGTCACTGAATGAAAATACAAAATTGCAATTCATTAGAATTGATCTTTTCTTGCTTTCTTCTCTTGCCCTTAGCCCCAACGGAATAGATGTAGCTAGTACTTAACTTAGAAAGACGGTGACGGATTTAGTTGTGATAGATGGTTTGGTTATGTTTAGCTTGATGTTTAGGTTATGTGTGATTCTTCCCTAGTTACTGAGTTTCTATTAACTTTTAAGCACCAATTAATATAACAATAATGTATGTAATAATTAATAGAAAAAAAATATATATATATAATTTAATAAGAAGACTATTTACCTTTAAATAATATTTGACCTTCTAGAGCCTTTTACTTATAAGAAAAATGATAGTCGTTTGTTGTCCTTATTCTGTTCAATGGCCTTGAAGAAAAGAAAAGGGAATCGTGTTGTAAAAAGGTTCTACGTTCCTTAATGACACGATAAGCCACGATCGTAGATGTGAGGAAAATAGACCCAGTACCGCAAATGATAAAATAGTATTAAATCATTAAAGGCTAGCGAACAGAAGCTACCTTCAGCTGATAATCTTCTGTCTATTAATAGTCTTACAGTTTCTTGGTCACTTACTCATTCAATAGCGTTGCAGCCTAAAATTCAATTGATTTTCTATTGCTGTATACCAATTATGTACTGTGTTTCTCTGTTTTCTTGTCTCGTGATTTATCCTTGTAAAGGCCAGCGCCATTGAGTGGGACGACCATAATAGTTTTCTATAGATATTCGAAGATATCAGCATAATAATAACTTTAAAAACTTTTACGCAAGCTTATATTACAAGGTCGGATTTGTAAGAAATGTCCTTCTAATTTTAAAATTAATATCAAGTTGCTATGAATCCGGCTTAAGCCAATGCCCTTTCAGGGTATTGAACCGATAAACTTATCTTTGTAATCCTTTCCCTGTATACAATTTCCTTATTTTGCAATAGAAACCCTTTCTTAGAAGGGTTGAATTAGCTACGTTTGTTTGACAAATAAGGGGAACATATCTTTTGATATAGGGAGAGACTGACGAGAAGAAGGCAGTTGGAGTTTTGGCTTTGCGCAAGCTTTTTGTATGCATGCACAATGTAAGTCTAATATGTTCCTTGCTCCTTCTTAATTTTATTATGATAAAATCTTAGTAAATGGATATATATATACATATATATCCCATTCTTTAATATTATTATTAAATTCCTTTAAGCAGGAACATATTAGTCTTAATATACTAGTTATTATGCTTGCTTTCTTTAAATAATAATAAACTTTACTTCAAGCAATTATAGAAGAAGAATTGATCTTCGATTATGAATCATAATTATTGAATATTGAGTTATTATGAAATAACTATTAATTAAAAAGTTTTCTTTAATAATAAAATCTTAGTTTTTCTTATACCTGTGTTGTCTTGTATATTTATTTTCGATGATCAGGATTTTGTCAAGATATCTCTCTCACTTGGTTCATTTCGTCTATTGAGGCTTATTTAGGGGTTCTCGGGTCTCATGGCTGAGTTTGGGCATGGAGTCATCACCATGAGAAGAAGACCCCCCCCCTTACAACCATGAGAAAACACTACTGAAATATTCCAACTCTTACATATAAACGAAAGAAATCCAAAATGAGCTTTGAAACATCAAGAGAATGTAACAGAGACAAGGTAAACCATAACGAGATATAAAAAAAAAAATTGAAAAAATACCATGTAAAACAAAATTCAAAAAAGGGGAGAGGGAGGAGTGGAGGGGAGGGGGGAAGGGAAGAGGAGGGTGCTCTTTGGTGCCAGGGGGCCCTTTAGGGCCCGGGGGCCTTTGAGGTTGGGGTAGGGGACCTCACAACACTGTTCAAATGGAATTTGTGTATTATAACGACCACAGAGTTTCACCCAAATCATCTTCTTAAATGTCTCAAATGTTTCGCCTAAATGATCTTCTAAAATGTCTCAAACTGTTTCGCCCAAATAATCCCCTAAAAGTAATCTCTGCGTGTTCCTTTCTTTCGGCATCCCTGCGCTGTCACATTTGAAATTCCCTGGAAACCATTTCCCGCGTAAAATATATTCAATTTGTCTTCATCTCTAAAGTGTACTAGCTACACTATTAAGGTTTCGAAAGAATGTTAATTCCAGAATTTATCTCTATGCCTAAAGAATTTCAAATTACATATCGCATATTTACTGCAAACTAAATGCTTCATCTCTTGCCCTAAGTGAAGCCATATGCATTCCCCTCTGTGTCTGTTGCCCTTAGAAACATCTTAAATCTATGCTTTCCAAGAGATGAATTCAAGAATCAAGTTGCATTATTAAGACTTCGAAAGAATATTAATTCCCGAATTTATCACTAAGCCTAAAGACCAGAGAAGCCATATTTAAAAATAGAATATTAACTTATCTCTGTCACTAAAAACCATTTATCTCTCAGACCTAAAGACCAAAGAAGCCATATTTAAAAATGAAATCCCCTTGTATTACATTCGAATTCCCCGTCAGATTATGCAAATCAATTTCGTTGGACTCATGTCTATATCCGGCAATTGTTGTGGAACAGATGTTGACATCCAAAGAAACATCCAGCAATTGTTGTTGACATCCAAGAAACAACAAGCAAATTGACCTTGAAAGAGACACCAGATCTTTTCCCGTTAGACTCGATCAATAATCCAGCAATTGTTGTCGTGAACTTATGTTGACATCCAAGAAAACAACAAATCATTTGAACAACACACATAACCATCAAACAATCATCCAATAACCAGATGTCTACATCCATGTTGTTGTTGGACTTATGTTGACATCCAAGAAAACAACAAATAAATTGACCAACACTCATAACCATCCAAAAAACATCCAGTAATTATTATTGGACTTATGTCTACATCCATCAACAGTGAGAAAAACCATGAAAAAACATCAAAGTGAGAAAAACCATGAAAAAATATCTTCAGTGAGAAAAACCATAAAAACATGTATAAATTATGTATAGTTCGGAGTAATCCCTGAATCCCTACTTTTTTGCCCTTTTTAATAGTCAAAAGTGATTAGAGGGTAACTATCCGGCCTCTCATGCCCACCTTTTCCCCAAACACATCTAATCAAGACTTTGAGATAGCCATTTTATTCGACGTAGTTTTAAGTTCTGGTAATTAGGCCTTTGAGGATGACAACCCCCCCCCACAGCCCTCAGGGTAAGGGTTGTAAATTATGCCCAGGGGCATATAATGTTTTTATATAATGCGTTGTCGTAGAAACTTCAAAAAGGGCTCATTCGATTGGAAATTAAAATGGCTAGTGCCCTTTTTATTAGTCGAAAGTGATTGGAAAGCGACTAACACCCATTCCACGCCAAACATTTCCCCAAACACATCCAATAAAGATTTTGAGATAGCCATTTGTTCCACGCAGTTCAAAGTTCAGGGAATTATACCTTTGAGCAGAACACTTCCCCCACAGTCTTCAGAGCCAGGGTTATAAGTTATGCCTTGGGGGCATATAAGGTTTTAATTGAAATCTTTGTCGTAGAAACTTGAAAAGGGATCATTCGATTGGAAATTCAAAGGGCTAGTGCCCTTTTTAATCGTCAAAAGTGATTTGAAGGCAGCTAATCCCCCTCTCACGCCCATCTTTTCTCCAAACACATCCAATCAATATTTTAGATAGGCATTTTATTCAGCGTAGTTGAAAGTTTTGGAAATTAGGTCTTTAAGGATGACAACCCCCCCCCCCCCCTCACAGCCCTCAGGGCAAGGGTTGTAAGTTATGCCATGGGGGCGTTTGAGGTTTTTATTGAAAGCGTAGAAACTTCAAAAGGACCCATTCAACTGGAAATTGAAAGGGCTAGTGCCTTTTTTAATAGTTGAAAGTGACTGGAGAGCAACTAACGCCCCTCTCACGCTCACCATTTTCCCAAACACATCCAATCAAAATTTTGAGATATTCATTTTGTTCAACGTAGTTGAAAGTTCTTGAAATTAGGTCTTTTAGTATGATAACCCCCTCAGAGCCCTCTGTGAAGGGTTGTAAGTTATGCCCTGGGAGCATATAAAGTTTATATAGAAAGCTGTTATAGAAATTTCAAAAAGGGCTCATTTGATCGGAAATTGAAATTGCCCTTTTTAATAGTCGAAAGTGAGTGTAGAGTTATTAACCCCCCTCTTACGCCCACCATTTTCCCAAAATCATTCAATCAAAGTTTAGAGATAACCATTATGTTCAACGTAGTTGAAAGTTCTGGAAATTATATATTTAAGGATGACAAACCCCCCGATCCCCAAGGGCAATGGTTGTAAGTTCTGCCCTGGGGGCATATAAGGTTCTTATAGATAGAGTTGTCGTAAAACTTCAAAAGGTGCTCATTCAATTTGAAATTGAGGGGCTAGTGCCCTTTGTAATAGTCGAAAGTGATTGGAGGGTAACTAACATCCAAGGCCAGAACAAAATTTGCACTTTACTGAAAAATACAAATGAATGTGCATTGTCAGTTTAATATACATATACTGATATTTAGTAATCAAAATGTTAATATTATTTGATTTATTAAAGTTACAAAAGTAAAAACATTTATATTTTTTCAGTAAAGTGCAGATTTTCTTCTGGCCTTGGGAAGGCATAGGGGTTTTGCGTGCAACTTTTGTTAATTTCTGCTCGTTTTGAGTTTGACTCGGTTAATTATTGTAATTTCTGTTCGTTTTGGGTTTCATTTATTTATCGATGCTGATTTATGGTACACTACTGAAATATTCCATCTCTTGCATGTCAACGAAAAAGATCCAAAATGAACTTTGAAACGTCAAGAGAATGTAACAGTGACATGGTAAACCACGAGAAAACACTACTGAAATATTCCAGCTCTTGCATTTCAACGAAAAAAAAATAATCCAAAATGAACTTTGAGGTGTCAAGAGAATGTAACAGTGACAAGGTAAACCACGACAAGACACTACTGAAATATTCAAACTCTTGCATTTCAACGAAAAAGTTCTAGAATGAACTTTGAAGCATCATGAGAATGTAACAGTGAAAGGTACACCACGACAAAACACTACTGAAATATTCCAACTCTTGCATTTCAACGAAAAAGATCCAAAATGAACTTTGAAACGTCAAGAGAATGTAACAGTGACATGGTAAACCACGAGAAAACACTACTGAAATATTCCAACTCTTGCATTTCAACGAAAAAAATTCAAAATGAACTTTGAAACATCAAGAGAATGTAACAGTGACAAAGGGAAACCATGAGAAAACACTACTGAAATAATCCAACTCATGCATTTCAACTAAAAAGATCCAAAATGAACTTTGAAACATCAAAAGAATGTAACAGTGACATGGTAAACCACGATAAAACACTACTGAAATAATCCAACTCTTGCATTTCAACGAGAAAGATCCAAAATGAACTTTGAAACGTCAAGAGGATGTAACAGCGACAAGGTAAACCATGAGAAAACACTACTGAAATATTCCAACTCTTGCATTTAACGAAAAAGATCCAAAATGAACTTTGAAACATCAATAGAATGTAACAGTGACATTTAAACCACGACAAACCACTACTGAAATAATCCAAACTCTTGCATTTCAACGAAAAAGATCCTAAATGGACTTTGAAACGTCACGAGAATGTAACAGTGACAATGTGCACCATGAGAAAACACTACTGAAATAATCCAACTCTTGCATTTCAACGAAAAAGATCCAAATGAACTTTGAAACGTCAAGAGAATGTAACAGTGACAATGTACACCATGAGAATACACTACTGAAATGTTCCAACTCTTACAAAAAAAAAAAATCCAAAATGAACTGTGAAACATTAATAGAATGTAACAGTGACATGTAAACCACGACAAAACATTACTGAAATAATCCAACTCTTGCATTTCAACGAAAAAGATTCAAAATGAACTTTGAAACATCAAGAGAATGTAACAGTGACATGATAAACCACGACAAAACACTACTGAAATAATCCAACTCTTGCATTTCAACGAAAAAGATCCAAAATGAACTTTGAAACATCAATAGAATGTAACAGTGACATGGTAAACCACGATAAAACACTACTGAAATAATCCAACTCTTGCATTTCAACGAAAAAGATCCAAAATAAACTTTGAAACGTCAAGAGAATGTAACAGTGACAAGGTAAACCATGAGAAAACACTACTGAAATAATCCAACTCTTGCATTTCAACGAAAAAGATTCAAAATGAACTTTGAAACATCAAAAGAATGTAACAGTGACAATTTAAACCATGAGTTAACACTACTGAAATATTCCAACTCTTGCATTTCAACGAAAAAGATCCAAAATGAACTTTGAAACATCATTAGAATGTAACAGTGATATGGTAAACCACAACAAAACACTACTGAAATAATCCAACTCATGCATTCCAACGAAAAAGACTCTTGCATTTCAAGGAAAAAATACAAAATGAACTTTGAAATATTAAGAGAATGTAACATTGACATGGTAAACCATGACAAAACACTACTGAAATAATCCAACTCTTGCATTTCAACGAAAAAGACTCAAAATGAACTTTGAAACATCAAAAGAATGTAACAGTGACAATGTAAACCATGAGTTAACACTACTGAAATATTCCAACTCTTGCATTTCAACGAAAAAGATCCAAAATGATCCAAGTGCAGATTTTCTTCTGGCCTTGGGAAGGCATAGGCGTTTTGCGTGCAACTTTTGTTAATTTCTGCTCGTTTTGAGTTTGACTCGGTTAATTATTGTAATTTCTGTTCGTTTTGGGTTTCATTTATTTATCGATGCTGATTTATGGTAGTTTCACGCTTGGTAGATTATTTGATTTTATTTTTTCTCATTTTTTGTTTAATTAAGTTCTTTACTTTTGTTTGAAAAACTTATTTTTTGGAAAAAGTTTTTTAAATTAATTACATAAAGGATTGATAAAGTTATCATAAATGGTGTAACAGTCATTAATAGAAGTTTTGTTTAGACTTAAGATTCACAAACGTTTAAAAATTGTTCGGGGTAAGAATTGAACCTACGACCTTCAGAATAAAATTCCAACACACTATCACTGCACCACGCAGGCTTTAAACAATTATTGAAACAGTTTAAGTTATACTATATAATAATCCGTTTACAGTGAAGATGAAAATCGAACCCATAATAATGGAATCATGGATACAGCTGTAGCTGCAACCTATTAAATTACCAAACAGTTCGTGGTAACGAACTGTATAGTAAGAGTGACTCGTCTCAATAGTAACCGAAAGTCTAAAAAACGGAATTTTAATATCAATAGATGCATCAAAAGCATTGGAGTCTTATGCTGATTTTACATATGTAAGTTACATCAAGTTTAGTCTTACTCATCAAAAGTTACGAGCCTGGGAAAATTTGCCCTATTTTTGAAAAAAGGGAAAAAAAAAACTCTAAAAAAATGGAATCTTAATGAAAATCATACCATCAGATTCAGCACATTAGAGAACCTTACTGTAGAGGTTTCAAGCTCCTATCTGCAAAAATGTGAAATTTTATATTTTTTGTCAGAAGAAAGATCAGGGGTGCGTGTTTATTTGCTTTTTTTACCCCAGGGGTGATCGTATCGACCCAGAAGTCCTAGGGTTTTGCGAGAGCGCTTATTTGAACAGAATGTAAAAGTTCTAGTACCTTTTATAATCAAAAACAAAAAAAAATAAATAAAAATTGTCATTTTTTACAAAAAAACTGCATTTTACATGTCTTTTCATATTTTCAAAGGTATTTGATTTTTTAAGAAATCATAAAAAAAATAACCATAACCATATATGAAGTAATAAGTGATTATTGCAGCGGTATCCGGGTTGCAGCGCCAGCTGTAACCCGGAATCTCTTTGCTTAAACAATAAAGAAATTTGTTGGCTTGTTATTAAACAAAAACCTAACAAAAAATAAAACTAATTTTTAAATTTACAGGTATTTTTCCTGTTTTTACATAAAGGATCGATAAAGTTATCATAAATGGTGTTAGTCAAGAGAATATCATGTAGTAGTCATTAATAGAAGTTTTGTTTAGACTTAAGATTGACAAATGTTTAGAAATTGCCCGCGATAAGAATTGAACTTGCGACATTCAGAATAAAATTCCAACACACTGTCCGCTGCGCCACGCAGGCTTGAAACAACTCATTATTGAAATAATTTATGTTATACTATATAATAATCCGTTTACAGTAAAGATCGAACTCGAACCAAGAGTAATGAAATCATGGATACAGCTGTAGCTACAACCTATTAAATTATAAAACAGTTCGTGGTAACAATCTGTATAGTAAGAGCGACTCGTCTAAATAGTTACCAAAACTCTAAAAAACTGAATTTTAATATCAATAGGTACATCAAAAGAATAGGAGTTTAATGCTGATTTTAAATATATATCTTTCATCAAGTTTAATCCTACTTATCAAAAGTTACGAACCTGGGGAAATTTGACCTATTTTCAAAAAAAGGAGAAAACACCCTTTGAAAGTCATTAAACCTTAATGAAAATCAAACCATTAGATTCCGCGTATCAGAGAACCTTAATGTAGAGGTTTCAAGCTCCTACATGCAAAAATGTGGAATTTAGTATTTTTGGCCAAATCAAAGATGTTAATGAAATTCTTCTGATTATGTTTTAAAAATAATTCCCACATCGGGACTCAAACCCGATCCGGCTGGTTGAATGCCAACTATCCTAAACCACGAGACCACATAGGATATGTCTTGAAAAGCAATTAATTGTTTATGATCTCTGATAGTATTCAAAGCCAGCCGGGGTCGATTTATTATACTCTGTAATTCAGCTATCAATAAAACCATGATACGGACGATACTTGCAAAATTCCAATTTACAGTATCGATCCCTTATGTATGATATCCTAATGATCGTTTTTTAAAATAACTTCAGTTACTATGGACTAAAGTTCGTTCTTTAATGTAGGTTACGAATAAAACCCTAATACCCCTGACGCTTACAAAATTCCATTTACAGTATCGATCCTTTATGTAAAAGGCTTTTCAAAGTAAGGATTGATTGTAAACTCTTACGCGTAATTAAATAAAAAAAGGTTTTTTCAACTGAAATTAAGGAGCAACATTAAAACTTAAAAGGAACAGAAATTATTACGCACATTGGTGGGGTTGACCCCTCGTCAATACCTCACTCTTTACGCGAAAGTTCCGATTTTGTTCCAATTCTCTAGGAATGAGTCCTGAATAACAAAGGCCGTTTAATTAGAATAAATAGCTCTTTTAAAAGTACTATCTATAAATAGATGCCGGCCGCATGTCAAGAGCCGTGGCCTCATGCATAGCATAAATAAGATTGTTGAGTTTCAAACACAAAAGTTTTTACATGATATAAGGTCAGTTGGAAGGCCCAAAAAACGAAAATTTGCAGTTGCAGTTACTATAAATGATGATTCTTTGGAACCAACACCTATAAAACGTGATAAGATGTGAATTTTGACAACATGGACTATCAATTGCGACAACACCAATACAGACAGCTAAAGCAAAGACCATTGCCCTAATTGTCTGAAGTAATCAAAAGCAAAAACGTGTCAAAAATGAAAATGAAGAGCAAAGACACAGGCGGTTAGAAGATATGCGAAAACGACAATTAGAGTGTGTTAAAAATGAAAATGAAGAGCAAAGACACACGTGGTTAGAAAACATACGACACAGAACATGTGAGCGAGTCCAAAATGAAAATGAAGAGCAGTGAGTCAATGAAAATCAGCTTAGACACCGAGAATCAAAACGTGTCAAAATTGAAAATGATAGCGATGATGATTGGGTTTGGGATTTTGACATGGATAAGGTCATCAATGCCTACCATACTTTTGTTAAAAAAACAAAGGTTCGACGAAATGCATTTCATAATTACGGAAGATAAGCCGAGGTGTAACGAACCAAACAAATTGAAAATGATAGCGATGATGATTGGGTTTTGCAATTTGACATGAACAAGGTCATCAATACCTACCATACCTTTAAAAATCAAAAAGTATGGACTCGATAAATCGTTGAAAGAAAAAGAAGTTTTTGTCCCACCACCTGAACAATTAAAAGAAATAAAGGTTTGGCGATATGACTTTCATAATGACAAAAGACAAGCCAAGGCAAAAGAAGAAGTTTTTTGTACCATCACCTGAACAATTAACAGAAACAAAGGTGGTCGTCAATGCCTTCCATACCTTGTAAAATCAAAAACCTGGACTAGATAAGTCGTTGGAAGAAAGAGAAGTTTTTATCCCGCCACCTGAATAATTAAATTAAACAAAGGTTTTACGATATGTCTTTCATAATGAAAAAAGACAAGCCAAGGCAAAAATTAAAGGTCCAATAAAAAAAAATGTAATTTTACAAAACCATATAGAAAGGGTGATGGTATCAACTTCAATGGGGGCTCATTGGATTACTGATCGGAATTTGTAGTGCCCTACTTGAGATTTTCCTTAAAACACAGTCAGATAAAGAAACAAAATTCACTATTAGAACTGCCTTGTCTGAAACTCCTGTATAGAAAACTTACAGTCTCTTGGCTTGAACAACAAAGACAATGTCTACTTGAAAAACAAGAAAGGTGGCTTGAAGTAAAATATTGTGCATAGACGGTATTTTTTTCCATTTCAAACAGTCCGTGGTAACAAAATATAGAAGGAGTGACTCGTCTCAATAGTAGCCGAAACTAAAAATTGGAATTTTAATATCAATAGATACATCAAAAGAATTGGATTCTTATGCTGATATTAAATATACAAGTTTCATCAAGTTTACTCATATCCATCAAAAGTTACGAGCCTTAGAAACTTTGCCTTATTTTTGAAAAAAGAGAAAAAAAAACCCTTGAAAGTCATAGAATTTTAATGAAAATCACACCATTAGATTCAGCGTATCAGAAAACCTTACTATAGAGGTTTCAAGCTCTTATCTGCAAAAACGTGGAATTTTGTATTTTTTGTCAGAAGAATTATCACGGATGCGTGTTTATTTGCCTTTTTTTTCTTTTTAGCAGGGGTGATTGTATCGACCCAGTGGTCATAGAATTTTGCAACAGGGCTCATTCAAACGGAAATTAAAAGTTTTAGTGCCTTTTTTTATCAAAAACAATTTTTTTTAAATAACACTTTTTAGAAAAACTACTTTTTTGATGTTTTTTCATACTGCAGTCTTTTCAAAGGTATTTGATTTTTGAAGCAATTAAACAGTTCGTGGTAATGTACTGTATAGTAAGAGTGATTCGTCTCAATAGTAACCGAAACTCTAAAAAACAGAATTTTGATACCAATAGATACCATCAAAAGAATCGGATTTTTATGATGATTTTAAATATGTAATAACCATATATGACGTAATGAGTGATTACGTAAAAATTGAAAAAAATCAATTTTTATTTCATTTTAGTTTTAGTTCAGAATCAATAAAGTTATAAACTGCAAAAACATTTATGGTATCTGAGCAATAATTTTAATCTTGTAATTTAAGCTGGAAAAATACCTGAAAATTTAAAAATTAGTTTTATTTATTGTTAGCTTTTACATGTAAGACCGATATAGTTCATCATAAATCTAACAGTTTGTGTTGTAAGAGCGACTCGTTTCAATAGTAACTGAAACTCCAAAAAACGGAATTTAGATACCAATAGATACATCAAAAGAATCAGAGTTTTATGCTGATTTTAAATATGTAAATCTCATCAAGTTTAGTTATACCAATCAAATGTTAAGAGAGCCTGAGAAAATTTGCCTATTTTCGAAAAAAGGGAAACACACACATTAATGTGTACATATGGTTATCATTAAAAGATAACCATATGTGAATATGGTTATATATATGGTTATGTATATAATAAGTGATAGCAATATTTATTCACGTTACTCTTTCGACAAAATGGCATATTGTAGAATCATTTTTTACAAACAAAAACTGCATTTTAGACTGGTAAACATGTATAAGAAACTAAACACAGGCACACTTGGATGTCCAATTTTTGTCTTTCAATACTGCGATTTGTCTTGGTCTACATATTGTCTACATTTTCTGGGATTACATGTTCAGGGATATTATGGTCTATAAGTTCTTTTTTCCATTATTTACTACCGAAAACAATCTTCTTAGACTATCAATGCAATTTTCAGCAACAACACCAACATCATCCAAAACTGGCACATTCTTTTTCCTTTCTAAGTAATATAATATTCCTAAAGTTGTAACAGTGTAAAACACTGGAGTTACATCAAATATAAATTTCATTCTGTAAAAATTATTAATTCCAATAAAACGGCGTGTCAAGTATCAAGACCCTATCAAAAATCAAAACTAGCATAAAAATGTTCAGGTATTTTTCTAGTTTTAACTAAAAAATTAAAATTATTGCTCAGACACCATAAATATTTTTGCAGTTTACATAATGACTTTAGCGATCCATGATATAAAATTGTTTTAATTAAATTTTTCAGCAATTACTCTAGTTTCAATTAACCAATCAATTTTTTTATCTGGGTTGCAGCGGTAGCTAGCAACCTAGTAAGAGACGATCACGCCCAATAGTAAAAAATAAAATATTTCATAACTTCTAAAACTAGAATCAGATCAAAAAACAAAGTTCACTTAAGAACCGCATTGTCCAGTACCCCTATATAGGAAACCAGAACCCCTATATAGGAACCGTCCATTGGCTTGAAAAACAAGGAAAATATATTGACTGAAAATCAAGAAAAATGGCTAAGACCACGTTGTTCTGCTCGTGGAAACGAACTGTATAGTAAGAGCAATTCGTCTCAATAGTAACCGAAACTCTAAAACACGGCATTTTAATATCAATTGGATCAGAATTGAATCAGATCAGAATCGGATTTTTATGCTGATTTTAAATATCCGGGTTGCAGCGGTCAATATATACGTAGTAAGAGACGATCAAGCCCCATAATAAAAAATAAAGTAACCCATAACTCCTTAAAAAAGATTCTGATCAAAAACTGAAGTACACTTTTAGAACCGCCTTGTCCAAAACTTATATAGCAAACTTACCGTCCTTTGGTTTGAATAACAAAGAAAATATATTGGCTTGAAAAACAAAGAAAATTGACTTTAACCACGATATTCTCCACAAACGGCATCTTTTTTTCTTTCCGTTTTTTTTCTTTCCATGATATAAAATTATTTTGATTAAAATTTTCAGCAATTACTCTAGTTTCAATTAACCAATCAATTTTTTTTTATCTGGGTTGCAGCGGTAGCTAGCAACCTAGTAAGAGACGATCACGCCCAATAGTAAAAAATAAAATATTCCATAACTTCTAAAACTAGAATCAGATCAAAAAACAAAGTTCACTTAAGAACCGCATTGTCCAGTACCCCTATATAGGAAACCAGAACCCCTATATAGGAACCGTCCATTGGCTTGAAAAACAAGGAAAATATATCGACTGAAAATCAAGAAAAATGGCTAAGACCACGTTGTTCTGCATCGACAACAGTTTTTTTTTCCGTTTCCCACCCCCCCCCCCCCCCCCCCCCGCTAGCTGGGCACTGGAAAATAATAGAAAGCTGCATAATGGCTCATTTTAAAGGAAACTGATGTATTTAAAAACCTTTCATAATTAACAAAAATAATTTAAAAAGAAATAATTTTTTTACGAAAAACTGCATTTTTATATAGCTCTTTAGTAGAAAATGTTATGCTTGCCTCCTGGATCCAAAATTTTTTTGGCTGAACTTCTAAAGTACCTATCTCTATAACGTTGTGCTTTATTTTTGTAGAAATATTTTTTTTATTTTAGTTCTTAGTTCAGGATCGCTAAAGCTATTATGTAAACTGCAAAAATATTTATGATGTCTAACCAACAATATTATTTTGTTAATTTAAACTACAAAAATACATGAAAATTTTAAAATTTTATATAAAGGATCGAGACTGTAAATTGGAATTTTTGAAATATCATCGGTATCATAGTTTTATTGATAGCTAAATTATATACTAAAGGAAATCAACCCAAAGTGACCATGAACCACCAACCTTTCGACTAACGGCCGACCGTGCTACCCACTTGCACTATGACGTCATTAATTAAAGTTATAAATCAAACAGCTCGTGGAAACGAACTGTATAGTAAGAGCAATTCGTCTCAATAGTAACCGAAACTCTATAACACGGCATTTTAATATCAATTGGATCAGAATTGGATCAGATCAGAATCGGATTTTTATGCTGATTTTAAATATCCGGGTTGCAGCGGTCAATATATACGTAGTAAGAGACGATCAAGCCCCATAATAAAAAACAAAGTAACCCATAACTCCTTAAAAAAGATTCTGATCAAAAAATTAAGTACACTTTTAGAACCGCCTTGTCCAAAAATTCTATATAGCAAACTTACCGTCCTTTGGTTTGAATAATAAAGAAAATATATTGGCTTGAAAAACAAAGAAAATTGACTTTAACCACGATATTCTCCACAAACGGCATCTTTTTTTCTTTCCGTTATTTTTTCTTTCCAGATATAAAACATTTCGTGGTAATGAACTTTATAGTAAGAGCGACTCGTCTCAATATTAACCGAAACTCTAAAAACCGGAATTTTAATATCAATAGATACAGAATAAGGAACGAACTCTTGCCTATATCCGGGTTGCAACGGTAGCTAGCAACCTAGTAAGAGACGATCAAGTCCAATGTTAAGAAATATAAAAAGCCATAACTCCTTTAAAAAAATTCAGATAAGAAAAAGTACACCATTAGAGCCGCCATGTCTGAAACCCCTGTATAGGAAACTTTCTGTCATTTGGCTTGAACAGCGAGGGAAATGTATTGGCTTGAAAATCAAGAAAAGTGGCGGCTACTACAGCATTCTGCCTAAACGGCATCTTTTTTTCTTTCTTCTTTCTTTTCCACAAATTGCTTGGCACTGGAACATCGTAGAGAGTTGTTCAATGGCTCATCTAAAGGAAATTAATTGGGTTAAAAACCTTTTGTAACTAAAACAAATTATTTTTAAAACAGAAAAAATGTTTCTACTAAAAACTGCATTTTAGATGTCTTTTCATACTGCTGTCTTTTCAAAAATATTTGATTTTTGACGCAATCAAAGAGTTCGTGGTAAAGTTATATTAAAACTTTATATTCCATAGATAGCTTGGCACTGCAACATCGTAGAGAGTTTTTCAATAACTAATTTTTAAGGAAATTAACGGGGTTAAAAATCTTTTGCAATTAAAACAAATTATTTTTAAAATCAAATCATTTTTTTTACGAAAAACTACATATTTCATGTTAAAGATTGATCAATGACGTCATAATCGTATACCAGCGGTAAGATTTGAACCCACGCCTCCGAAGAGACTGGTGGCTAACACCAGTGGCTTGGACCACTCGACCACGCTGCTTCTCATAACTATATATGTGACTTCGGGTTTCAGCAGTAGCTAGCAACCTAGTAAGAGACGATCAGTCCAATACTAACAATATAAAAACCCAGAACTCCTAAAAATAGAGACATGTCAAAACAAAAGTACATCACTAGAACCCCCTTGTCTGAAACCCTACTAGATAAATAATGAATGTCGTCATAGTTTTATTAGAACTATGATGTGAATAGAAAAACACGACATTATGTTGTTATTTCTGAAGACGTCATGAAATAATATCATTACGCCATGATTTCATTATAACTATATAAAAGTTCACAAAAAAAACAATGGTTTCATTCAACTAATGGTTACATAATGATTTCATCAAAGCATGCTACACGCAAGTTAAAAATACAGTACTACACAAAAAAACAGAGATAGCATCTTGAAAAGAGAAAAGCAAAGGTATTCAACCGACCAGGCGTATCGAGAAGTAAAAATTGAGAGAGCCAAACAAAACAGCAAGGAGTGCTATCTCTATGATGAAGATTATAGACATGCAAAAAATTGATAGTGACAAACAGCGTTATTATAATGATGAAGTTGATAGACATGCAAAAATTGAAGGAGCCAAACAAAAGTTCAACGATCGGTATGATAATGATTAAGATTACCGAATCAAGTATAAGAAAAAAGAAAAGCAAAGATATTCAACCGACCAGGTGTATCGAGAATGTAATAAAGAATGACCTCTTGCCTATACTAAATTTTATACGCCACTTAATTATAGTATAGGTTAATGATTCCACAAATAGCTTGGCACTGGAATATCGTAGAGAGTTGTTCAATGGTTCCGGGCTGCAGTGGTAGTAAGCAGCCTAGTAAGAGACGATATAAATATATAGATATAAATATAAAGAAATATAAAAACCCATAACTCCTAAAAAAGTCAGATCAAAACAAAAAGTACACCATTAGAACCACCTTGTTCCGAGACCCCTATATAGAAAACTTTCTGTTCCTTGGCTTGAACAGCAAGGGAAATATATTGGCTTGAAAATTAAGAAAACTGGCAGCTACTACAGCATTCTGCCTAAACGGCATCTTTTTTTTCTTTTTTTTTCTTCTACAGATAGCTTGACACTGGAACATCGTAGAGAGTTGTTCAATGGCTCATTTTAAAGGAAAGTATTACATGAAAAGAGATCTATCTATCTATAAACGTTAGGGTATTGGACGTCTGGGTATTGGTGACGTTATTCATTTGAAAAATATTTCTCCGCAATAAATGCCCAAAAGTTCTCCAAAGTTCTCCAAGTTCTCCAAAAGTTTTTTTTCACATCGAAAAATCGTAGTATCCAAATTTTCCGAAGAAAAAAAATTATTGTTGTTTCTGATAAAAAAAAGTCACAAATAAATAAATAAATATACATATATAGAATTATTTTTTGTTTATAATATTAAATTAACTAATACATTTTATAGTCTTAAATTGACACGATTGTCGCATGGTGATAAGGTGTTATTGCTTATGTTAGAATACTTCGATAGATAGTGTACTGTATTCAAATAAAAAACTGTATGATATATACTGTATACAAAAGCCTATTTGGGCCATAGAAAAAAAGATGTTTTTTTTATTGAATCGTAAATAAAAGACTGACAGGATTGATACAGGTAAGTAAATTTAAAATGTAAAGCAGTAAACGATGTCTTAGGAAGGAAGGTTAAAAAAGCAACTAGGAATATTAGCGAAAAAGGTTCAAGGCTGAAAGAAGAGAGAACGGTTTGAAAAAAAAAATCTCAGTAATTATCTTGTGTTGGAACGACAGGAAATTAAAGAAATATCATAATCAAAGTCTGAAACAAGGAGAGGTGAAATGAGATTAAGGATAAAAAATTTTAGGATTAAACAGATGCATTAATTTTCTAAGGAGAAGTTAGAAAATGAGCTAAAAGAGGCAAAATTAGTGAGACCACTGGTCATTATTGTATGCTTATATTTATTTAATGTGTATGTAGCTGGAGATAAAATGTTGAAAATATTGGATGTGATCTCAGTAAATCAAAGTTGCTATGGATTTTAGGAAAGCTTAAAAAAATCTTCAGTTAGAAAAGGGGATAAACATGAATGTGTTGTTTTTAGAGGAATTTGGTAGACTTAGTAATAAATAAATTATGTAATATGATGATACTGGTTTGTCTAACAGGTTTTGTAGATAAAGTAAAAAAAAAACAAATAAAAAACAGATGCTAGAAAAGTTCAACGATAATTCTAATTAAGATAACTCTACCTTTTGTTTTCAGCAAATTACAGTAAAGAATATGAGATTTCTTTTTCGTCAGCTGCAAGGAGGACGAGTATTTGATACTGCATCGAAATTGGTCTACGAAGCTCATGTCTACGAGGATAAAGATGGCACCCTATATAGTGCTGTTCTAGGTCACACTGAATTTTTTTTTCAAGTTTCAGGTCCTTGAGAAAACAAACCGTAAGTTTAACATACTTCTGCTGTTTTTTTGTGTCTGTAAAGTTGCTTTTAGAGCTTCCCTGTGGCTTAACATCTTATAAGATGATTGAAATAGGTATGGATACAAGCGACAATGAACAACTTAATTTTCAGTAAAGAAGGGCCAATTCTTGGCATCGGGCATGTTGAATCGGCGTGTTGAATCACAAAAATCATTTGCTTATGAATGGAAAACAAAAATTAGATTTTCTGTTGATAAGTCTCACAATAAGGAATTATAATTATACAATTTATATAAATGTTATAATATAGAACGAACTCTAGCCTATACTAACTGATAAGTTTAAAATAATTTTTAAGTTACCCCTATGTGGTGTTGTGGCATTTCTGACTGATTTTGTTACCTGATCAGGGTTGCAGCGGTAGCTAGCAAGTACACCACTAGAACCGCCTTGTCCGAAAACCCTATATAGGAAGATTTCTGTCATTTGACTTTAACAGCAAGGGATATATATTGAGCTTGATTATAGTAAGGAATGATTTCTTACCCTAAGTAACCTATATATTGTCACATTAGCTAATCAATTTCTTCCGATTTATGTTTTAAAAATTAAATAAAAAACGAGTTTTTTTAATTGAAAGTAAGGAACGACGTTAAAACTTAAAACGAACAGAAATTATTCCGTATATAAAAGGGGCTGTCCCCTCCTCAACGCCTGGCTCTTTACGCTAAAGTTTCTTATGGTATAAAAAAGGTAAGAGTTGTGAGAAAGTGAAACTTTAGCGTAAAGAGTGAGGCGTTGATGAGGGGACAGCCCCTTTCATATACAGAATAATTTCTATTCGTTTTAAGTTTTAATGTCGTTTCTTACTTTCAGTTAAAAACACTTGTTTTTTTATTTAATTTTTGATTATAATAAAGAACGACCTCTTGCCTATATTATAATAAAGAACGACCTCTTGCCTATACTAATTTTTATACGCCACTTAATTATAGTATAGGTTAGTAATTCCACAGATAGCTTGGCACTTGAACATCGTAGAGAGTTGTTTAATGGCTCATTTTAAGAGAAATTAATGGAGTTAGAAACATTTTGTAATTATAAAACAAATTGTTTTTAAAATAGAATCATTTTTCTTACAAAATTACATTAAAAGAAGATCATTACAATAACAAACCATTGCATACATTGGACTTAGTTAGCTACTTGATTGTTTGAAGTTCGTCTCTTACTATTTCAAAGAAGAAAAAGCCGTAAGCTTTTTCCTGTTTGTAATCGGGTTGCAGCGGTAGTTAGCAACCTAGTAAGAGACGATCACGGCCAATGTTAAGAAATATATAAACCCATAACTCCTAAAAAAGAGTCAGATCAAAACAAAAAGTACAACATTGGAACCGTCTTGTCCGAAACCCATGTATAGAACACTATCTGTCCCTTTGGCTTGAACAGCAAGTTAAATATATTGGCTTGAAAATAAAGAAAAGTGTCGGCTACTACAATATTCTGCCTAAACGGGATATTTTTTTTTCTTTCTTTCTTTTCCACAGATAGCTTGGCACTGGAACATCGTAGAGAGTTGTTCAATGGCTCATTTTAAAGGAAATTAATTGGGTTAAAAATCCAGGTTGCAGCGGTAGCTAGCAACTTAGTAAGAGACGATCAAGTCCAATGTTATTACAGTAAAGAACGATCTTTTGCCCATAGTAACTGATATATCTTTCCGAGTTGCAGCTATAGCTATCAATCCGGGTTGCAGCGGTAGTTAGCAACCTAGTAAGAGACGATCACGGCCAATGTTAAGAAATATATAAACCCATAACTCCTAAAAAAAAGAGTCAGATCAAAACAAAAAATACATTATTAGAACCGCCTTGTCCGAAAACCCTATATAAAAACTTTCTGTCCCTTGGCTTGAACAGCAAGGGAAATATTTTGGCTTGAAAATCAAGAAACGTGGCAGCTACTACAACATTCTTCCTAAACGAGATATTTTTTTTCTTTTTCTCTTTTCCACAGAGAGCTAGGCACTGGAACATCGTAGAGAGTTGTTCAATGACTCATTTTAAAGGAAATTAATTGGGTTGAAAATCTTTTGTAGCTAAATTAAATTATTTCTAAAAGAGAGTAAATTTTTCCTCTAAAAAATGCATTTTTGATGTCCTTTCATACTGAATACATTTGAATTAGTTAGCTAATTGATTGTTTCCTTAATATAATTATCCAACTAAGCCATGGCACCTTGTTCTTGTTAGTTACTTTTAAATAATCCGGGTTGCAGCGGTAGCTAGCAACCTAGTAAGAGACGATCATGCCCCATAGTAAAAACTAATGTAACCTATAACTCCTGAAAAAAGATTCAGATCAATACAAAAAGTACACTATTAGAACCGACTTGTCCTAAACTTCTATATAGGAAACTTACCGACCCTTGGCTTGAATAACAAAGAAATATATATTGGCTTGAAAATCAAGAAAACTTACTTTAACCACGATATTCCCCACATACGGCATCTTATTTTCCATCTGCTTGATTTTACTCCTCAGCTAGCTGGGCACTGGAAAATCATAGAGAGCTATATAATGGCTCATTTTAAAGGAAATTGTTTCACATAATCACTTTTGTACTTAAAAATAAAATAGCTTTTAAAGTAGAATCAATTTTGTCAAAGAAACTGCATTTTTGATGTATTTTATTACTGCTGTCTTTTCAAAGATACTTGAATTTTGAAGCAATCAAACAGTACATGCGAATAAACTCTATAGTAATAGCTACTTGTCTCAATAGTAAACAAAACTCTAAAAAACAAAATTTTGATACGAATAGATACATCAAGCAAACAGTTCTTGATAACAAACTGTATCTGCGTCTCATCAGTAGCTAGCAACCTACTAAGAGACGATCACGCCCCATAGTAAAAACTAAAGTAACCCATAACTCCCGTAAAAAAGATTCAGATCAAAACAAGAAGTACAGTATTAGGACCGCCGTGTCCAAAACCTCTATATAACAATCTTACCGTCCCTTGGCTTGAATAACAAGGAAAATATGTTGGCTTGAAAATCAAGAAAATTGACTTTAACCACGATATTCTCCACAAACGGCATCTTTTTTCTTTTTGCTTTTTTTGACTCCTCAGCTAGCTGGGCACTGAACAATCATAGAGAGCTGTATAATGGCTCACTTTAAAGGTAATTGCTACATTTAGTGTCTTTTGTAATTAAAAATATAATATTTTTAAAAGTAGAATCAATTTTGTCAAAAGACTGCATTTTTGATATATTTTCATACTACAGTCTTTTCAAAGATATTTGATTTTTGTGTACATAAAGGACCGAAATAGTTCATCATAAATGGTAGCATTAAAAGACGATCATTAAAATAAAAATTACAGTTAAGAACAAACTTCCAGCCCCTAGTAACTAAAATAAGATTATAATCAATATTAAAGACTGATCACTGATGTCATAGTCATAGGTTGTAGCCAGGTCGTCTCTTGCTATTCCAATTAAGAAAAAGCCTTAGGCTTTTTCCTGTTTGTAATGCAGTATAGTAAAATAAAGAACAAACTCTAACCTATAGTAACTTAAAGGTGTGTATGGGTGTTACAGTAAAGTACATAAAGACCGATATAGTTCATCAAAAATGGTACATTCCGAGTTACAGCGGTATCCGGGTTGCAGCGGTAGCTAGCAACCTAGTAAGAGACGATAACGTCCAATGTTAAGAAACATAATAACCCATAACTCCTATAAAAAGAGTCAGATCAAAACAATAAGTACACCATTAGAACTGCCATGTGTAAAACCCCTGTATAGGAAAATTTCAGGGGTTTGAACTTAAAACTTGGTTTGAAAAGCAAGGGAAATATATTGGGTTGAAAATTAAGAAAAGTGGCAGCTATTACAGCATTCTGCCTAAACGACATCTTTTTCTTCTCTCTTCTCTTCCACAGATAGCTTGGCACTGGTGCATCGAAGAGAGTTGTTCAATTTATCATTTTAAAGGAAATCAATTGGGTTAAAAACCTTTTATATCTAAAACAAATTATTTTTAAAACAGAATCTCTTTTCCACTAAAAACTACATTCTTAATAATGTCTTTTCATACTGCAGTCTTTTCAAAGATATTTGATTTCTTAGTAAGTAAGAGACGGTCACGCCCAATAGTAAATCCGGGTTGCAGCAGTAGCTAGCGACCTAGTAAGAGACGATAACGTCCAATGTTAAGAAATATAATAACCCATAACTCCTAAAAAAGAGTCAAATCAAAACAATAAGTACACCATTAGAACCGCAATGTGGGAAACCCCAGTATAGGAAACTTTCTGTCCCTTGGCTTGAACAGCAAGGGAAATATATTGGGTTAAAAATCAAGAAAAGTGGCAGCTACTACAGCAGTCTGCCTAAACGGCATCATTTTCTTCTCTCTTCTCTTCCACAGATAGCTTTGCACTGGTGCATCGTAGAGAGTTGTTCAATGGCTCATTTTAAAGGAAATTAATTGGGTTAAAAACATTTTATAACTAAAAAAAATTAATTTTAAAACAGAATTTCTTTTTCCACTAAAAACTACATTCTTAATGTCTTTTCATACTGCAGTCTTTTCAAAGATATTTCATTTCTTTTAATAAAGAACGAACTCCTGCCTATACTAACTTGTATAGGCAACTTAACTATAGTTATGAAGCGGTAGCTAGCAACCATGTGAGAGACAATCACGTCATATACTGAGAAATATAATAACCCAATAACTCCTAAAAATAGAGTCATGTCAAAACAAGAAGTATACTGTTAGAGCTGCCTTTTCCGAAACCCCTATATAAGAAACTTATCATTCCCTGTCTTGAAAAACAATCCGGGTTGCAACGGTAGCTAGCAACCTAGTAAGAGACGATCACGTCCAATGTTAAGAAATATAAAAACCCATAATTCCTAATAAAAATGTCAGATCAAAACAAAAAGTACACCATTAGAACCGCCTTGTCAGAAAGCTCTGTATAGGAAACTTTCTGTCCCTTGGCTTGAACAACAAGGGAAATATAGTGGCTTGAAAATTAAGAAAAGTGACGGATATTACAACATTCTGCCTAAACGGTATATTTTTTTTTCTTTCTTCTTTTCCACAGATTGCTTGGCACTGGAACATCGTAGAGAGTTGTTCAATGGCTCATTTTAAAGGAAATTAATTGGGTTAAAAATCTTTTATAACTAAAATAAATTATTTCTAAAAGAGAATAAATTTTTCCACTAAAAACTTCATTTTTGATGTATTTTCATACTGCAGTTTTTTCAAAGATATTGGATTTTTGTACATAAATCGTAATCGTATACCAGCGGTAAGATTTGAACCCACGCCTCCGAAGAGACTAGTGGCTAACACCAACACCTTGGACCACTCGGCCACACTGCCTCTCATAACTATATATGTGAATATGGGTTGCAGCAGTAGCTATCAACCTAGTAAGAGACGATCAGTCCAATGCTAAGAAATTTAAAAACCCAGAACTCCTAAAAATAGAGTCAGATCAAAACAAAAGTACATCATTAGAACCACCTTGTCTGAAACCCTACTAGATAAATAATGAATGTTGTCATAGTTTTATTAGAGCAATGACGTGAATAGAAAAACACAAAATTATGTTGTTATTTTTGAAGACGTCATGAAATAATATCATTACGCCATGACGTCATGAAATAAAATCATTAAGCCATGACGTCATGATAACCTGAAACCCCTATACAGGGAACTTTCTTTTCCTTGGCTTGAACGGCAAGGGAAATATTTTGTCTTGAATCCGGGTTGCAGCGGTAGCTAGCAACCTAGTAAGAGACGATCACGTCCAATGTTAAGAAATATAAAAACCCATAGCTCCTAAAAGGGAGTCAGATCAAAACAAAAAGTACACCATTAGATCCGCCTTGTCCGAAACCCCTGTATAGTAAAATATCTGTCCCTTGGCTTCAACAGCAATGGAAATATATTGGCTTGAAAATCAAGAAAAGTGGCAGCTACTACAGGATTCTCCACAAATGGCATATTTTTTTCTCTCTTTTTTTTTTCTTTGTTTCCAGAGATAGCTTGGCACTGGAACACCGTAGATAGTTGTTCAATGGCTCATTTTAAAGTAAATTAATTGGGTTAAAAATCTATAGTAACCTCAATAAATTATTTCTAAAAGAGAATAAATTTTTCCACCAAAAACTGCATTTTTGATGTCTTTTCACACTGCAGTGTTTCAAACATAATACCAGCGGTAAGATTTGAACCCACGCTTCCGAAGAGACTGGTGGCTAACACCAGTGCCTTGGACCTCTTGGCCAGGCTGCCTCTCATAAATATATGTGTGAATCTGGGTTGCAGCAGTAGCTAGCAACCTAGTAAGAGACGATCAGTCCAATGCTAAGAAATATAAAAACCCAAAACTCCTAAGAATAGAGTCAGATAAAAAAAAGTACATCATTAGAACTACCTTGTCTGAAACCCTACTAGATAAATAATGAATGTCGTCATAGTTTTATATTAGAGCTATGACTTGAATAGAAATACACGACATGAAGTTGTTGTTTCTGAAGACGTCATGAAATATCAT
Organism: Artemia sinica; assembly: GCA_027921565.1. Lineage (NCBI taxonomy): Eukaryota > Metazoa > Arthropoda > Branchiopoda > Anostraca > Artemiidae > Artemia > Artemia sinica. Next base: position 53,512,163 of record CM051267.1, read on the forward strand.
AACGCCATGACATCATGAAATAAAATCAATACGCCGTGACGTCATAATTGCTGTATAAGAAACGTCAAAACTGTAAATGGTCTCATTCATGAAAACATAATGGTTAGATCAAAGCAAGCTACACGCAAGTTAAAAAAAACAGTACTACAAAAAAACAGAGATAGTATCTCGAAAAGAAAAAAGCAAAGGTATTCAACCGACCAGGCGTATCGAGAAGTAATCAAACAAAACAGCAAGAAGTGTTATCACAATGATGAAGATTATAGACATGCGAAAATTGAGACAGCCAAACAAAAGATCAAGGAGCGTTATCACAATGATGAAGATTTCAGAGAATCAACAATTGAGCAGGCTAGACAAAATTTCAAGGAGCGTTATCGCAATGATGAAGATTACCGATTCAAATATAAGAAAAAAGAAAAGCAAAGGTATTCAAATGACCAGGTGTATCGAGAAGTAAAAATTGAGAAAGCCAAACAAAAGATCAAGGAGCGTTATCACAATGATGAAGATTACCGAAAAATAGATAAGAAAAAAGTTGCTACCAGAATAATGGGTAGATACTGGGGTGACAAAAGCTATAATGAAAAAATTAAATTCTCTGCAAGGTTGTACCGAAGAACGCATAAGGACAAAGGGAAAAATTACATTCAGAAATACAAGAAGATGGCAAAAATGCAGGCTGATCTTCGTAAATTGAGAAACATTTTACGCATTTTTTACCAGGATCACGAAAAGTATTCAAAATTACAGATTAAAATTCTCTTTGAAAGAGCGGATGCTGTTGACAAGTCGGCTAGAAATGCTTTGGCAAAGCTTCATAGTAATATCCAAAAGAAATGTTGTCAGTTTAATGAAAAGCTTCCAAGGTATGGATTGGCAACTGCGGAACAGTTTATAGATGCAATGGAAAATGTTCGACAACACAGTGAATATACGGAGGCATACTTCTTAGAAAATTCGTATATTAATTTTGGAAGGAGCAATTGCAGTTTATGTTGCAGCAATAAAAATATATATACAAGCATACTTATCAACAGCGAAGGAAAATCAATGTTTTTCAATTATGGCGAAAACGAGCCTGTTAGGGTTATTAGTATATGTGTTTGTAAGACTAATGATTTAGAACAAATTCCTGGAACACCGACTCACGAAAAAAGTATTTCTAACTGTGTTTTAAACAGTTCCTTTAGTTCTTCTGAATATTTGGCAAAAAATGTTCTGTGTAGTAGAACAAACTGTCCTGGAAAGTACGAGACAACTATTGAAAAATGCTCTGAAACTAGATCTGACAAGGAAATTATGATGGCTGGAGTCACCTATAACAATCTGAGTAAACATTCAAAACCAAAAATTGGGTAGCAGGTTACTTGGCAATGTCACCCTGATATCTGCAAGCTCTATCCGACGGATATTGAATTATGTCAAATTCTTTTTGATATCCTTGAAAATAATATAGCATTAAAATTTTCAACTGACAAAGTGGTTAATTTCTACCTTGGCGAATTGGATTATTGTGAAATCAATTACAGGGACACAAGAAATCATGGGCATTCGTTATGCTGTAGCCCAAATGAGGGATGTCAGAGCTATTTGCGTTGTCTAAGGGCACTAGCTCCACATTTTCCTGTCTTGACCTGTTTCATTAATAGCGTATATAATGCAGTATCAAAATCTAAGATTATACAACATATTAATCTACTAAAAGTCGAGGGCTCGTACGAGGAATTAAGTCATTATTTAGAAGAAGTGTCAAGTAGACTCTGTCGTAATAGTCAAGACGTCATCTACAGTGATAGCAATATTAGAGTTTCTGTGGATGAAAATACAATAATAAAATTATTTGGTGAGAGCCTTGATAAGGTAGCTAACATCAGGGATGTATACCCCACAATGCATTGTGACAGTTGCGAGCAGATAAAGACAAAATACCAATTGAAGAGTCTAAGATCTCTTTCAAATAAGAAAGGTTTTGATGTAATGTTGGCCACGATTTTAGAACACCTCCAACAGGACATACCCAAAGATGACAGAGAACAGCTAATTCATTGTACAGGTTGGAAGGAGGATGTCATAGATTCATTCTCTGTCTGTGATTACTGTGCTAAGAAAATGTTGAAAAGTCAGGAGAATGTCCGATCAGTATTAAATAACCTTCATATCGACTGTACACCGGAATGCATAAAGTGTTTAAATAATTTTGAAATGGCAATTATTCGATTTGTAATGCCTTGTCTTACGATCGTCAGATTAGGGCAAGTAACTGCATTGAAGAGACCTAGAACAGAACTCGTTGACGCTCTTAAGGGTAGAATAGTAAATCTACCTATTGATGTGCAAGCAAATGCAGATATTCAGCCTGAAAAACTTCTTAACATTGATAGTTTTGTAGTCATTGTCAATGGTCAGCCTACTTACAACAAGAATGTTTGGACTGCACTAATAGATCTGAGAAAAGTCCATGAAGCACTGTTGTGGTTAAGAGAGAACAACAGTCTCTATAAAACAATACGTGCATACACCCTAGAAGATTTAAATACAATACTTGAAGCGGGTCTTGCAGAAAAAGCGGTTGGTGTTGATATCCGGGTTGCAGCGGTAGCTAGCAACCTAGTAAGAGACGATCACGTCCAATGTTAAGAAATATAAAAACCCATAGTTCCTAAAAAAGGAGTCAGATCAAAACAAAAAGTACACCATTAGAACCGCCTTGTCCGAAACCCCTGTATAGGAAACTTTCTGTCCCTTGGCTTGAACAGAAAGGGAAATATATTGGCTTGAAAATCAAGAAAAGTGGCAGCTACTACAACATTCTACCTAAACGGGATATTTTTTTCTTTTTTTTTTTCTTTGTTTCCAGAGATAGCTTGGCACTGGAACATCGTAGAGGGTTGTTCAATAGCTCATTTTAAAGGAAATCAATTGGGTTAAAAACCTTTTGTAACTAAAATAAATTATTTCTAAAAGAGAATAAATTTTTCCATCAAAAACTGCATTTTCGATGTCTTTTCACACTGCATTATAATAAAGAACGACCTTTTGCCTATACTAAATTTTATACGCCACTTAATTATTTAGTATAGGTTAGTAATTCCACTGATAGACTGGCACTGGAACATCGTAGAGAGTTGTTTAATGGCTCATTTAAAAGGAAATTACAATAAAGAACGACACCTAGCCCATTTTAACTGAAACATAAATAAGGACTAGCAAGAGACGATCACGCCCCATAGTATAAAATGAAATAGTTACATTAAAAGACGATCATTGGAATAAAAACCATTGCATACATTAGAATTAGTTAGCTACTTGATATTTTGAGGTTCGTCTCTTACTATCTCAAAGAAGAAAAAGCCGTAGGCTTTTTCCTATTTGTTTCTGGGATCCGGGTTGCAGCGGTAGCTAGCAACCTAGTAAGAGACGATCACGTCCAATGTTAAGAAATATAAGAAGCCCTAACTCCTAAAAACAGAGTCAGATCAAAACAAAAGGTACACCATTAGAACCGCCTTGTCCGAAAACCCTATAAAGGAAACTTACCGCCCTGCGGCTTGAATAACAAAGAAAATATATTGGCTTGATAATCAAGAAAATTGACTTTAACCACGTTATTCTCCACAAACGGGATATTTTTTTCTTTCTTTCTTTTCCACAGATAGCTTGGCACTGGAACATCGTAGAGAGTTGTTCAATGGCTCATTTTAAAGGAAATCTCTAGATCTAGCGCTATTTGTACTTAATTTTTTTTTTAAATTAATTTTTTTTTTACGAAAAACTTAATTTTTTATATACAATATTAATCAATGACGTCATATCCGGGTTGCAGCGGTAGCTAGCAACCTAGTAAGAGACGATCACGTCCAATGTTAAGAAATATAAAAACCCATAGTTCCTAACAAAGGAGTCAGATCAAAACAAAAAGTACACCATTAGAACCGCCTTGTCCGAAACCCCTGTATAGGAAACTTTCTGTCCCTTGGCTTGAACAGCAAGGGAAATATATTGGCTTGAAATTCAAGAAAATTTTTACATTAAAGAACGATGTTCAGTCCATAGTAACTGAAGTGTTATTAGGAACCATTGTATAGATGAGGCTTACAGTACTCATAGGTTACTGTTTACAATGTGTTGAAAAGATATTAGGACTATAATTGGAAAACCACACCATTGCATACATTAGAATTAGTTAGCCACTTGATTGTTTGAGGTTTGTCTCTTGCTATTTCAAAGAAGAAAAAGCCATAGGCTTTTTCCTGTTTTATTTCCTGTTGCTATTTCAAAGAAGAACATTTACATAAAAAATCGATGTCTGCCAAGAAAATCTAATGTAGTACTAATTAATAGAAGTTTTATTTAGACTTTAAATAGATAAATGTGTAAAATTTGTCTTTGGCAGGATTTGAACCTGCAGCCTTGGGAGTATATTATAAGGAGATGTCATTACTCCTTGTATTATGAAGTCAGAGTCATGACACATTAACCGTTGCATCTTAGGTAATTTCATAATATAGCGTTTTTCCATTTACGTCATACTTCTAATGAAACTATGACGACACTGATTATCTAGTATATGAAAATGCAGTTAACAGTAAAATATTGATTTTGTTTTAAATATTTTTTACATTAAAGAACGAACTTTAGTCCATAGTAACTGAAGTTATATTAAAAGACAATTGTTAGGATACCATACATAAGGGACAACATACATAAGTTTTAAATTAAACGATTTTAATTCAACATAATAAAAGTTCTCCCCGACGGGGAATCGAACCCAATTCTCCCATTTATATTAAAGAACGACCTCTTGCCTATAGTAAATTTTATATGCCACTTAATTATAGTATAGGTTAGTGATTCAACAGATAGCATGGCACTGGAACATCGGAGAGAGTTGTTCAATGGCTCATTTTAAAGTAAATTAATGGGGTTAAAAAGCTTTTGTAATTAAAACAAATTATTTTTATTACATTAAGAACTTTTAATTATGTTTCTTAAGAAATCATCATAAGTAAAAATTTCCCATACAGAAATAGAAATCGGTACATAAAAGATCGATACAGTAAAGAACGATCTCTCGCCCATAGTAACTGATCAAGTAATTAAGTAATAAAATAATCAAGTAGCTAGCTACTTGATTATTTGAGAATCGTCTCTTACTATTTAAAAGAAGAAAAAGCCGTAGGCTTTTACCTGTGTGTAATAAGTTTATTATCATAGGCAGCGCGCTAGCACTGCCTGAGTAAAGAACGATGTGGGCGCAATGTTACATAAAGGATCGACGTGGTTCATTATAAATTATATCCGGGTTGCAGCGGTAGATAGCAACCTAGTAAGAGACGATCACGCCCCATAGTAAATACTAAAGTAACCCATAACTCCTGAAAAATTACATAAAGGACCGATATAGTTCATCATAAATGGTATTTGTCAATTAGGTTTTTTTTTTATATAATTATCCATTATTATTCAAAATGCAGTAATTTTTGTGGGTTTTAACAAAAAATTTATCAGTTAACTGAAACTAGAATAGTTCCTGAAAATTTTAAATATAATAATTTTATTTAACTGCAAACTACAAAAATATTTATGATGTCTGAGCAATAATTTTAATTATTTAATTCAAACCAGAAAAACACCTAGAAATTTAAAAATTAGTTTGGTTTTCCTTTAGTTTAAAGTGACTCGTTACGCCATTTTGTTGACTGCAAATCATAATATTTCCCATACCGAGAATCGAACTCGAGCCAACTTGGTGAGAGTCAGCTTTCCCAACCTCTAGACTATTAATGATATATTAAAATATCTTATTAACGAAGTTTATGATATAGAACAAATTAAAGACTTAGTTAGTTGCCTGATTCTTTGAGGATCGTCTCTTACTATTCCAAAGAAGAAAAAGCCGTAGGTTTTTTCCTGTTTGTAATCTGGGTTTAAATTAAAGAGTGGTCTGTAGCCTTATAATAATTACAATAAAGAACTAACTCTAGCCTATATTTTATATTACAGTAATCCGGGTTGCAGCGGTAGCTAGCAACCTAGTAAGAGACGATCACGTCCAATGTTAAGAAATATAAAAACCCTTAGTTCCTAAAAAAAGATTACATTAAAAGACGATCATTGGAATAATTTTACATTAAAAGACGATCACTGGAATAACAAATTATAGTAGGATTGACGTAAAGAGTTATTAATAGAAGTTTTGTTTAGACTTTAAAAAGACGAATGCATAAAATAGCCTTCAGCAGGAATTGAACCTGTGGCCTTTGGAGCAGAATTCAAGCACAATATCCCTACGCCATGCAGGCTTTCAAAGACATAATTTTAAGCTAGTCCGGGTTGCAGCGGTAGCTAGCAACCTAGTAAGAGACGATCACGTTCAATGTTAAGAAATATAAAAACCCATAGCTCCTAAAAAAGGAGTCAGATCAAAACAAAAAGTACACCATTAGAACCGCCTTATCCGAAATACCCTGTATAGTAAACTTTCTTTCCCTTGGCTTGAACAGCAAGGGAAATTTATTGGCTTGAAAATCAAGAAAAGTGGCAGCTACTACAACATTCTGCCTAAATGGGATATTTTTTTCTTTTGTTTCCAGAGATAGCTTGGCACTGGAACATCGTAGAGAGTTGTTCAATAGCTCATTTTAAAGGAAATTAATTGGGTTACAAATCTATAGTATCTAAAATAAATTATTTCTAAAAGAGAATAAATTTTTCCCCCAAAAACTGCATTTTTGATGTCTTTTGACACTGCGGTCTTTCAAACATAATCGTATACCAGCGGTAAGATTTGAACCCACGCCTCCGAAGAGACTGGTGGCTAACACCAGTGACTTGGACCACTCGGCCAGGCTGCCTCTCATAAATATATATGTGAATTTGGGTTGCAGCAGTAGCTAGCAACCTAGTAAGAGACGATCAGTCCAATGCTAAGAAATATAAAAACCCAAAACTCCTAAAAATAGAGTCAGATTAAAACAAAAGTACATCATTAGAACTACCTTGTCTGAAGCCCTACTAGATAAATAATGAATGTCATCATAGTTTTATATTAGAGCTATGACGTGAATAGAAAAACACGAAATTATATTGTTGTTTCTGAAGACGTCATGAGAAAATACCATTGCGCCATGACGTCATGAAATAAAATCATTACGCCGTGACGTCATAATTACTATATAAGAAACGTCAAAACTGTAAATGGTCTCATTCATGAATACATAATGGTTAGATCAAAACATCTGATTATAAAACACGACCTTTTGCCTATACCAGATTTTATAGGCCAATTAATTATAGCATAGGTTAGTAATGTACGATAAAGTTTATCATAAAAAGGTGTTTGCCGGGTTGCAGCGGTAGCTAGTAACCTAGTAAGAGACGATCACGTCCAATGTTAAGAAATATAAAAACCCATAGCTCCTAAAAAAATAGTCAGATCAAAACAAAAAGTACATCATTAGAACCGCCTTATCCGAAAACCCTGTATAGTAAACTTTCTGGCCCTTGGCTTGAACAGCAAGGGAAACATAATGGCTTGAAAATCAAGAAAAATGGCAGCTACTACAACATTCTGCCTAAACGGGATATTTTTTTCTTTATTTCTTTTCCAGAGATAGCTTGGTACTGGAACATCGTAGAGAGTTGTTCAATAGCTCATTTTAAAGGAAATTAATGGCGTTAAAAACTTTTTGTACTTAAAATTACAGTAAGGACAAGCATCTTATTATAAAGTACGATAAATTTTATCATAAAAAGGTGTTTTCCGGGTTACAGCGGTAGCTAGTAACCTAGTAAGGATGCCTAGTAAGGACGTCCAATGTTAAGAAATATAAAAACCCATAACTCCTAAAACAAGAGTCAGATCAAAACAAAAAGTACACCATTAGAACCGCCTTGTCCGAAACCCCTATAAAAGAAACTTACCGCCCTTTGGCTTGAATAACAAAGAAAATATATTGGCTTGAAAATCAAGAAAATTGACTTTAACCACGTTATTCTCCAGAAACGGGATATTTTTTTCTTTCTTCTTCTTCTTCTTCTTTTCCACAGATAGCTTGGCACTGGAACATCGTAGAGAGTTATTCAATGGCTCATTTTAAAGGAAATTAATGGCGTTAAAAACTTTTTGTACTTAAAATTACAGTAAGGACCAAAGTCTATCTCATAGTAACCGAAGCAATGGGGAAAGAATCAAACAGTTCGTGGTAACGAGGTGTGTAGGAAGAGCGAGTCACCTCAATAGTAACCAAAACTCTAAAAAATTGTATTTTGATACCAATAAATACATAAAAAAATCAGATTTTTATGCTGATTCTAAGCAAAAATACTATTTTTTTAATTCAAACTAGAAAAACACCTCAAAATTTTTAAATTATTTATGTTTTTTATAGTAGAGATCGATCTGGGAACAATGTATTATTATATTATCCGGGTTAAAGCCGTAGCTAGCAACCTAATAAAAGACGATTACGTCCAATGTTAAGAAATATTATAACCCATAACTCCTAAAAAAGAGTCCGATCAAAACAAAAAGTACACCATTAGAACCGCTATGTCTGAAATCCCTGTATAGGAAACTTTCTGTCATTTGACTTGAACAGCAATCCAGGTTGCAGCGGTAGCTAAGAAACCTAGTAAGAGACGATCACGCCACATAGTAAAAACTAAAGTAACCCATAACTCCTGAAAAAAGATTCAGATCAAAACAAGAAGGACACTATTAGAACTGCCTTGTCCGAAAGTGCTATATAGCAAACTTACCGTCCTTTGGCTTGAATACCCAAAAAATTGACTTTAACCACGATATTCTCCACAAACGGCATCTTTTTTTCTTTCGTTTTTTTTTCTCCTCGGCTAGCTTGGTACTGGAAAATAATAGAAAGCTGTATAATAGCTCATTTTAAAGGAAATTATTACATCTAGTGCTTTTTGGAATTAAAAATAAAACAGTTTTAAAATTAGAATCAATTTTGTCAAAAAACTGCATTTTGATGTATTTTCATACTGCAGTCATTTCAAAGATATTTGAATTTTGAAGCAATCATTACATAAAAGACCGATATAGTTCATCATAAATGGTATTTGTCAATTAGTTTGTTATATAATTATTCATTATTATGTAAAATGCAGTAATTTTTTTTTGGGGGGGGGGGGGGGAAGGGGTTTAACAAAAATTTATTTGTTAACTGAAATTAGAATAATTCTTGAAAATTTTAAATATAATAATTTTGTTTATCCGGGTTGCAGCGGTAGCTAGCAATCCGGTTTGCAGCGGTAGCTAGCAACCTATTAAGAGACGATCTTGCCCCATAGTAAATACTAAAGTAAACATTAACTCCTGAAAAAAGAGTCAGATCAAAACAAAAAGTACACCATTAGAACCGCCTTGTCCGAAACCCCTATAAAGGAAACTTACCGCCCTTTGGCTTGAATAACAAAGAAAATATATTGGCTTGAAAATCAAGAAAATTGACTTTAACCACATTATTCTCCACAAACGGGATATTTTTTTCTTTCTTCTTCTCTTGCACAGATAGCTTGGCACTGGAACATCGTAGAGAGTTGTTCAATGGCTCAATTTAAAAGAAATCTCTAGATCTAGTGCCATTTGTACTTAATTTTTATTAAAAAGTTTATCATTTTTTACGAAAAACTTAATTTTTTATATACAATATTGATAAATGACGTCATAGTCGTTGGATGTAGTTAGTATTACATAAAGGCTCGATCATCGAATTTCACATTAAAAGACGATCATTGGAATACCATACCACTGCATACATTGGACTTAGTTAGCTACTTGATTGCTTGAGGTTCGTCTCTTATTATTTCAAAGAAGAAAAAGCCGTAGGCTTTTTCCTGTTTGTAATGATATAGCATAAAACGAAACCCAAGTTGTGACTGACGTCATCCTGGTTGTTATGGTAAAGAATATCCGGGTTGCAGCGGTAGCTAGCAACCTAGTAAGTGACGATATCGTCCAATGTTATGAAATATAAAAACCCATAAATCCTAACAAAGGAGTCAGATCAAAACAAAAGGTACACCATTAGAACTGCCTTGCTCGAAACCCCTATATAGGAAACTTTCTGTCCCTTGGCTTGAACAGCAAGGGAAATATATTGGCTTGAAAATCAAGAAAAGTGGCAGCTACTACAACATTCCGCCTAAACGGGATATTTTTTTTTTTTTTTTTTTTCTTTTCCACAGATAGCATGGCACTGGAACATCGTAGAGAGTTTTTCAATGGCTCATTTTAAAGGCAATTAATGAGGTTAAAAATCCTTTGTAACTAAAATAAATTATTTTTAAAAGAGAATAAAGTTGTCCATTAATTATAATAAGGAGCAAACTCTTGCGTATAGTAACTAAAATATTAAATTAAATAATTACATAAAAGCTTGATTTAGTTCATTATAATTACATTAATAAAATGTACTGTAGCCCATGGTAACTGAAGTATTAAAAGGAATAATTATATAGAGGATGATGCAACACATACTTATCTTTAGATAAGATTGTATAGCATAAATTAATTATGATTTGTTTCCTTAAGAAGTCATGATAGGTAAAAGTTTCCCATACCGGGAATCGAATTAAGGTGTAGTTGTACTTATATAGGAAACTGTATTGGCGTAGGAAACTTAAGTAGGAAACTAAACAGGTATAAGAAACTTATATAGGAAACTATACTGGTATAGGAAACATATAAATGAATTACATTAAGGAACGAACTCTAACCCATAGTAACTGAAGTACTAAATCAAACATTTCGTTTTTATAATAAAGAGCTGTGTAATGGCTCATTTTAAAGGAAATTGATGTATATAGAAATGTTTTGTAATGAAGAAAAGTAATTATTATTATAAAATAAATTTTAACGATATGGAAAAGAACTAACTAATTAAATGGAAAATTATATATAATTATATATAACGATATAGAAAAGGCCATAATAACTAATTTCATTTTTGAAAGGAAGGAATTACGGCAGAAACCTATAGGGTAGTATTAGTAAGCTACATTCTATAAAAAGTTTTCACCGAAATTTGAACTCAGATTTCAAGATTCAAAATCCTAAGTGCTAACCACTACACCAAGAAATGTTCATATGAGAAAGAGTTTTAACAGTATATGATAAATTAAAGACTGAACTCTAACCCTCAGTATTGTCAAACAGTTCGTGGTAATTTACTGTATAGTAATACTAATAAACAACGATTATTCTACTAATTGTCTACTAATAATAACCATATATGACGTAAAAAAATACATAATCAAATAGTTCGCGGTAACAAACTGTATAGGAAGAGCGACACGTCTCGATAGTAACCGAAACTCTAAAAAACGAGATATCAATAGATACATCAGAAGAACTGGATTTTTATGCTGATTCTAATCAAACAGTTCGTGATAACCAACTGTATAGTAAGAGCAACTTGTCTCAATACTAGCCGAAACTCGGTATTTTAATATCTATAGATACGTCAAAAGAATTGGATTTTTATTCGGATTTTAAATATATAAGTTTCATCGAGTTTACTCATATCTATCAAAAGTTAAAAACCTGATTACATTAAAGAACGAACTGTAGTTTGTGGTAACTGAAATATTATAAGGGATATTTATGTAAATGACGAATTGTCCTTAAGAAATCATCATAGGTAAAACTTTTCTATCCTAGTAAGAGAAGATCGTGCCCAATAGAAAAAATTAAACAGTCCATAACTCTTAAAACTAGAATCAGATAAGAAATCAAGTACAATATTAAAACCACCTTGTCCGAAACCTCTCTATAGGAAAATTATCGTCCCTTTGCTTGAAAATTCCAATATATATAATGATATGTTCTTCGAATGATTTAAAAAAATTAAAATTATTGCTCAGACATCATATTTATTTTTGTATCCGGGTTGCAGCAGTAGCTAGCAACCTAGTAAGAGACGATCACGTCCAATGTTAAGAAATATAAAAACCCCTAACTCCTAAAACAAGAGTCAGATCAAAACAAAAATTTCACCATTAGAACCGCCTTGTCCGAAATTACATAAAGGACCGATATAGCTCATCATAAATGGTGTTTGTCAATTAGGTTTATTTTAAATGAATATCCATTTTGATAGCTGAAAATCAAACAAAAGAAATCGACCCCGGGTGGGCTTGAACCACTAACATTTCGGTTAACGACCGATCGTGCTAGCCATTTGCACCACGACGGAATTTAAAGGAATTTACATTAAGGAACGAACTGTAGCCCATAGTAACTGAAGTAATAATCAAACAGTTCGTGGTAACGAACTGTGTAGTAAGAGTGATTCGTCTCAATAGTAACCGAAACTCTAAAAAACGGAATTTTAATATCAATAGATGCATCAAAAGAATTGGATTTTTATATTGTTTTTAGATATATAAGTTCCACCAACTTTACTTTTACCCATCAAAAGTTAAGATCCTTAGAAAATTTGCCCTATTTTTGAAAAAAGGGGAAAGCACCCCATAAAAGTCATAGAATCTTAATAAAAGTCACACCATCTGATCCAACGTATCAGAGAACCTTATTGTAGAAGTTGAATGCGGAATTTGGTATTTTTTAGCCAGAAGAAAGATTCCGGATGCGTGTTTATTTGCCTTTTTTGTTACCAGGGGTGATCGTACCGACCCAGTGGTCCTAGATTGTCGCGAGAGGGCTCATTTAAACGGAAATTAAAATTTCTATTGCCTTTTTTAGTCAAAAACAAAAAGATTTAAAAATAGAATTACTTTTTAAAAAAACTGCATTTTTGATGTCTTTTCATACTGCAGTCTTTTCAAAGATATTTGATTATTGAAAAGATTAAAAAGTCTGTGGTAACGAACTGTATAGTAAGAGTGACTCGTTTCAATACTAATTTACATAAAGGATCGACATAGTTCATCATAAAATGTGTCAGTCAAGAGGATCTCATGTAGTAGTTATTAATAGAAGTTTTGTTTAGACTTTAAAAAGACGAATGTATAAAAATTTCCTTCGGCAGGAACTGAACCTGTGACCTTTGGAGAAATCGTTGTAAGAAATCGGACTTGCTGTAATAATCAAATATCTTTGAATAGACTTAAGTATGACAAGACATTGAATTGTGGAAAGAGCAAAAATGGGTAATTGCAGAAGTATTTTGGGTATATTTAAACAAGGGATTACAAAAACTCGAAAACCTTGAAACCATGAAAAAAAATTCATTGTTTAAAGAGCAAAAAACTGGTAATTGCAAAAAAATTTGTATATATTTTAACAAGGGATTGCGACAAATCAAAAACCTTAAAAAATAGAACCAAAAGTTTGAAGCTTAGTAGAAATCGTTGTTAGAAATTGGCTTTAATAATCAAATATCTTTGAACTGACTACAGCATGAAAAGACAACAAATTGTCAGCGGTTAGAAGACACATGACAATTAGAATCCATATAAAGAATCGATATATTGCGTGCCGAGTGCACGCAGATATCAAATATCTTTGAATAGACTGCATTATGAAAAGAAATTCAATTGCGTAAAGAGCATCCATATATAGAAGCCTGCCGCGTGCTGAGTGCATGCAGATATCAAATATCTTTGAATAGACTACACTATGAAAAGAAATTCAATTGCGCAAAGAGCAAAACAACTGGTAATTGCAAAATATTGGGCAAAGTTCATAACTTGTAGCCCTTCCCCCGGCGATTGTGGGGGATTAAGTCATCTTCAAAGAAATAGTTTTATATTTTTCGATCATGCTGAACAAAATGGCTATCTCAAAATTTTGATCGGGTGACTTTGGAAAAAAATGAGCGTAAGAGGGGGCCTAGTTGCCTTCCATTTTTTCGGTCACTTAAAAAGGGCACTAGAACTTTTAATTTCCATTCAAATGTGCCTTCCCGCGATATTCTAGGACCACTGGGTTGCTACGATCACTCCTGGAAAAAAAATAAAAAAAACACAAAAAAAATAGATAAACACGCATCCGTGATCTTTCTTCTGGCAAAAACACCGAAATTCCAAATTTTTGCTGATAGGAGCTTCAAACCTCTACAGTTGGGTTTTTTGATAGGATCAATCTCATAGTGTGATTTTGATTAAGGTTTTATGACTTTTAGTGGGTGTTTCCCCCTTTTCTAGAAGATAAGGCAAATTTTTTGAGGCATCTAACTTTTGATGGGTAAGACTAAACTTGATTAAACTTATATATTTGAAATTAGCATAGAATTCTGATTCTTTTGATGCATCTATTTGTATCAAAATTTCTTTTTTTAGAGTTTCTGTTACTATTGAGCCGGGTCGCTCCTTAATTACAGTTCGTTACCACGAACTGTTTGAAACATCCGAAACTAATAGATTCATGATATAATTACATTAAAAGACGATCACTGGAATAGCAAACCCATTGAATACATTGGAATTAGTTAGCTAATTGATTGTTTCTTTAATATAATTAATTAACTAAGCCATGGCGCCTTATTCTTGTTAGTTACTTTAACATAATCCGGGTTGCAGTGGTAGCTAGCAACCTAGTAAGAGACGATCACACCCCATAGTAAAAACTAATGTAACCCATAACTCCTGAAAAAAGATTGAGATCAATACAAAAGTACACTATTAGAACCACCTTATCCTAAACTTCTTTATAGGAAACTTACCATCCCTTGGCTCGAATAACAAAGAAATATATATTGGCTTGAAAATAAAAAAAAACGTACTTTAACCATGATATTCTCCACGTAAGGCATTTTTTTTTCTTTCCGCTTGATTTTACTCCTCAGCTAGCTGGGCACTGGAAAATCATAGAGAGCTGTATAATGGCTCATTTTTAAGTAAATTGTTACATCTAGTCACTTTTGTAATCAAAAATAAAATAGTTTTAAAGTAGAATCAATTTTGTCAAAAAAATTGCATTTTTGATGTATTTTATTACTGGATTTGAATGTCTTTCAGGCGGAAAATTTAATATTTATATTTTAGGTGATATTCACATCCTAACGCCTAGTAGGTGGGTAGGTAGGTCAGGTTATATACATATTTCCAATCATCAAATGGTCTATTATTATAAGCAGAGATTGGCTATAGTACATAGTATAGTAGTACATAGTATAGTACAGTACATAGTATATTATATAGTAAGTATAGTACATAGTACATAGTAAGTATAGTACATAGTATATTATGCCTTACTAAAAAAATAGTATATAATAGTATGTAATAATAATAGTAGTATATAATAGTATATTACTTAGTAAAACAAAAGAGAGAAAAAAAAGCAACGGCTATCTACAGCCATTCTCAAGATTTTGTGACACATTATTTTACTCCACTGTTTATGTACATTGTACAGTGGGCAAGGTCGTACCCAGAGGAGGGTATTTTGACCCCCCCCCCCCCAAATGTTTGTCTGACTTGTAAAAACGTAACAAAAGGGATATAAACAAATTCTTTATGCGTTTTTTTAGGTTTTTTGTGTACCCCCCCCCCCCCCCCCCCCCCCCGAAAAAAATCCTGAGTACGGCCTTGGCAGTTGGTTACAATTGTATTATTATAATTTGATCTGCACGTATTTACTGATATTTCTCGACTATAATGGTTTTAGTGTCTTTTCTATCCAAGCTTCCTTAGCCTTCTGCCTCTTAGAGTAAATATTTGCATTTTGGACGTGACCCCATTCCAAAAACTGGTGTGATCATAAACTTGGATTTTGATGTCCTTGCTTATTGATGTGGTTGCAGTTCATGCAATGGCAGACATAGGAGTAAATTTATATATAAGAAATATCGATACATTTCAAGAGTATCCTTCCACTGATCTAATACTGTTGAGCATCGATATTTTTAGGATTAATTAAAAAAAATCCTCAAAACAGGTTTCTCAAAGGAAAGTAAAGAGTTTCACTAAGCCAAAAATGAGCAAAAATAAACTCAAATAGCCTTCCAAGTGTAAAACTGCCAAGAATTCCCCATGAATGAATAAGTAAAACTATAAATCACTACGTCAAACTCAAAACGAGTAAAAATTACAATGACTAGGGATAACAAACCCCACGCCATCTCAGGACCAGAACATGATGTGAAATTTACTGAAAAAATCAAATGACCGTGGATTGTCAGTCTGATATTCATTAACTGATATTTATTCCTTAAAGTTCTAATAATGTTTTATTTATCAAAGTAAAAAAAAGTGAAAACATTTTAAATGTATTAACCAGACAGTATATCAATAGTATATCCTTTGGACTATTTTGAACGAGATGGCCATGTCAAAATTTTGATCAGACGTTTTTGTGAAAAAGAGGGTTTCTGGGGGGGGGGGGCTAATCGCCCTCTCCCTTAATTTTTCCTTAAGAGGGAGGTAGAAGTTTCAATTTCCGATTAAAAGAGGTTCCTCTAAATTGTACACAACCACCCTTCCAAAAAAAAAAAAAAAAAAAAATGCCCCAGGGGTATAAATGAGACTATTTTGAATAAGATGGCTATCTCAAAATTTATATCAGGTGTATTTGGGAAAAGAGGACGTGAGGGGGCTAGTTGGCCTCCGATCACTTTGACTCTTATAACGCCACTAAAACTTCTTATTTACAATCCAATTATCCCCCTTTGAAGTTTATAAATCCACACTTTCCGTAAAAACCTTATGTGCCCCCGGGGTATAACTTTCAACCTTTTCCCTGAGGACTGTGTGTGGGGAGGTCATCCTCAAAAATATAATTTCCAGTCCTTTCGAAAAGGGTGCTAGAACTTTCAATATCCAATCGAATAAGTGCCTTTCGAAATTTATACGACCACCATTTTCTATAAAAACCTTATATCTCCCTAGGGCACAACTTACAATCCTAGCCTTGAAGGCTGTGGGGGGGGGGGCGTCATCCTCAAAGACAGAATTTCCAGACCTTTCAACTACCCTGAAAAAAAAATGGCTATCTCAAAATTTTGATTGTATGTGTTTGAAGAAATGATGGGCGGGGGGGGGGGGGCTCGGTCCTGATTAACAGTGATAGATAGGGATTGACATCACTACTAATAGCCAATTTTTTAATGTACCCTGAAATATTCGATCATTATCGCAGCTGGTTTCTAAAAAATACTGTTTTTCAAAGTCAAGTTTAGTCAGTCGTTTCCAAACCTTCATGTAGTCATACCTACCTGTTGGTAAGTGGGTAGTATAATCCATCAATCTATTAAGAGGCCCTCCGACAGCAATACCGCGCCACTCCCTACGGGCTTTTACAGTTCCGTACATTGCACCTCAATACGCTCCGACAGTGCCTACCAGGGTAGGCATTGATGCTACGAACCTTCCCATGCATATATATATGTATGTATATGTATGTATGTGTGTATATATATATATGTGTATGTATGTATGTATATGTATGTATATATATATATATATATATATATATATATATTTTATATTTTATATTTTATGTTTATATATTTTATATATTTTATATTTTATATTTTATATTATTGCATTCCTATATATTTGCTAGCTATTTCAGCAAACGATACAAGAAAGAAAAGACGTATTCAGAAAATTTATAAACAAATTTTGGAAAAAAAAATTGTTCTTAATGCAGCCAGTGTCAAGTAATTTGATTAATACATTTTGAAAACAAATGGGTGGATCTATGGTTTGGCTAGGATGAGGGTGAAACCATCATTTGATTCCTTTTTTGTGCTCTTTCATAGTACAATAATCGCTTTGAGGGATCCCTTAAAGGGACCCCAAAGGTATTTCATTTTTGTAGCCACACAAAGAAGTTATAACCTAACCTAACCTATATATATGTATATATGGTTTTTGGTT
This sequence comes from Artemia sinica, assembly GCA_027921565.1. Lineage (NCBI taxonomy): Eukaryota > Metazoa > Arthropoda > Branchiopoda > Anostraca > Artemiidae > Artemia > Artemia sinica. The sequence goes on from CM051267.1 coordinate 53,529,971, forward strand.
TTTAGATTTATCAATTTTGTAAAGTTGTTAATTTAGATAAGTTTTCCTTGGTATCCCTAAAGTAACTTTTCTTTCTAGACAAGGCAAATATGTTATTTCATTGCAGATAACCAGCTGTAAGTTTACCAAGCTAAGTAAAAGACCTGTGATGCATAGAATCTTTTTAGGCCTAAAAATAAAGAAAAAGGTAGAAATAGTAGCTTGGCAATGCCTTTAAAGGTTATATTTTTGGTCATAGATTTACTTTTGCAAGTTATATTTGCATAACTCTTTTACTTCTCAAGATAGTAAGAATCCTGTATATAACTTATATAGGCCTAGTCAGTGAGTTACACATATTTTAAGTAGTAGGCTAAATATGTCACTCAGTTATATATTTCTGTATATAACTTATATGCCTAGTCAGTGAGTTACACATATTTATAAGCAGTAGGCTAAATATGTCACTCAGTTATATATTTCTGTATATAACTTATATAGGCCTAGTCAGTGAGTTACACATATTTTAAGTAGTAGGCTAAATATGTCACTCAGTTATATATTTCTGTATATAACTTAGATAGGCCTAGTCAGTGAGTTACACATATTTATAAGTAGTAGGTTAAATATGTCACTGAGTTATATATTTCTGTATATAACTTATATGCCTAGTCTGTGAGTTACACATATTTATAAGCAGTAGGCTAAATATGTCACTCAGTTATATATTTTTGTATATAACTTATATAGGCCTAGTCAGTGAGTTATACATATTTTAAGTAGTAGGATAAATTTGTCACTCAGTTATATATTTCTGTATATAACTTAAATAGGCCTAGTCAGTGAGTTACACATATTTATAAGTAGTAGGTTAAATATGTCACTGAGTTATATATTTATGTATATAACTTGTATGCCTAGTCATTGAGTTATACATATTTATAAGCAGTAGGATAAATATGTCACTCAGTTATATATTTCTGTATATAACTTATATAGGCCTAGTCAGTGAGTTACACATATTTATAAGTAGTAGGCTAAATATGTCACTCAGTTATATATTTCTGTATATAACTTAGATAGGCCTAGTCAGTGAGTTACACATATTTATAAGTAGTAGGCTAAATTTGTCACTGAGTTATATATTTCTGTATATAACTTATATAGGCCTAGTCAGTGAGTTACACATATTTTAAGTAGTAGGCTAAATATGTCACTGAGTTATATATTTCTGTATATAACTTATATGCCTAGTCAGTCAGTTACACATATTTATAAGTAGTAGGCTAAATATGTCACTCAGTTATATATTTCTGTATATAACATATATAGGCCTAGTCTGTGAGTTACACATATTTATAAGTAGTAGGTTTAATGTGTCACTGAGTTATATATTTCTGTATATAACTAATATAGGCCTAGTCAGTGAGTTATGTATATTTATAAGTAGTAGGTTAAATATGTCACTGAGTTATTGCCTTTGCAAAACAAAAGTGATCCGTTTATCTGGCCTCCCCCAGGCCATTCAGCATGTCCCCAGGTGGCGATAGGGGAACACTCTACAGATATGTAGGGTACCTCCATAGGAGGCATGGACCAAGGGGGGACCTTGTCCCTGGGGGTCCATAATAGAATCTGGGGCACCCTTGCCCGGGGTCATAAATACAGGCGGAGGAGGAAGAAGGCCCCTCAAATGTACACTCAAAAGGGCCCACTTGTTTATCCACAAGTTCCATGAGTTGCAAACCTTCTCCCAGCAATGGGTTAAATTGCATGGTGATGCAGAACACCATCGCGGGAAGATCCTCTATAGGAGGACAACTGTGGCAGGGCGTAAGATCCAGATCTATGGACAACGGCCTCTGCAAAGGGCTGCCTCGACCTTTTCGGGGTACCTGCAAGACTGGGGACCTTGCGGTCAACTCTATTCCCACTTGAGGAGTGGCGCCCCTCGAGGAAATTATAGCCTAGTAAACGACACAGCATTCGCACGGGATTCTGACTAATGGACAATTCTTCTGGAGTTGGTATGTTTTGATGGGCGTCTTTGGGCTGAAAAACCTCTTCCTAGCTAATTTATCTATTACGGGTTGCCTCCCCGTAGTAGCATAATATTTGTAGGCATGAATATATAATGAGTCGGAGGTAATAGGCTTGAGATTGTCTGTGCAGGATTTCGACTCTTGTTGATAGAAGAGCATCGCCAAGCGCTGAAAACCATCTTGTGACCAAGATGGGCCCAGGATTGCACAAAGCCTCCATTCATGGAGGTCCCAGGGACTTCTTGCTGTCCGGTTCTAAGCCGGCTTAAGCACTTCGGTGTAGACTTGAGAAGATATGTGATCCCCGTCCTGCACTGGTATCCGGGATCATTGCTTTTCCTGAGGCGAAAAAAATTTCAATGATTTAAAGAACATGAAAATTGGAACTTGGAATGTTACGACATTAAAAAATGACTATCGTATCGACATTTTGACTGACGAATTCAGACGATTCGAACTGGATCTATTAGGAGTTTCAGAAACTCATATCCCAGGGGTAGGAAGCATGAAATTAGGTGATATAGAATTTGTTTACTCAGGCAGGAAGGATGGGTTACATAGACAGGGAGTAGGGCTCATGATGAATAAGGAAGCTGCTAAGTCTTGTTTAGGCTGGGAAGGTATTAATAATAGAATACTAATTGCTCATTTTATGACTAGAAAGTTCAAGGTATCAGTTATAGTAGTATACGCCCCTGTAGAACCGACTGATGGAGATACTAGTGACTCAGATGAATTTTACTTACAGTTACAGGAGCAAATAGACAAGGTCCCAGGTAGAAATATGATGTTATTGCTGGGAGATTTTAACGCCCAGGTTGGTAGAAATATGGATAGATGGTATCCCAGCTTAGGTAAATTTGGTGTAGGAAAAGAAAACAGTAATGGATACAGACTTCTGCAATTTTGTAGGTATAACAATCTAGTTATAACCAATACGGTGTTTGGTCATAAAATGGCTCATAAGCTAACATGGTATTCACGTGATGGTAAGACAGCAAACCTTATTGATTATGTTATAGTAAATCGAAGACTGGCAGGATCAATACAAGATACTAGGGTATATAGGAGTGCTGTTATTGATGTTAAAAGTAAAGATCACCATCTAGTAGTGTCAAGGGTTAATTTAAAGCTGAAATATCGGAAGGGTAATTACCTCCCGGGAAGTTATGATGTTAGTAGACTCCAGGATGAGAATTTGAGAGAAACTTTCCAGGAACAGTTGAATACTAAACTTGAGAGCTTAAAATTTGATAATGTGGAAGATGGTTGGAATAATTTTAGAAAAATAATTTGTGAAGTTGCTGAAGGTGTATTAGGGAAGAAAGCTAGAACTGCAGCAAAGAATATTAGTGAAAAAGCTTTAAGTTTAATAGAAAGGAGAAAGGACTTGTACAAGAATTATCTGAGTGATAGATCACATGAAAACAAAAGAAATGTAAAGAAAGTGGAGAAAGCATTGAAATATGAACTAAGGAGGTGTGAAGTGGAGGCCATGGATAAAATTGCCGAGGATTTAGAAGATGCAGCTAGACGGCATAATAGTAAAATATTGTACTGGCACGTTAACAAATTGAGAGGTAGTAGTCAATCCGGACTTGTCCCAGTTAAAGATAGGAATGGGGTGGCAATTAGCGATAAGACAAAAGCTAAAGCGAGATGGGCCGAACATTTTGAGAATTTGGTTAACCGAGATAGAGTTGCAGGAAAAAATATAGAGGAAAATGAAAAAGTTTGTGATACCTTGGATGTGAAGGAAGATTTGTTTTGTGAGGAGGAATTAGAAACAGTACTAAAAGGATTAAAGAATAATAAGGCTCCAGGTGCTGATAGGGTAGTAAATGAGTTTCTTAAATATGGTGGCTCTGAGGTTAGAAATAAGTTATTGGAGATTATGAATATGATTTTTGAAAAAGGGGAAGTACCTAATGATTTTAGAAAAACCTTAATTAAGCCACTTTATAAGAAAGGTGATAAAAGTGAGTGTGGTAATTATCGAGGCATTAGTCTGGTCTCTGTAGGTAGCAAATTGCTTAGTAATATGATACTTTTTAGACTGAGAGATGCCGTAGACAAAGTTTTAAGAGAAGAGCAGTGCGGTTTTAGAAAAGGTAGAGGATGTGTTGACCAAATTTTCACTCTTAGGTTAATAATTGAGAAGTGCCTAAGTTTTCAAACACCTTTGGTCCTTAGTTTTATAGATTATGAGCAAGCGTTCGATTCTGTTGATAGAGGAGCTTTAGTAAAGGTTTTATCCTTGTATGGTATACCAGACAAATACATTAAATGATTAGTGCTATGTACGAGAATAACACTGCTGCGGTTAAGGTAGGAAATGAGGTTAGCAGCTGGTTTTGTATTAAATCAGGAGTTAAGCAGGGTTGTGTTCTATCCCCCTTTATATGGATTATTTTGATGGACTTTGTTTTAAGGAGCACAGGAAAGGCAATGGGAGACCACGGAATCAAATGGGGAGGAAAAAGTCTCCTGGACTTGGATTATGCTGATGATTTAAGCATCCTAGATGAAAGTGTGAGCAAAATGAATGAAGTTTTAGAGGTTTTGCGAGTTCAGGGTGCTAGTATTGGTTTGAAAATTAATGTTAGGAAGACCAAGTCACTAAGGCTAGGAATAAGTGAAGATGAAAAGGTGACGTTGGGTAATGAAAAGATTGATCAGGTGGGCAGTTTCACTTACCTTGGTAGTATTATTAGTAAAGATGGTGGGAGCAGTGAAGATGTTAAAAATAGAATAGCCAAGGCTCAGGGTGTTTTTTCACAGTTAAAAAAAGTCTGGAAGAATAGGAAGATAAGTCTGCAAACCAAGATTAGAATCTTAGAAGCTACAGTGATGACAGTGGTCAAATATGGCTCTGAAGCATGGACGCTCCGAAAAGCGGATGAAGATTTGCTAGATATTTTCCAGAGAAATTGCTTAAGGATTGTTCTGGGTACCCGGCTGACTGACCGTATTTCAAACAATAGGCTATACGAAAAATGTGGTTCAATACCACTTTCTAGGTCTATAATGAAAGAAAGGTTGAGGTGGTTAGGGCATGTTGTTCGGATGAAGGATGACAGATTGCCGAAGATTGTTCTTTTCGGCCAACCATCTAGGGCTAAACGGAAAGCAGGTCGTCCCCGTCTGGGTTGGGAGGACGTCATAAAGAAAGATTTAAAGGAAATGGGAACTTCGTGGGTGGGTGTAAAAAGGGAGGCTTTGAATAGATTGGGGTGGAGGAGGAGCGTGCGTAGCTGTGTTGGCCTCAGGCGGCTTGGTGCTGCGATGAGTTGTTAGTAGTAGTAGTAGTAGTAGTCTTTTCAAAGATATTTGATTTTTGAAGCAATCAAACAGTTTATGGTAATGAACTCTATAGTAATAGCTACTTGTCTCAATAGTAACTGAAACTCTAAAGAACGCAATTTTGATACGAATAGATATATCAAAGCCAACAGTTCTTGATAACGAACTGTATCCGTGTTGCATCGGTAGCTAGCAACCTACTAAGAGACGATCACGCCCCATAGTAAAATCTAAAGTAACCCATAACTCCTGAAGAAAGATTCAGATCAAAGCAAGAAGTATACTATTTGAACCGCCTTGTCCAAAACCTCTATATAGCAAACTTACCGTCCCTTGGCTTGAATAACAAGGAAAATTTGTTTACTTGAAAATCAAGAAAATTGACTTTAACCACGATATTCTCCATAAACGGCATCTTTTTTTCTTTCCGCTTTTTTTGACTCCTCAGCTAGCTTGGCACAGAAAAATCACAGAGAGCTGTATAATGGCTCATTTTAAAGGAAATTGCTACATCTAGTGTCTTCTGTAATTAAAAATAGAATATTTTTAAAAGTGGAATCAATTTTGTCAAAAAAAATTTAACATTAAGGATCGATACTTTAAATGGAAATTTTGTATCATCAGTATCATGGTTTAATTGATAGCTGAATTACAAACTAAAAGAAATCGATCCCGGAATCGATCAACCTTTCGGTTAACGGCCGATCGTGACATCTACTTGCATCAGGACGTCATTAATTAAAGTTGTAAAGTTAACAATATGATACATAATGGATTGATGCAGTTCACTATAAATAGAAACTATGTAAATGTCATCGGATATAGGTGAATCCTAGTAAATTAAAATTGTTAAACAAGTAAATTGGAATCATGTAAAGATTGATAATGACAAATGACAAGTCAAGGTAAAAGACGAAGTTTTTGTCCCACTACCCAAACAATTAAAAAAAACAAAAGATGGAAGTCAATGCATATATTAAAAGACGATCATCGGAATAACAAACCATTGGATACATTGGACTTAGTTAGCTAACTAATTGTTTAAGGTTCGTTTCTTACTATTTCAAAGAAGAAAAAGCCGCAGGCTTTTTCCTGTTTTTCATCATATAGCATTGAACGAACTCTAGTTGCAGCTAATGTCATCCGGGTTGCAGCGGTAGCTCGATCACATCCAATGTTGACGATGTTGACGATCAATGTAGACGATCATATCCAATGTTAAGAAATATAAAAACCCATAACTCCTAAAAAAAAAAGTCAGATCAAAACAAAAAGTATACCATTAGAACTGCCTTGTCCAAAACCCGTATGTAGGAAACTTTTTGTCATTATTTACATAAAAGCTCGATTTAGTTCATTAAAGCCGGGGATAAATATGAGTTTTATCGGTTGCAAGGCTGTAGAGATAACTGAAACCTAGTAAAGAACAAACCATTGCACATTAACTAGAAACTTTGCTAAGGGCTGTGGATCGTCCTTTACTAGGTAGCAGCTACCCCTGCAACCATGATGGTTTTAAAATCTGGCTATGACGTCAAACATTATTTTTTAACAAGTTTTTGTATATCAAACAGTTTGTGTTAACGAAATGTGTAGTGGGAACGAACCGTCTCATAGTAACTGAAACTCTTGAAAACGGAATTTTGATGCCAATAGATACATACAAAAATTGGATTTTTATACTGATTTTAAATATGTAAGTTTCATCAAGTTTAGTTATACCCATCAAAAGTTACGAGCCTGAGAAAATTTGCCCTATTTTCGAAAAAAGGGGAAAAAACCCCTTAAAAATCATAGAATCCTAATGAAAACCACACTATCAGATTCAGCGTATGAGACAACCTTACTGTAGAGGTTTCAAGCTCCTTTCCACAAAAACGTGGATTTTTGTGTTTTTTGTCACAAGAAACATCACGGATGCGTGTTTATTTGCCCTTTTTTTGCCTTACAATAAAAGACGGTCATTATAAAAGAAACTATTGTATATATAGGAATGAAGCAGCTGCCTGACTCTTTGAGGTTCGTTTCTTGTTATTCCAAAGAAAAAAAGCCATAGACTATTCCATTTTTTAATCGGGTATGTATCTAGGCAAGGTCTTAACGGTAATTCAGGGTGCAGCGGTATCCGTGTTGCAGCGTAGCTACCAACCTAGTAGGAGACAATCACGTCCAATACTAGCAAATGTAATAACCCATAACTCCTGAAAACAGAGTCATATCAAAACAAGAAGTACACTGTTAGAACCACCTTTTCCAAAATCCCTGTACAAGAAAGTTACCTTCACTTGGCTTAAACAACAAAGGAAATATATTGGCTTGAAAATCAATAAAAGCGGTTGAATCGACAATATTCTGCATATATCTGGGTTGCAGCGGTAGCTAGCAATCTGGGTTGCAGCGGTAGCTACCAACCTAGTAAGAGACGATCACGCCCCATATTAAAAACTAAAATAACCCACAAATCCTAAAAATAGAGTCAGGTCAAAACAAGAAGTACACAATTAAAACTGCCTTGTCAAAAGCCCTATATATGAAAACTTACCGTCCCTTGGCTTGAACAACAAGGAAAACCGGCTAGAAAATCAAGAAAAGTGGCTGAAGCCACGATATTCTGCACATACGGCATCTTTTTTTTGTTTCTGTTTTTTCCTCCTCAGCTGGCTAGGCACTTCAAAATCATAGAGAACTGTATAATGGCTTATTTTAAAGGAAATTGCTACATCTAGTGCATTTGTAATTAAAAATAAAATACTTTTTAAAATAGAATCAATTTTGAAAAATTACATAAAGGACCAATATAGTTCATCATAAATGGTGTTTGACAATACGGTTTCTTATATAATTGTCATTTATTATGTAAAATGCAGTAATTTCTAGGGGGTTTTAACAAAAAATTTATTTGTTAACTGAAAATAGAATAATTCCTGAAAATTTTTCATAAAATAATTTTATTTAACCGCAAACTGCAAAAATGTTTATGTTGTCTGACCAATAATTTTAATTTTTTATTCAAAACTGAAAAATACCTGAAAATTTTAAAATTAGTTTGGTTTTTCTTTCGCTTAAAGTGTTACATAAAGGATCGATATATTTTGATTTATATTAAGGGCCACAAGCCGTTATAGACTTATTAAATCTTCCATACAAAATAAAGGTAGGCTATTTATCCGGGTTGCAGCGGTAGCTAACAAAGTAGTAAGGGACACTCATGTCCATACGAAGAAATACAGTAGCCCATAACTCCTAGGAATAGAGTGAAATCGAAACACAAAGTATACTAATAGAATCACCTTGTTCGAAACCCTTATGTAGGAAACTTACAGCTCCTTGACTTGAATAAATAACAAAATGCATTGGCTTGAAAAATATGAAAAGATGATTGAACTACGATATTCTGCATCGAAGGTATCGTTTTTTCCTTTTTTTTCTGCGCAGCTAGCGTGGCACTGGAGCATCATAGAGAGCTGTTAAATGGCTCATTTGAAAGGGAATTGATGTATTTAAAAACATTTTCCAATTTACAAACATAATTTTTGAAATAGAATCAATTTTTTTAGGAAAAACTGTAATTCTATGTACGAGATTGATGAATGACGTGTTAATCTTAGGTTGTAACTATATATAGCGTAAAAGTAAATACGATATTTGAATGTTAGTTATAATTACATCATCACAGATTTGCTAAGGATATTTTGCAAACTGCAAAATATTTATGGTGTCTGAGCAATTATAATAATTTTGTTATTCAAACTAGAAAAATACCTGAAAATTTACCAATTAGTTTTGTGTTTTGTCCGATTTAATCAACGAAAGTTTTATTTCATCTCTCACTTCAAAGTTATAATTGTTTTCTGGAGCCAGACTTTTTTTTAGCTCAACTTCTAAAGTGCGGATCTCTTGTGCTATATTTCCGTGGACGAAAATGTATTTTTTATTTTATTTTAGTTTTCAGTTCAGAATCGCTAAGGTTATTATGTAAACTGCAAAAATATTTATGGTCTCTGAGCAATAGCTTTAATTTTTTAATTCAAACTAGAAAAAGACCTGAAATTTTTTAAACTAGTTTAGTTTTTTGTTAGGTTCTACTATAATTGTCTCCTGGGGCCAAACTTGTTTTGGGTAAACTTCTTAAGTGCGTATCTTTTGTGCTATGTTTCCGTAGAAAAGACATTCAACTTTTTATTTTATTTTAATTTTCAGTTCAAAATTGCTAAGATTATTAGGTTAACTGTAAAAATATTTATGGTGTCTGAGCAATAATTAAAATTTTTTAATCCAAACTAGAAAAATACCTGAAAATCTTAAAACTAGTTCGTTTTTGGTTAGTTTCTATTATAACTGTCTCCTGGAGCCAAAATTTTATCGGCTCAACTTCTAAAGAGCTTATCTTTTGCGCTATATTTCCGTAGAAGATAAATTAATTTATTTTATTTTATTTTAATTCTCATTTCAGAATCGTTTAAGTTATGTTGTAAATTACATAAATATTTACATTGTCTGAGCAATAATTTTAATGTTTTATTTCAAACTAGAAAAATTCTTGAAAATTTTAAAATTAATTTTATTTTTGGTTTGATAAATACACTCGGTACGTCATTTTAAGGATAGATCTTTATATTGGTATAATAATATACTATAGGTTATTGTAAATGTTTAGATTCCAAAAATATTCAGCATTTTACATCATATGTATTTTCAGCAATATACTACCAAAATATTCAGCATTACCCATCAATAATGCGCCAAATATATCACAAATGAATGAAATAACCGAAACAACCATTCATAAAAACAATGAAATTACACACAATGAAAGATTAAATGTGACAGAGTTACCTACTCAGACAAAGCCATTAGGTACATCGGGTCTCAATGTGTTCAGTTGTTTGTCTGCTATTCTGACCGATACAGACCGATCGGATGTTTGCCATTCGGATGAGTTTTGGGGATATTACATTGCTGGTTTAGTAATAGCTGTGGTAATTGCGGTGTTATTGTTAATTTGTTTTATACGTTGTTGTTCCAAAAGACAGGTAAAAAAACATAGTAGTGGAAGAGCCAGTAAAAGGCGAAACATCTTTGTCGTTTGAATTGGAATATACCGTATTTGTTCTATGTCTAGTGATAGTTGTACTAGTGGTTAGACTTCTTTTTGAGTTCTACGACAGGCAGAGCCTTAGAATAAATTCAATCGAAACCAATGAAAGATTTACAGCTTGATACTCCTGTCCAAACTATTTATGAAGGATATATACTTATATTTATGATAAACGAAAATAAAACGAAATAAGAAGTAGCTTTCTTTGAAAAGAGCAAAAAAAATCCAAGACATCATACGATAGTTCCTAGCTTATTTAGAATCACACAATGGCTTTTGCGTATAGAAAATTACAAGATATGTGTTGTCGATACTTTCCAAAATATGAAGAGGAGTTTCGGACTGATGTGTCAATAGCTCTTTTCGTAATCATAAGAGTTGAAATATTTGCAAATGAACAGCCTTTGGTTTATGGACAGGATGAGCAGCAAACCAACATGAATCTACTCAAAGTAGAATTACTTACAAAAGCATTTAGATGTAGTAGGGTCCTTTAAAATGAGCCATTAAACATTTCTCTATGATGATCTGATAGCAAAGCTCGCGTAAAAAGCTAGTAGAATGCTTCGTCTGGATTTGCTCACGCCCCTAGGAATTCCTATGCTATTTGCTCACGCCCCTAGGAATCTCCATGTTATTTGCTTGCCTTACGTTCCTTGGCGCCTTTCCAGAGCATGTACTTATGGATTTGCTTGCCTTATGTTCCTTGGTGTCTTTCCAGAGCATGTACTTATGGTTTTGGGTGGATTATGTTCCCTCCCATGCTATTCTAGGAGCTTATGTTCCTTCCTATGCTATAACAAGGGCTTATGTTCCCTCCCATGCTATTTTAAGGGCTTATGTTCCCTTCCATGCTATTCTATGTTCCATCCCATGTTATTCTAAGGGTTTATGTTCCCTTCCATGCTATTCTATAGCGCTACGTTCCTTCCATTGTTATTCTATGGGACCTCTACACGTGATAAAAGACGTTATGAAACTATGTGCTATTTGCTTTTGTCCCGTTGGTACCATTCCAAACGAGTGGGGATTCCCCGTCTGTTCCTAAACATTGCAAAAAAGATAACAGTATGAACGGGGGATTCCCCGCACAAATTTGTTTCAACTCCAAGTTTTTCAACCAGACTGGTTTTTTGAAAGAATAGTGTGTACATGTGTGTAGGCTTTGTCATTAAAAAGTTGGACACTACAATCAGAATTGTTTGATTGACATTTAAAAAGGGGTAATGAGATTTGCAAATTGGAGTGTAGGATTCGCGAATTTGATCCTATTAAGGATTTACTTGAAAATTTTTTTTTTAACTAGAAATGGCTGAAAAGTGTTTAGGGGGAGATGAGGTGATTGTGTACTGTATAATACACATGTGATGTTTGGACAGTGTTGTCAATTTAAAATAGTTTAACGTTCCCTTCGTTCCCCCATTTCTGAGGGCAGGGGAGGGGGGGGGGTCAATTTTGGAGGGAAAATCAAAAATGCTCAAAATCGAAAATAAATGGGATCTGCCTCAAGGGCAAGGCTCAGAGGCCCCTCCTTCCTCCATTTCTGAGGGCAGGGGAGGGGGGGGGTCAATTTTGGAGGGAAAACCAAAAATACTCAGAATCGAAAATAAATGGGATCTGCCTCAAGGGCAAGGTTCAGAGGCCCCTCCTTCCTCCATTTCTGAGGGCAGGGGAGGGGGGGGGGTCAATTTTGGAGGGAAAACCAAAAATACTCAGAATCGAAAATAAATGGGATCTGCCTCAAGAGGAAGGCTCAGAGGCCCTTCGTTCCCCCATTTCGGAGGGCAGGGGAGGGGGGGTAAATTTTGGAGGAAAAACCAAAAATACTCAGAATCGAAAATAAATGGGATCTGCCTCAAGGGCAAGGCTCAGAGGCCCCTCCTTCCTCCATTTCTGAGGGTAGGGGAGGGGGGGGGGTCAATTTTGGAGGGAAAACCAAAAATACTCAGACTCGAAAATAAATGGGATCTGCCTCAAAGGGAAGGCTCAGAGGCCCCTCCTTCCCCCATTTCTGAGGACAGGGGGAGGGGGGGGGGTCAATTTTGGAGGGAAAACCAAAAATACTCAGAATCGAAAATAAACGGGATCTGCTTCAAGGGGGAGGCTCAGAGGCCCTTCGTTCCCCCATTTCTGAGGGCAGGGGAGGGGGGTCAATTTTGGAGGGAAAACCAAAAATACTCATAATAGAAAAAAAACGGGATCTGCCTCAAGGACAAGGCTCAGAGGCCCTTCGTTCCCCCATTTCTGAGGGAAGGGGAGGGGGGGGGGGTCAATTTTCGAGGGAAAACCTAAAATACTCAGAATCGAAAATAAATGGGATCTGCCTCAAGGGGATGGCTCAGAGGCCCTTCGTTCCCCCATTTCTGAGAGCACGGGAGGGGGGGTCAATTTTGGAGGGAAAACCAAAAATGCTCAGAATCGAAGATAATTTCCATTCGTCTTAGTTTTTTTTAACGTTGCTTCTTATTTCTATTTGAAAATGCTTATTTTTTAATTTAATTGGGAATGAAAAGTCAAACTCTAATATAAAGAACAAGATATTTTGGAGAGGGTAGCTAACTTCATATACGGGATAATTTCCATTCGTCTTAGTTTTTAAAGATGCTCCTTATTTCTAGTTGAAAATGCTTATTTTTTAATTTAATTGGGAATGAAAAGTCAAAGTCTAACATAAAGAACAAGGTATTTCGGAGGGGGTAGCTAACTTCATATACGGGATAATTTCCATTCGTCTTTGTTTTTTAACGATGCTCCTTATTTCTAGTTGAAAATGCTTATTTTTTAATTTAATTGGAAATGAAAAGTCAAAGTGCCAGAATGGTTGAAATCCACTAGCTCAGAAGTGGGGTCTCAGTCCACCAGCCAGAATGGTTGAAATCCACTAGCTCAGAAGTGGGGTCTTAGTCCACCAGCCTGAATGGTTGAAATCCAGTAGCTCAGAAGTGGGGTCTTAGTCCACCAGCCTGAATGGTTGAAATCCACTAGCTCAGAATTGGGGTCCCAGTCCACCAGCCTGAATGGTGAAAATTCACTAGCTCAGAATTGGGGTCTTAGTCCACCAGCCTGAATGGTGGAAATCCACTAGCTCAGTATTGGGGTCTTAGTCCACCAGCCTGAATGGTGAAAATCTACTAGCACAGTATTGGGGTCTCAGTCAACCAGCCTGAATAGTGGAAATTCACTAACTCAGAATTGGGGTCTTAGTCCACCAGCCTGAATGGTGGAAATTCACTAGCTCAGAATTGGGGTCTTAGTCCACCAGCCTGAATGGTTGAAATTCACTAGGTCAGAATTGGGGTCTTAGTCAGTGTTCAGATTGGAGCGTTGGGGTCCGACTATCTGGGCTCTATTTGTCAAGACCTGAATGCTAAGCGATGGACATGAGCTCGATTGGGACCCCATTGTGAAAATGGAAAACAAAAAACAAAAAATATATTGTTGGTGTGTGTGTAGAGCATGGCATGGTTACCGCTAGGGCGACAGTCTAACCGTTGACGGTTTTAGGTATCCGTGAATAAGTTCTAAGGCGAGAGTGGAAGCTGAGACAAATTTTTGGAGGTGCCCATCTCACCTTCCCAGAGTCTCAGGCAAGTGACCCTAAATTTGAAAAAGTGGAAATTGGCTCAGGTTTTCTAAACTGAGCTGAGACAATGAATAGATACTATTGGGAAAGTGATTGGAGACGCTGGGCATCCGTGAACAAGTGCTAAATTAAGAGAGGAATTTGGGACAATATTTGGGGGTGCCCACCCGCCCAGAGTCTCCGGCAGGTGACCCAAAAATTTAAAAAACACACAGAGACGACAGACACAAAGAGACGAATCACACACAGAGAGGACAAACTCACAGAAACGACACATAGAGACGACACATGCACAGAGACGATACACACACAAAGAGAGAGACGAGACACACACACAGAAATGACAAACACACATAGAGACGACACACACAAAGAGACGTCACACACACACAGATACGAAACACACATAAAGACGACACACACATAGAGACAACACACACACAGAGACAACATCCACACAAAGACGACACACACACACACAGAGACGACACACACACAGAGACGACACACTCAAAGTGATGACTTACACATAGAGACGACACACACACAGAGACGAAAAGCACACAGAAACGACACACACACACATACACAGAGACGACACACACATAGAGACAACACAGACACAGAGACGACACACATACACAGAGACGACAACACATAGAGAGACGACACGCACACAGAGACGACAAACACACAGAGACAACACGCACACAGATACGAAACACCCACAGAGATGACACATGCACAGAGACGACACACACACACAGAGTCCACTCACACACAGAGAGGACAAACACAGAGACGACAGACACAAGGAGATGAAATCACACACAGAGAGGACAAAAACGCACAGAAAACGACACACATAGAGACGACAGAGAGACGACACACACACACAGAGAGATGACAAACACACAGAGACAACACACACACACAAAGAGACGACACTCACACACAGATAGGAAACACAAAGAGAAGACACACGCACAGAGACTATACACACACAGAGCCAACTCACGCACAGAGAGGACAAACACACAGAGACGACAGACACAAAGAGACGACTCACACACACAGAGAGGACAAACACACAGAAATGACACACAGAAATGACACACACAGAGAGACGAAACACACGCATAGAGACAACACAGACACAGAGACGACACACACACAGACGAAACACACCCAGAGATGACGCATACACAGAGGTGACACACACATAGAGACGACAAACATACAGAGAAGACACAAAACAGAGACGACACACTCACATAGAGACGACACACACACATACAAAGACAACAAACACAGAGACAACACACGCACAGTTACGACACATGCACAGAGACGACACACACACAGAGTCCACTCACACACAGAGAGGACAAACACACAGAGACGACAGACACAAAGAGACGAATCACACACAGAGAGGACAAACACACAGAAACGACACATAGAGACGATACATGCACAGAGACGATACACACACACAGAGTCAACACACACCGAGAGACGAGACATGGCGTATCTGATGAAATAATTTAGGTCGTATGATCAATTTAATTTATTTATTTTTTAATACAGTAGTTTTTTTTTAGTAAGGACACTCAAGACAACACGCACACAGAGAGAACACACACAAACAGGTACGAAACACACATAGAGACGACACATGCATAGAGATAACACACACACACACAGAGACGACACTCATACAGAGACGACACACACACAGAGACGACACACACACAGAGACGACATACTCAAAGTGACGACTTACACATAGAGACGACACACACACACATACATACACACAAAGACGACAAACACACAGAGACGAGACACATAGAGAGACGACACACACACACAGAGATGACAAACACACAGAGACGACAGACACAAAGAGACGACTCACAAACAGAGAGGACAAACACACAGATACGATACACACAGAGAGACGACACACACACATAGAGACAACACAGACACAGAGACGACACACACACACACAGAGACGAAACGCACACAGAGACGACACATACACAGAGGTGATACACACATAGAGACAACAAACATACAGAGCAGACACAAAAACAGAGACGACACACTCACATAGAGGCGACACATACACACACACACACACACCCACACACACACACAAAGACAACAAACACAGAGAAGACGACACACACACAAAGACGATAATCATACAGAGAAGACACAAAAACAGAGACGACACACCCACAGAGATGACACACACACATTGAGACGACACACGCACAGACACGACACACAAACAGAGTCATAGTGAGAGAGATATCCAAAAAGTTGGGTTGATCTAGGTTCACTTAGAGTGGCGCGCCACTCTAAGTGTGTCTAAGTGTGTGTGTCTGTGCATGTGTTGTCTCTGTGGGTGTTTCGTATCTGTGTGTCTGTCATCTCTATGTCTGTGTTGTCTCTATGTGTGTGTCGTCTCTGTGTGTGTGTGTCGTTTCTGTGTGTTTGTCCTCTCTGTGCGTGTGTCGTCTCTTTGTGTGTTTCGTATCTGTGTGTGTTGTCTCTATGTGTTTGTCGTCTCTGTGTGCGTGTCGTCTCTCTGTGTGTCGTCTCTGTGTGTTTGTCGTCTCTCTATGTGTGTCGTCTCTGTGTGTTTGTCGTCTCTGTGTGTGTGTCGTCTCTATGTGTAAGTCGTCACTTTGAGTGTGTCGTCTCTGTGTGTGTGTCGTCTCTCTATGTGTGTCGTCTCTGTGTGTGTGTCGTCTCTATGTGTAAGTCGTCACTTCGAGTGTGTCGTCTCTGTGTGTGTGTGTCGTCTCTGTCTGGATGTTGTGTCTCTGTGTGTGTGTGTTGTCTCTATGTGCGTGTCGTCTCTATGTGTGTTTCGTATCTGTGTGTGTGTGACGTCTCTTTGTGTGGGTCGTCTCTATGTGTGTTTGTCATTTCTGTGTGTGTGTCTCGTTTCTCTCTCTGTGTGTGTTGACTCTGTGTGTGTGTATCGTCTCTGTGCATGTGTCGTCTCTATGTGTCGTTTCTGTGTGTTTGTCCTCTCTGTGTGTGACTAGTCTCTTTGTGTAAGTCGTCTCTGTGTGTTTGTCGTCTCTGTGTGTGTGTCGTCTCTATGTGTAAGTCTTCACTTTGAGTGTGTCGTCTCTGTGTGTGTGTCGTCTCTGTGTGTTTGTCGTCTCTGTGTGTGTGTCGTCTCTATGTGTAAGTCGTCCCTTTGAGTGTGTCGTCTCTGTGTGTATGTGTCGTCTCTGTGTGGATGTTGTCTCTGTGTGTGTGTGTTGTCTCTATGTGTGTGTCGTCTCTATGTGTGTTTCGTATCTGTGTGTGTGTGACGTCTCTTTGTGTGGGTCGTCTCTATGTGTGTTTGTCATTTTTGTGTGTGTGTCTCGTCTCTCAGTGTGTGTGTGTATCGTCTCTGTGCATGTGTCGTCTCTATGTGTCGTTTCTGTGTGTTTGTCCTCTCTGTGTGATTCGTCTGTTTGTGTCTGTCGTCTCTGTGCGTTTTAAAATTTTTGTGTCACCTGCCGGAGACTCTGGGCGGGTGGGCGCCCCCAAATATTGTCCCAAATTCCTCTGTCAATTTAGCACTTGTTCACGGATGCCCAGCGTCTCCAATCACTTTCCCAATAGTATCTATTCATTGTCTCAGCTCAGTTTAGAAAATCTGAGCCAATTTCCACTTTTTCAAGTTTAGGGTCACTTGCCTGAGACTCTGGGCAGGTGAGGTGGGCACCTCCAAAAATTTGTCCTAGCTTCCACTCTCGCCTTAGAACTTTTTCACAGATACCTAAAACCGTCAACGGTTAGACTGTTGCCCTAGCGGTAACCATGCCATGCTCTACACACATACCAACAATATATTTTTTGTTTTTTGTTTTCCATTTTCACAATGGGGTCCCAATCGAGCTCATGTCCATCGCTTAGCATTCAGGTCTTGACAAATAAAGCCCAGATAGTCGGACCCCAACGCTCTAATCTGAACACTGACTAAGACCCCAATTCTGAGCTAGTGGATTTCCACCATTCAGGCTGATGGACTAAGACCCCAATTCTGAGCTAGTGAATTTCCACCATTCAGGCTGGTGGACTAAGACCCCAATTCTGAGCTAGTGAATTTCCACCATTCAGGCTGGTGGACTAAGACCCCAATACTGAGCTAGTGGATTTCCACCATTCAGGCTGGTGGACTAAGACCCAATTACTGAGCTAGTGGATTCCCACCATTCAGGCTGGTGGACTAAGACCCCAATTCTGAGCTAGGGAATTTCCACCATTCAGGCTGGTGGACTGGGACCCCAATTCTTAGCTAGTGGATTTCAACCATTCAGGCTGGTGGACTAAGACCCCACTTCTGAGCTAGTGGATTTCAACCATTCAGGCTGGTGGACTAAGACCCCACTTCTGAGCTAGTGGATTTCAACTATTCTGGCTGGTGGACTGAGACCCCACTTCTGAGCTAGTGGATTTCAACCATTTTGACACTTCGACTTTTCATTCCCAATTAAATTAAAAAATAAGCATTTTCAACTAGAAATAAGGAGCATCGTTAAAAAAAACTAAGACGAATGGAAATTACCTCGTATATGAAGTTAGCTACCCCCTCCGAAATACCTTGTTCTTTATGTTAGACTTTGACTTTTCATTCCCAATTAAATTAAAAAATAAGCATTTTCAACTAGAAATAAGGAGCATCGTTAAAAACTAAGACGAATGGAAATTATCCCGTATATGAAGTTAGCTACCCTCTCCAAAATATCTTGTTCTTTATGTTAGAGTTTGACTTTTCATTCCCAATTAAATTAAAAAATAAGCATTTTCAACTAGAAATAAGGAGCATCGTTAAAAAAAACTAAGACGAATTGAAATTATCTTCGATTCTGAGCATTTTTGGTTTTCCCTCCAAAATTGACCCCCCCCCTCCCGTGCCCTCAGAAATGGGGGAACGAAGGGGCTCTGAGCCTTCCCCTTGAGGCAGATCCCATTTATTTTTTATTCTGAGTATTTTGTTTTTCCCTCCAAAATTGACCCCCCCCTCCCCTGCCCTCAAAAATGGGGGAACGAAGGGCCTCTGAGCCTTGCCCTTGAGGCAGATCCCGTTTATTTTCGATTCTGAGTATTTTTGGTTTTCCCTCCAAAATTGACCCCCCTCCCCTGCCCTCAGAAATGGGGGAACGAAGGGCCTCTGAGCCTTCCCCTTGAGGCAGATCCCCTTTATTTTCGATTCTGAGTATTTTTGGTTTTCCCTCCAAAATTGACCCCCCCCCCCCCTGTCCTCAGAAATGGGGGAAGGAGGGGCCTCTGAGCCTTTTCCTTGAGGCAGATCCCATTTATTTTCGATTCTGAGTATTTTTGGTTTTCCCTCCAAAATTGACCCCCCCTCCCCTGCCCTAAGAAATGGAGGTTGGAGGGGCCTCTGAGCCTTGCCCTTGAGGCAGATCCCATTTATTTTCGATTCTGAGTATTTTTGGTTTTCCCTCTAAAATTGACCCCCCCCCTCCCCTGCCCTCAGAAATGGGGGAACGAAGGGCCTCTGAGCCTTCCTCTTGAGGCAGATCCCATTTATTTTCGATTCTGAGTATTTTGGTTTTCCCTCCAAAATTGACCCCCCCCCTCCCCTGCTCTCAGAAATGAGGGAACGAAGGGCCTCTGAGCCTTCCCCTTGAGGCAGATCCCATTTATTTTCGATTCTGAATATTTTTGGTTTTCCCTCCAAAATTGACCCCCCCTTCCCCAGCCCTCAGAAATGGAGGAAGGAGGGGCCTCTGAACCTTGCCCTTGAGGCAGATCCCATTTATTTTCGATTCTGAGTATTTTTGGTTTTCCCTCCAAAATTGACCCCCCCCTCCCCTGCCCTCAGAAATGGAGGAAGGAGGGGCCTCTGAGCCTTGCCCTTGAGGCAGATCCCATTTATTGTCAATTCTGAGCATTTTTGATTTTCCCTTCAAAATTGACCCCCCCTCCCCTGCCCTCAGAAATGGGGGAACGAAGGGAACGTTAAACTATTTCATAAAGAAAGAAAAACGAGCAAAAATGGGGTTTTTATAGGCCAAATGACGATACTGAAAAAACAAAGCGAATATTTCGAGAGGACAAACGCCTCTCTTCTTCAGCGCGAAACGAAACGATGTATCAATAAAAGCCAAAAATTAAAAGAATTAAAACCAACTACCTAACAACCATAAAAGCGAGTTATTCGCCAATATCCGCGATTTGCACAAAATCCAAAAAAAAACATGAACTGCCATCGACGGATACTAGCGAGCAACTGACAAATGAAAGGAATCAATTCATTCACTCGAAAAAACAAAACGAACCAGCAATTAAATAAGTTGGAAAACTATGTCGTTTGATTTCGGATTTTAATTAAGGCATTTCTTGCAGACACCCTTTGAGACCTAAGGGGTTGTTCACGTGTTTGATTAGATGACTGGGAAAGTGGTTCAAGGTTTATTTCAGGGATTACTAAAGTATCGGCTTCTCTTTTGAGAAATTAAGAATAAACGAGTCATATTTCGGTTTTCTCAAAAGAGAAGCCGATACGTTAGTAATCCCTGAAATAAACCTTGAACCACTTTCCCAGTCATCTAATCAAACACGTGAACAACCCCTTAGGTCTCAAAGGGTGTCTGCAAGAAATGCCTTAATTAAAATCCGAAATCAAACGACATAGTTTTCCAACTTATTTAATTGCTGGTTCGTTTTGTTTTTTCGAGTGAATGAATTGATTCCTTTCATTTGTCAGTTGCTCGCTAGTATCCGTCGATGGCAGTTCTTGTTTTTTTTTTTTTTGGATTTTGTGCAAATCGCGGATATTGGCGAATAACTCGCTTTTATGGTTGTTAGGTAGTTGGTTTTAATTCTTTTAATTTTTGGCTTTTATTGATACATCGTTTCGTTTCGCGCTGAAGAAGAGAGGCGTTTGTCCTCTCGAAATATTCGCTTTGTTTTTTCAGTATCGTCATTTGGCCTATAAAAACCCCATTTTTGCTCGTTTTTCTTTCTTTATGTGATGTCAGGCCAATGTGGTTTAAGAAATTATCTTCGTTCAACTATTTTAAATTGACAACACTGTCCAAACATCACATGTGTATTATACAGTACACAATCACCTCGTCTCCCCCAAAACACTCTTCAGCCGTTTCTAGTTAAAAATTTTTATTTCAAGTAAATCCTTAATAGGATCAAATTCGCGAATCCTACACTCCAATTCGCAAATCTCATTACCCCTTTTTAAATGTCAATCAAACAGTTCTGATTGTAGTGTCAAAACATCAGTTGTGTATTATACAGTACACAATCACCTCATCTCCCCCAAAACACTTTTCAGCCATTTCTAGTTAAAAATTTTTATTTCAAGTAAATCCTTAATAGGATCAAATTCGCGAATCCTACACTCCAATTCGCAAATCTCATTACCCCTTTTTAAATGTCAATCAAACAATTCTGATTGTAGTGTCCAAGTTTTTAATAACAAAGCCTATACACAGGTAAACACTATGCTTTCAAAAAACCAGTCTGGTTGAAAAACTTGGAGTTGAAACAAATTTGTGCGGGGAATCCCCCGTTCATACTGTTATCTTTTTTGCAATGTTTAGGAACAGACGGGGAATCCCCACTCGTTTGGAATGGTACCAACGGGACTGAAGCAAATAGCACATAGTTTCATAACGTGTTTAATCACGTGTAGAGGTCCCATAGAATAACAATGGAAGGAACAGAGCGCTACAGAATAGCATGGAAGGGAACATAAACCCTTAGAATAACATGGGAGGGAACATAGAATAGCGTGGAAGGGAACATAAGCCCTTAAAATAGCATGGGAGGGAACATAAGCCCTTGTAATAGCATAGGAAGGAGCATAAGCTCCTAGAATAGCATGGGAGGGAACATAATCAACCCAAATCCATAAGTACATGCTCTGGAAAGACACCAAGGAACAAAAGGCAAGCAAATCCATAAGTACATGCTCTGGAAAGGCGCCAAGGAACGTAAGGCAAGCAAATAACATGAAGATTCCTAGGGGCGTGAGCAAATAGCATAGGAATTCCTAGGAGCGTGAGCAAATCCAGACGAAGCATTCTACTAAAGCTCGCGTAAAAAAGCAAAAAGGGAGAGGGAGACACATAATCTTTCTTGTTGTTCAAGGTAGGAAACTGTAATTCTCCAATAAATGGTTTTCGACCATACAGACTTCATCGTATGCACTTTTTATTTCAATCTGATATTGTTTTCTATGCATTTTTGGATTCTCTTTGAAATCACAATAAGTTTTTTTTCGTTATAAACTCTTACTTTTAAAATTAGCCGAAGTAATAGTTACCATTCCTTAACCAGTGTCAGATGGTAATTTTTTCTCATTTGGCATTTTTTTCAAAAGGTGTTTTTCAACCTTTGGCTACTGTGTATCATACTGAGATCACTTGACTCTTTACATCCTTTTATATTGATTACCACGAACTGTTTGACAATACTAATTAATGGTTAGACTTCGGTCTTTAAGTTATCATATACTGTTAAAATTATTTCTTATACGAACATTTCTTGGTGCATGTTTAGAACTTAGGACTTTTAATCCTGAAATCGTTGAATCCTTCAAATCTTGGTGGACCTTGTTGGAAACTTATATATTTAAAATCAGCATAAAAATCCAATTCTTTTGATGTATCTATTGATATTAAAATTCCGTTTTTTAGAGTTTTGGATACTAGTGAGACCAGTGGCTCTTGCTTTACAGTTCGTTACCACGAACTGTTTGAAAATTATGTCCTTAAAAGCCTGCAGAGTGCAGCGGATAGCGTGCAGGAATTCCGTTTCATCGGTTGCAGGCTAAAACCCTGCTGTAAGCAATTTTTATATATTTGTCAATTAAAAGTCTAAACAAAACTTCTATTAATAACTACTATATGAGATTCTCTACACCGACACCATTTATGATGAACTATATCGATCCCTTATGCAAAACCGCTGTTACCCGAATTGCTAGCTACCGGTGCGACCCGGACTACCTATAAAGATACATTATATAGTCACTTGGTATCTTAGCAATAATATTAATCTTGTAATTTAAACTGGAATTATACCTTAAAATTTTCAAATTAGTTTAATTTTTTGTTAATTTTTTTATACTTGATACGTTACTTAAACACAAAAGGTAGGATAAAATTATCCGGGTTGCAGCGGTAGCTAGCAAGCTAGTAAGAGACGATCACGCCCCGTATTAAAAACTAAAGTAACCCATAACTCCTAAAAATAGATTCAGACCAAAACAAAAAGTATACTATTAGAACCGTTTTGTACAAAAGCTCAGTATGGCAAACTTACCCTTCCTTGATTTCCGCTTGATTTTACTCCTCAGCTAGCTGGGCAATGGAAAATCATAGAGAGCTGTAAAATGGCTCATTTTAAAGTAAATTGCTACATCTATTCACTTTTGTAATCAAAAATAAAATAGTTTTAAAGTAGAATCAATTTTATCAAAAAAATTGCATTTTTGATGTATTTTATTACTGCAGTCTTTTCAAAGATATTTGATTTTTGAAGCAATCAAACAGTTCATGGTAATGAACTCTATAGTAATAGCTACTTGTCTCAATAGTAACCGAAACTCTAAAGAACGAAATTTTGATACAAATAGATATATCAAAGCTAACAGTTCTTGATAACGAACTGTATCCGTGTTGCATCGGTAGCTAGCAACTTACTTAGAGACGATCACGCCCCATAGTACAATCTAAAGTAACCCTTAACTCCTGAAAAAAGATTCAGATCAAAGCAAGAAGTATACTATTTGAACCGCCTTGTCCAAAACCTTTATATAGCAAACTTACCGTCCCTTGGCTTGAATAACAAGGAAAATTTGTTTGCTCGAAAATCAAGAAAATTGACTTTAACCACGATATTCTCCACAAGCGACATCTCTTTTCTTTCCGCTTTTTTTTTATTCCTTAGCTAGATGGGCACTGAAAAATCACAGAGAGCTGTATAATGGCTCATTTTAAAGGAAATTGCTACATCTAGTGTCTTCTGTAATTGAAAATATAATATTTTTAAAAGTAGAATCAATTTTGTCAAAAAATTTAACATTAAGGATCGATACTTTAAATTGAAATTTTGTAAGTATCATCAGTATCATGGTTTTATTGATAGCTGAATTACAAACTAAAAGAAATTGATCCCGGAATCGATCAACCTTTCGGTTAACGGCCGATCGTGACATCCACTTGCATCACGACGTCATTAATTAAAGTTGTAAAATTAACAATATGATACATAATGGATTGATGCAGTTCATTATAAATAGGAACTATGTAAATATCATTGGATATATCTGAATCCTAGTAAATTAAAATTGTTAAACAAGTAAATTGGAATCATGTAAAGATTGATAACGACAAATGACAAGCCAAGGTAAAAGAAGAAGTTTTTGTCCCACTACCCAAACAATTAAAAAAACAAAAGATGGAAGTCAGTGCATATATTAAAAGACGATCATCGGAATAACAAACCATTGGATACATTGGACTTAGTTAGCTAACTAATTGTTTAAGGTTCGTTTCTTACTATTTCAAAGAAGAAAAAGCCGCAGGTTTTTTCCTGTTTTTCATCATATAGCATTGAACGAACTCTAGTTGCAACTAATGTCATCCGGGTTGCAGCGGTAGCTCGATCACATCCAATGTTGACGATGTTGACGATCAATGTAGACGATCATATCCAATGTTAAGAAATATAAAAACCCATAACTCCTAAAAAAAAAAGTCAGATCAAAACAAAAAATATACCATTAGAACTGCCTTGTCTAAAACCCGTATATAGGAAACTTTTTGTCATTATTTACATAAAAGCTCGATTTAGTTCATTAAAGCCGGGGATATATATGAGTTTTATCGGTTGCAAGGCTGTAGAGATAACTGAAACCTAGTAAAGAACAAACCATTGCACATTAACTAGAAACTTTGTTAAGGGCTGTGGATCGTCCTTTACTAGGTAGCAGCTACCCCTGCATAACGATGGTTTTAAATTCTGGCTATGACGTCAAACATTATTTTTTAACAAGTTTTTGTATATCAAACAGTTTGTGTTAAGGAACTGTGTAGTGGGAACGAACCGTCTCATAGTAACTGAAACTCTTGAAAACGGAATTTTGATGCCAATAGATACATACAAAAATTGGATTTTGATACTGATTTTAAACATGTAAGTTTCATCAAGTTTAGTTATACCCATCAAAAGTTACGAGCGTGAGAAAATTTGCCCTATTTTCAAAAAAAGGGGAAAACACCCCTTAAAAATTATAGAATCCTAATGAAAACCACACTATCAGATTCAGCGTATGAGACAACCTTACTGTAGAGGTTTCAAGCTCCTTTCCGCAAAAACGTGGATTTTTGTATTTTTTGTCACAAGAAACATCATCGGATGCGTGTTTATTTGCCCTTTTTTTTGCCTTACAATAAAAGACGGTCATTAGAAAAAAAAAACTATTGTATATATAGGAATGAAGCAGCTGCCTGATTCTTTGAGGTTCGTTTCTTGTTATTCCAAAGAAAAAAAGCCATAGACTTTTCCAGTTTTTAATCGGGTATGCATCTAGGCAAGGTCTTAACGGTAATTCAGGGTGCAGCGGTATCCATGTTGCAGCGTAGCTACCAACCTAGTAAGAGACAATCACGTCCAATACTAGCAAATTTAATAACCCATAACTCCTTAAAACAGAGTCATATCAAAACAAGAAGTACACCGTTAGAACCACCTTTTCCAAAACCCCTATACAAGAAAGTTACCTTCACTTGGCTTAAACAACAAAGGAAACATATTGGCTTGAAAATCAATAAAAGCGGTTGAAACGACAATATTCTGCATATATCTGGGTTGCAGCGGTAGCTAGCAATCCGGGTTGCAGCGGTATCTACCAACCTAGTAAGAGATGATCACGCCCCATATTAAAAACTAAAATAACCCACAAATCCTAAAAATAGAGTACACAATTAAAACTGCCTTGTCAAAAACCCTATATATGAAAACTTACCGTCCCTTGGCTTGAACAACAAGGAAAACCGGCTAGAAAATCAAGAAAAGTGGCTGAAGCCACGATATTCTGCACATACGGCATCTTTTTTTGTTTCTGTTTTTTTCCTCCTCAGCTGGCTAGGTACTTCAAAATCATAGAGAACTGTATAATGGCTTATTTCAAAGGAAATTGCTACATCTAGTGCCTTTTGTAATTAAAAATAAAATAGTTTTAAAAATAGAATCAATTTTGAAAAATTACATAAAGGACCAATATAGTTCATCATAAATGGTGTTTGACAATACGGTTTCTTATATAATTGTCATTTATTATGTAAAATGCAGTAATTTCTAGGGGGTTTTAACAAAAAATTTATTTGTTAACTGAAACTAGAATAATTCCTGAAAATTTTTAATAAAATAATTTTATTTAAACGCAAACTGCAAAAATATTTATGTTGTCTGACAAATAATTTTTATTTTTTATTCAAACCTGAAAAATACCTGAAAATTTTAAAATTAGTTTGGGTTTTCTTTCGCTTAAAGTGTTACATAAAGGATCGATATATTTTGATTTATATTAAGGGCCACAAGCCATTATAGACTTATTAAATCTTCCGTACAAAATAAAGGTAGGCTATTTATCCGGGTTGCAGCGGTAGCTAGCAAAGTAGTAAGGGACACTCATGTCCATACAAAGAAATACAGTAGCCCATAACTCCTAGGAATAGAGTCAAATCGAAACACAAAGTATACTAATAGAATCACCTTGTTCGAAACCCTTGTGTAGAAAACTTACAGCTCCTTGACTTGAATAAATAACAAAATGCATTGGCTTGAAAAATATGAAAAGGTGATTGAACTACGATATTCTGCATCGAAGGTATCTTTTTTTTCTTTTTTTTCTGCGCAGCTAGCGTGGCACTGGAGCATCATAGAGAGCTGTTAAATGGCTCATTTGAAAGGGAATTGATGTATTTAAAAACATTTTCCAATTTACAAACATAATTTTTGAAATAGAATCAATTTTCTTAGGAAAAACTATAATTTGTACGAGATTGATGAATGACGTATTAATCTTAGGTTGTAACTATATATAGCGTAAAAGTAAATACGATATTTGAATGTTAGTTATAATTACATCATCACAGATTTGCTAAGGATATTTTGCAAACTGCAAAATATTTATGGTGTCTGAGCAATTATATTAATTTTGTTATTCAAACTAGAAAAATACCTGAAAATTTACCAATTAGTTTTGTTTTTTGTCCGATTTAATCAACGAAAGTTTTATTTCATCTCTCACTTCAAAGTTATAATTGTTTTGTGGAGCCAGACTTTTTTTTAGCTCAACTTGTAAAGTGCGGATCTCTTGTGCTATATTTCCGTGGACGAAAATGTATTTTTTATTTTATTTTAGTTTTCAGTTCAGAATCGCTAAGGTTATTATGTAAACTGCAAAAGTATTTATGGTCTCTGAGCAATAGCTTTAATTTTTTAATTCAAACTAGAAAAAGACCTGAAATTTTTTAAACTAGTTTAGTTTTTTGTTAGGTTCTACTTTAATTGTCTCCTGGGGCCAAACTTGTTTTGGGTAAACTTCTTAAGTGCGTATCTTTTGTGCTATGTTTTCGTAGAAAAGACATTCAACTTTTTATTTTATTTTAATTTTCAGTTCAAAATTGCTAAGATTATTATGTTAACTGTAAAAATATGTATGGTGTCTGAGCAATAATTAAAATTTTTTAATTCAAACTACAAAAATACCTGAAAATATTAAAATTAGTTCGTTTTTTGTTAGTTTCTATTATAACTGTCTCCTGGAGCCAAACTTTTATTGGCTCAACTTCTAAAGAGCGTATCTTTTGCGCTATATTTCCGTAGAAAAGAAATTAATTTTTTTTATTTTATTTTAATTCTCATTTCAGAACCGTTTAAGTTATTTTGTAAATTACATAAATATTTACATTGTCTGAGCAATAATTTTAATGTTTTATTTCAAACTAGGAAAATACCTGAAAATTTTAGAATTAATTTTATTTTTGGTTTGATAAATACACTCGATACGTCATTTTAAGGATAGATCTTTATATTGGTATAATAATATACTATAGGTTATTGTAAATGTTTAGATTCCAAAAATATTCAGCATTTTACATCATATGTATTTTCAGCAATATACAACCAAAATATTCAGCATTACCCATCAATAATGCGCCAAATATATCACAAATGAATGAAATAACCGAAACAACCATTCATACAAACAATGAAATTACACAAAATGAAAGATTAAATGTGACAGAGTTACCTACTCAGAAAAAGCCATTAGGTACATCGGGTCTCAATGTGTTCAGTTGTTTGTCTGCTATTCTGACCGATACAGACCGATCGGATGTTTGCCATTCGGATGAGTATTGGGGATATTACATTGCTGGTTTAGTAATAGTTGTGGTAATTGGGATGTTATTGTTAATTTGTTTAATACGTTGTTGTTCCAAAAGACAAGTAAAAAAACATAGTAGTGGAAGAGCCAGTAAAAGGCGAAACATCTTTGTCGTTTGAATTAAAATATACCGTATTTGTTCTATGTCTAGTTATATTTGTACTAGTGGTTATACTTTTTGAATTCTACGACAGGCAGAGGCTTAGAATAAATTCAATCAAAATCAATGAAAGATTTACAGTTTGATACTCCTGTCCAAACTATTTATGAAGGATATATACTTATATTTATGATAAACGAAATAAATCGAAGTAAGAAGTAGCTTTCTTTGAAAAGAACATAAAATCCAAGACATCATACGATAGTTCCTAAGCTTATTTAGAATCACGCAATGGCTTTTGCGTATAGAAAATTACAAGATATGTGTTGTCGATACTTTCCAAAATATGAAGAGGAGTTTCGGACTGATGTGTCAATAGCTCTTTTTGTAATCATAAGAGTTGAAATATTTGAACGAACAGCCTTTGGTTTATGGACAGGATGACTAGCAAACCAACATGAATCTACTCAAAGTAGAATTACTTACAAAAGCATTTAGATGTAGCAATTTCCTTTAAAATGAGCCACTAAACATTTCTCTATGATGATCTGATAGAAAAGCTCGCGCAAAAAGCTAGCGTAAAAAAGGAAAACGGGAGAGGGAGACACATAATCTTTCTTGTTGTTCAAGGTAGGAAACTGTAATTCTCCAATAAAAGGTTTTCGACCATGCTGATTTCATCGTACGCACTTTTTATTTCAATCTGGTATTGTTTTCTATGCAGTTTTGGATTCTCTTTGAAATCACAATAAGTTTTTTTTCGTTATAAACTCTTACTTTTAAAATTAGCCGAAGTAATAGTTACCATTCCTTAACCAGTGTCAGATGGTAATTTTTTCTATTTGGCATTTTTTTTCAAAACGTGTTTTTCAACTTTTGGCTACTGTGTATCATACTAAGATCACTTGACTCTTTACATCCTTTTATATTGATTACCACGAACTGTTTGACAATACTAATTAATGGTTAGACTTCGGTCTTTAAGTTATCATATACTGTTAAAATTCTTTCTTATACGAACATTTCTTGGTGCATGTTTAGAACTTAGGACTTTGAACCCTGAAATCGTTGAATCCTTCAAATCTTGGTGGACCTTGTTGAAAACTTATATATTTAAAATTAGCATAAAAATCCAATTCTTTTGATGTATCTATTGATATTAAAATTCCGTTTTTTAGAGTTTTGGATACTAGTGAGACCAGTGGCTCTTGCTTTACTGTTCGTTACCACGAACTGTTTGAAAATTATGTCCTTAAAAGCCTGCGGAGTGCAGCGGATAGCGTGCAGGAATTCCGTTTCATCGGTTGCAGGCTAAAACCCTGCTGTAGGCAATTTTTCTATATTTGTCAATTAAAAGTCTAAACAAAACTTCTATTAATAACTACTATATGAGATTCTCTACACCGACACCATTTATTATGAACTATAACGATCCCTTATGCAATACCGCTGTTACCCGAATTGCTAGCTACCGTTGCGACCCAGACTGCCTATAACGATACATTATATAGTCACTTGGTATCTTAGCAATAATATTAATCTTGTAATTTAAACTGGAATTATACCTTAAAATTTTCAAATTAGTTTAATTTTTTGTTAGGTTTTTTTATACTTCATACGTTACTTAAACACAAAAGGTTAAATGAAATTATCCGTGTTGCAGCGGTAGCTAGCAAGCTAGTAAGAGACGATCACGCCCCATATTTAAAAACTAAAGTAACCCATAACTCCTAAGAATAGATTCAGATCAAAACAAAAAGTATACTATTAGAACCGTTTTGTCCAAAATCTCAGTGTGGCAAACTTACCCTACCTTGGCTTGAATATCAAAGGAAATATATTGGCTTGAAAATCAAGAAAATTGACTTTAACCACGATATTCTCGACATACAGTATCTTTTTTTCTTTTCTGTTTTATTTCCTTTTCAGCTAGTTGGGCACTGGAAAATGATAGAGAGCTGTATAATGGATCATTTTAAAGGAAATTGCTACATCTAGTGCCTTTTGTAATTAAAAATAAAATAGTTTTTAAAATAGAATCAATTTAAAAAAACTGCATTTTCGTGTACAAGCTTGATGAGTGACATTATAATCGTATATAAGTATAACCATATATGACGTAATAAGTTAATGCAATATTTATGTACGTTATCTTTTGACAAGATAATTTTATTTTAATTTTAAGTTCAGGATCGCAAAGTTATTATTTAAACTGCAAAAATATTTATGGTGTCTGAGTAATAATTTTAATTTTTTAATTAAAACTATGTGGTAAGATGGTTTTTATGTTATTAAGGTGATATAGTGGTAGATGCCTTTATTCTCCCTTTATAGGGGAGATAAAATATGGCCCTATGGTAATTAAACTGTGGTAGCGTGCCTTAAGCTACGACTGGACTAATCAGGCGTACAAGCTGGGTATATTCGAGAGACTAAATGTAGATTGTAGAGGGGTTGGCTATAGCACAATACTTTTATTCAGTTAACATATACTAATACAAGGTTTAATGAGATATATATTCTACTTGGACTGGTTGTCCCAAGTAGACCACAAGTCTCAGAAAACTATAATAATATATAATAAGATACTTAGACACTTACAATAATTCGACAATATTCCAAGGTATTACCTTATCCATGTCAAATTCCAAAACCCAATCATCATCGCTATCATTTTCAACTTTTTTGCTTCGTTACATCTCGGCTTATCTTTCGTCATTATGAAATACAAATCGCCGAACCTTAATTTTTTTTTTTAACTAAGGTATGGTAGTCATTGAAGACCTTATCCATGTCAAAATCTCAAACCTACCACATCGTTGAAAATAAAAAACATGGACTGAATAATTATTTGGTAGAAAAACAAGTTTTTGTCCCACCACTTGACCAATTAAAAGAAACAAAGGTTTGGCGGTTTCTAATAAAATAATAAACGGGCAGAGGTTCGTCCTGCAAGTCAGAGAGTCCCACCTCAGTCTCAAAAATCTGAGTATATATATGAAAAACCAACCGTGTCAATCCGGCTCATTGACGCACTTAGCCAGGAAATTGGTTATTGAGCAAGTTCCCTCCAAGCTTACACATTCCAGGATGTGTATCTTTATCTTAATAAAAAGTGGTATTTCGAAACTTTTGTATTTGCGTCTTAATATTTTTTACTAAATTCCAAATTGACTTAATTAGAAAGGTAAACCACAATACTCCCTATTTAAAGAAGAGTTGTCCCAACTCTCAATATTTTACTTTTAAAACAACTTAATTTTTGTTTATAACTATTATGCTGCCATCTTTGGGTCATTATGTGCATATACCCTCAATGGGTTTCCTTAGGGTC
The DNA here is from genome assembly GCA_027921565.1 of Artemia sinica. NCBI lineage: Eukaryota > Metazoa > Arthropoda > Branchiopoda > Anostraca > Artemiidae > Artemia > Artemia sinica. The sequence goes on from CM051267.1 coordinate 53,561,877, forward strand.
ATGTTTAAGGTCAAATATAGGCCATGTGTTTTTTTGTCCAAGGATTTCAATTTTGAAATTCATCCTTGTTTCTCTTTTTCTCTGTCGCTAGGACTGGAAAATACTCTTTTTACCCTTTTCATATGCATCTTCTGTTTTAGCTTGACCCGAAGTGGCTTAAGCATTATAATAGTGGTTCTGCTTAAATTAGATTTAAAGTTATATTCAAAATGTTTTTAAATTATTTGAGTTTAAATTTAATTCCCATTAATAATTTAATTTATCTGGCTGATGTGCTTGATATACCGTTTATTTTCGGTTTTAGAAATGCCTTGGAAAAATTACACATAATAATTTTTGGTTTTTAAATTTTAACACATTTTTCAAGCACAAAGCATTTTCACATATTTCAATAATGTAAAGCCTTTGAGGCTATGTAGCACATTCTCTAGGCCTAAATTAAGTCCTTGTTTTATCTCACTTTCTGATGAACTTGTAGTAAAGTCTGTAATACTGCATACAGTTTCCAAAATATCAGTTGATCAGGTATGGTTTGGTTTCTGATGGTATGAGATGTTAGTATCAGGATACATTTGAACTGGCTTTGAAATTTGTTATTTTCCAAAAATGCGTCAAAAAATGATTGAAAAAATGGATCCGAAAGGATGTTACGAAAAATTTGATTTCCAAAAAAAAGCTAGGCTGTATCTAAAATAAATGTTCACATTAGAATATACATAAAGCATAAAGTTCTACATATATAGTAGAAAGAAATACTCAATTTTGTAAAGTTTAATTACTTTTAATTACTTTTCTCTCTTTTAATTACTCTACACATAACGCTGCTTAAATAGAAAAATTATGTTTCTTGCTGGCGACTTGTTTCATAATCCTCTTCAACATAATATAGAATTATTAATCACATAACAGAATTTTTCACAATAAAAAAATATTTCTACGTTGACTTGAAGTCGAAAATTTATATATTAAATTAAATTACTAGTTAAAATTTAAAGAAAATAAAAACATAGTATATATATATATATATATATATATATATATATATATATATATATATATATATATATATATATATATATATATATATATATATATATATATATATATATTATATATATATATATATATATATATATATATATATATATATATATATATATATATATATATATATATATGTATATATATATATATATATATAAATATATATATATATATATATATATATATATATATACATATATATATATATATATATATATATATATATATATATATATATATATATATAATATATATATATATATATATATATATATATATATATATATATATATATATATATATATATATATATATATATATATACAAACATTGTGTAATAACTTACACAAGTATTTTTTTCAAGTCGCAAAACTAGATAGGATATTTAACTCCTGGTTAAAACTTAAAGCATTTAAAAAAAATAAAACACGGTATTGACTAGCATTGGAATTAATTCCAATTAGTGTTTTGTTAATTGCTTATAAAGTATTAATGTAGAATACTTCTTGAATGATATAATAAGCAAAATAAAAAACAATTTTACAGCTTGGAACTGATAAGCTAAAAAAAATTTTTTTTGCTGTTCACCCTATACCTGTTATGCCATTATCAATTGACTCGTGCCTCTACTCTGAAGGTTTGCCTACCAGGGCTGCCTTCTGGTAGCTCCTTATAACGTTTCCAGGTCCTCTTGTCTTGGGCTACAGCTAAAAGGACTATTATGAACCTGCACACACAATAATTAATTATTTATAGTATTGTCACACTTTTTGATTTGTAGACCACAGTTTTCTCTTGGGCTATTCTGTTATCAAGCAAAGTGGCCCTTCTGCAGAAAATACCTTGCGTTTACGGCACACAGTAATTTATTTTTAGACATACAGGTGACAATGACTATTTTCATTTTAACTTCCCAACTTTTAGTGGTCTTGCCTTAAGTTTCAACTTCAACTTAGGTCCTTAAGGCTATTATGTGCCTACTTTTAATTTTTCATGCCATGTTAGTCATTTTTCCGAAAACGACTCCCACTTAAGAGAGCAAAATTTTTCCTGTCTACTTGGAGCATATATACTTGGCTCCGTAGTTTTAATGTTACTTATTTGTACTTATTTAGTACAATTATTTCGTACTAGTCTCGTTTGGTCAGTTCAACAGGCACGTATAACAGAGTTTAATTGACTCCACTCAATTTCTTTTCCTTAAATTTTGTCGGGCTATATTTTCAACTTGAAGCATTCTCTATTTTTTATTATTTACTTCAATGAAGCCTAAGGGTTTTTTTCAAGTCTCTTTCCGCTTTTCCTGTAAAATAGGTCTTTTTTAAGCCTATGTTTATATGTTTCATGTTTTATTCAATAACTTTTAGAATTTTTCATGCTAATTGCCCTTCTATGGCTAAATTCATTATCTCCTTACTTTTAAGAGGTGGGGGGGGGATGTCTATTGTCGCAACCTGTATTTTTTTTTAAATTATTTAAATTTCTCCGTCCGAAAGTGTTTGTGTTCGAAAAGTACTGTATTTTTTAGCTGATTTTTAGAACACTTTTAATTAAGTTTTTCCCCGCATTTGCTAGTTCTCATCTCTTCATAAAAATTTAATTTTTACGATATCCTGATTTCCGAAAAATTGTGTGGTTTTCATCGCAAACACATATTCTTTGTCTATGTTACTTAACAAAAAAATAATGCCTAGTTCGTGCCAAATTTTGTTTTGCGATAGGGATTATCAGTGTCCATTGCGGTTTCCCTATAATCTCTTGTATTATTCGTGACTGGCGTTTTATCCTCAGTTTAATTTTTGCCTTAGTTTTATATAGTAATTGAGTGCAATTTGTCCCTTTCGTGATATTTTGACTATTACTCTGTTCTAAAAGTTTATGGGTTTAGTGCCCGGGTGAAATTTCCTACATGCTATTTATTTTAGGATGTCGGATTCCACCCGAACATTCAGCTCAAACCTCTTCCAGTTTGACCTTTTTTCTGATATATATATATTTGGCTAGCTTGGTGAATCCCCCCAATGACAAGACGTTTTGCAGTTTTCGTTTTTAAATGCAGATGGTCCTGTCATTGGTGTCTTTCACCAGCCATTTCCTAGCCCTGATTATTACTGTTAATGGTGTTTCTGTCCTTATTTTGTAAGTATTCATTTGTTATATCTTCTACTATTTATAATAAGATTACAGCTAGCTTGTACATGTGTTGCGCAATTAATGTAAAATCTTGCTGTTTTTCCCATAATAATTATTTTAAAATTCTTCAAAAACCCTGTTTTTTTTGTTTTTTTTTATTTCCCCCCAAAATAATTTTTTTCCAATATAAATATCAAAAGAATCACATTTTATGGCTGATTCTAGATATGTATAGTTCAATTAGTTTCATTATACCCATGAAAAGTTACGAGTCAATTATTAACGCCACTGTATAATTGTTCCTGTGATAAAGTTTCTGTTGGCTTCCTAGACACAATCTTTTTGTAGACTAATTGAGATATAAGGGACTATTGGCTTCACTCTATTTGATTTCTACTATCAGACCTTATTTATTTGATATATTATGAAGGAAATTTTTGCGCTATTAACATACCGATTAACTTTACCGATTTCCTTAGAGACTCTTTACTCGTTGTATTTTTTTTTCGTTTATCATTATTTTATTCAAACATTAATCGGCTGGGAGCAATACTAGTGCTCCCTTTCTCCGTTTCCTGGTCTAAATTTTGGATTCCAAATTTTTGTTTATCTTCTTTATAATATTGACAAGTTTTTCCGTGGTCTCTATAATGTGGTTCACAAGGTTCTGAATTCAAGCGCGGTTTTGTTGCGTCGTCAAATGTCTTTAACCTTTGTTTCTCATGACGTTTGGCCTTTTTCATTAGTGATTTAGCTACTTGTGCTGCTGAAGAAGGAACTTGTTGTTGCCCTTCTGGTTTCTTTACTTTTCTCCATAATCTCTCTCTTAAAGAGCTTTTTCTTAACGATGGCCCAGGTTTAGTTATATCTGTTTCTGTAGAAGAATTATTGGTGTCACATTCTGTTAGCTCGGGTCTGGTAGATGGCGTTTTTTCAGAAGCCATTTTTGTGTTAAGACTGTAGGTGAGTCTAATGTATGAAAATCAGATAATTCATTGGTTTCTTCTAATTTTTCCTCCTCTTTGGATTTGACCTTTGGTTTATCATATTTTAAACCATTAGGTTGTGTTTGAGGTTCTTCTCTATCGCTTTCATCGCTAGTATCCGATGAGCATCAAATATTTCCCCTTTTCTCTAGTTTGTTGTGGAGAGTTTGTAGCCCAGATTGGACTAAATACTCCTTCCACTCCTCCCAACTGTTGCGGTCGTTAAAAAGGTTATAGAATTCATATGGTCTTCCTATATATATTGGTGAAATTGTTTCCTGTATTTCTTCGTTTGAAGGAATAGGCTCTGATTTCCACGGTTTAGAAAAAAATCCTTTTTCATTCTATTATGGTGTACTACTTCTTCCTTTTCATTATACTGATGTTTTAGAACATAAGTTATTTGGTAGAATTTTTACAATCCTGTAGGGCCCGTTCCATTTCGGTTTTAACTTTTTTGTCCCTTCTAGGTTGGTTTTGTATGCATAGACCAAAGCTCCTAAACAATAATTTGTCTTATTTTTGCTTGTTCTGTCATATTTTTCTTTTTTTTCTGTTTTCACGTCTTCCAAATTGTCTTTTACTTGTTCCATAGCTTTTTTTCATTTGCATCTCCATTTTTGGTTTATATTGGTCCAGATTGTTATATATTCTATCATTTTGTATTTCATCTAAACAAATTCTGGGGTCTCTTAGATGTTGTACAATAATGGTGTTTCTTTTAAAGAACTTGAAAAACCCGTATTTACTGTAAAGACTACGAATGGTATATGTTCATCCCAATTTTCATTTTCCTCTCTTGCATGTATCCCCAGCATGTAAGCTAATTCCCTATGTTTGCGTTCAACTTTTCCATTAGCGGATGCCATACAAGACGAGGTAAACCATCGTTTTACCCCCAAATATTCCGTAATTTCGTCTAATAAATTGGCTCTAAAACATGGCCTATTGTCACTAAGTGAAACTCTAAGAAAAATTCCGTGTTCCAAAAATAGCTGGTTGACTAAAACTTTCGCAATGCTTTTTGTCTTTTCGTCTTTAATTGAAAAAACGTATAAATATGAGTTGAAATGGTCAACTACGGTTAGTGCACACCTATTTCCTTTCCGGGAAGCTGGTAAACTTCCTCCTGTTCCCCAAAAGTCTATTGACAATTATTCTCCTACCCCTGAAGGGGTGGGGTTTACACTTTTTTCGGCCCTAGGGGTCTTTGGTGGCCACTTTTGTTTGGTACACTCTTGGCAGCTTTGTATGAAAGCTTTTACTTCTGAGTACATTTTTGGAAAATAAAAATTTCCTTTTAGATTCCCAATAGTTTTCGCTTTTCCCTTGTGACAGCCAATAGTTGCGTCTGCTCTCTGTAAAATTTCCCCTTCCAGTGATTTTGGAATTACTGGAATAATTTTTAAGTCATTTTTTCTATATTCTGGTGAATGTCTGTAATATCATACCAAAAGATTTTTACTTTCATCCAGATCAAAATTATCTAAGTCCTTCAAAAAATGTTGAAAACGTTCTGGCAGTTCCCTTCAATTTTTTATAGAAAGGATTTCATTGCTAAACAAAAATCATCTTTTTCTTGATAATTCGAAATATTTCCATTAGATAGTATTTCTACCCCTTCCAGTTCGTTTTGGATGGTTGTTATTAAATTTCCTTCCGTATCAGGATTTCGTGACAAATAGTCTGGTAAAATGTTTGTATGGCCCTTTATATATATTGGGGTATATGAATATACTTGCAGATGTAGTATCCACCGTGTCAGCTGGGCTGAAGTATTTTGCATCGTATTTAGCCAAATTAGTGATTTTTGGTCTACGCGTAAAATGAACTTTTTTCCAAGTAAAAACTGTCGAAAATATTCTGTAAAAACTACAAATGCTAGGCATTCTCTTTCAACCGTCGAATATTTTCTTTCTGCCTCCGTCAGTGACCTGCTGGCGTATTGGACTTTTGATTCTACTTTTTCCGAATTTATGTTTAATAATATGGCTCCAATTCCGTACCCCGACGCATCTGTTTGTATACAGAAGTCTTGTGACAAATCTGGTAGTTTAAGTATTGGGGCCTGTAATAATTGCCTTTTTATCTTATCCAGCGCCTGGAATGCGTCCCCTAGACATTCGAATTTACCTGATTTTTCAAAATGTTTGTCAAAGGTTGTGCTATTGTTGCATAATTTTTAATATATCTTCTGAAATAACTTAACAACCCACAAACTGATCTGCAGCTTTTTTGATCTTTTGGTGGCTGGAAATTTTCTATGACAGTAAATTTCTCTGGATTTGGTGAAAAAGTACCTTGGTTTATCAGATGTCAAAGAAAAACTAGTTTCGGCACTACTATTTTTAACTATTCTGGTTTTAATTTTAAGCCTGCTTTTTCAAATTTTTCCAGTATTTTTCTAAGTCCGACTAAATGGTCTTCTAGGTTTTCATTAAACAAAATTACATCATTTAAATATGCCAAAGTATATTTTTTCTTCCTGGTTCGTTATCTTTTAACACCAAATTCATTAGTCAACTAAAACAATTTGGACTAAATGATAAGCCAAAAGGCATACGTTCAAATGTGAACGTTCTTCCATCGTCTAAGATTACTGTTGCTTTATGCTTTGTTTCTGGATCTACAGCTTTTTGCCAATATCCTGCTATTAAGTCAAAACTAGCGTATTACTCGTATTTTGTACCTCCCAGCGAATCTAAAATCGTATCAATTCTTGGTAATTTCATCACTTCTTTTACCGTGACGGCATTTAGCGCTCTAAAATTTATACATAACCTCCAAGTGTTATCTTTTTTCTGACTATTACTAGTGGAAAACACCAATCGCTAAAACTTTCTTTAATTATACCCTGTTCTTCCATTTCCTTTATTTGGCCGTAGAGCCATGGTTTTAAATGATAAGGTGTTTTATACGGTGACTTTTTAATTGGAGGGCTCTGTGTAGATATTTTGTGTGTGATTAAGTGAGTTAATCCGTAATCTGCTTTGCGTCTTGCAAATATCCATCTAAAATCCCAAAGAATATTTTCCACCTGGGTTTTTAAGTTTTCCGGTAAATGTTTTAAATCAAATTGTTTCAAAAAATCAGTTTTCGTCATTCCATACTTTTCTTGTGGTTGCAGTTTTGATGACGATATTTGTTCATGGCTAGTGAAATTTACGCTTAATTCTGGGCTGTTTAGAGATTTTATTTCTGAATTTGAAATCTTTTCCACTGACCCAAGTTCTATTTGCTTCAGCTTTACTTTGTTATTACTTAGATTTGATAGTTATAAGTAGGTGATACCATTTTCAATTTTAATAACTTGATTTTCCACGAAAATCGTGGGGTATTCCTTTAGGGTGTATCCTCCTATCATGGCATTCATTGTTTTAACCTTTCCTTCTTTTGTATTTCATGTCGCTAGAACTTGAGCTGTTGTTCCCCCTTGTATTGTGATTTTTGCGTTTATTTTTAGGTTATAATTCGAATCCTCACTCTCTTTACCTGTTGTTACGAAAATTTGCATATTATCTTCATTTGCCTGGCTTATGGCTATTGTATTAGTTATGGGTTCCCATACGATCCCATATTTTCTTATAGCCTCTACTCCTAGAATACAAAGAAATGGTAGCTGCTTACATATTATCACCGTTACCGTTTTTTCTTTATCCCCTGTTCTAAATTTTGAGGGGCATTCTCCCAAAATTATCAGCTTGTGCCCTGTTACTGATGTTAGGGCATTCTGGCATCTGCTTACGCGATATTTGACACTAGGAGGAAACCTCTTAAAAACTTCCTCTCTAATTAATGATTTAGATGCACCCGTATCTAATAAGCATTGTAAATTTTTAAAACACTCAATTTTAAAACAACGCAAAATCGGTAGACTATTATTATTTGCAATTGTATCACAACACTCTAAACTATAAAGGGGTCTTTGTAAGGAAACAGCTCTGTTGATCTAGACAGACTGGTTTCTCCGTTTAAATTCCCACTGTTTGACCAAAAGTTTCTGGGGTTATCCCAGTTTTCTTCAGCGTTGCTATTTTGACTCTGGGTATTGTTAACCATTTGCCTTTTAGGCCAGTATTCAGGAATATTATTAGGTGTTTGCCAAGTATTATTTGTTCCTTGCCCTCCTAAATTTCTGCCCCCCTGCGTTCTGAACTGGTGTGTTGTCTTGTACGTCTGGCCTTCTTTGCGTATTCTATGCCAGAAATCTGCTGCATATTGGTTTGGTTTACTACAATAATAGCAATTAAATTTTCTCTTAAATTGTTTGTTGGTTTCCTGGTTATTTCTAAATATTCTTGATCTGTCATTGTTGGTTCCCCAACTGTCTGACTTTGGTGGGGGTGGGTGCCCATATTTTCTATAGTTATTAGCTGCTAATCTCTCAAGGTCGTGTAATCTAGATAGATAGATAGATAATTTTATTCACCCACTCGATACAAAACCACAAATGGCACGAATGGACTACAAAGAAGAAGAAAAAAAAAAAAAAAAAAAAAAAAAAAAAAAACAAACACTTAACTGCACAAACAAAAACAAACGTTACGATACACCGCCAATAAATAAAAACATTATTACAAAAACTCACTAAGGACGAATTGCAATTGCCAGACTACTAGGCCCAAGCGACCCCAAAAATTCAGAACGACGTTTCGTCACAGCAGCAATCGGATCTGTGATACCGAACCTTGCAGACATCTTGGAATTTTTAACCCACGGTGGGGTATTTAAAAGAAACTTTGCATATTTGTAAAAAAGTGATCGAAGGTTTCTTTTATCACTAACACTAAATATATGCCAAAACGGTGATAAAGCCAGAAAGTGTGGGATCACCAGTGCATTATATAGCCTAGCTCGAATTTGTCGATTATATTTCGCTTTAGTTGAAGATAGCGCCCCGTAAGCCTTACGTGCCTTTTCTGCGAAATTACTTATTTGGCGAGCACGTGTAGATGCCATGTTATGACCTATAGGCATTCCTAAGTACATTATGGAGTCAGACAGTGGAACCTCTTGAGCACCAAATTTGACAGCAAGATCTATACAATCTGCATTTCTCCTATTGAAAGCAACAATCTCGCTTTTACTTGCATTAAAAGATAGGCCTATCTCTCTATAAGCATCATCTAGAATCTGAAAATTTTCTTCAATACGAGACAAACATCTACTTAAATTAAAAATATCATCTGCGTAATTAAGTAATGTTACATCCAAACCTCGGAAAATGCAGCTCATTTGCACTAACTTTTGGGCCTCGAGAACACTATTATTATACAACCGGGGTGACGAAATTGCACCCTGCCTAATGCCCTTTCTAACCGGAATAGCATTTGGTAATACAATCGGCCCGTTAGGAGACGGGACTTTAACTTGGACTCGAAGCTTCTTATACATATCCCGAAAAGGCAAAATAACCGATCGGTCCACATCACGTTTATGAGCAGACACTAATAACTGGGGATGTATCCCAGAATCAAAAGCACGTCTAACATCGTGACTCGCTAGAATAAGGGATTCATTCAGTTCATCAGCTTCTATTAATATATTAGCAAGAATATAATGGACGTGCTCGCGACCAACACCTTTTTTAAATCCGAACTGATTATCGGGGGTAGAACATTGAAAAGCAATATGATCTATAACTAGCAATTCCATAAGCTTACATAAAACCGGCGAAACAGTTATAGGGCGGTAAGATACGCATTCAGACGGATTTTTCCCTTTTTTCAAAATAGGTGTAATTACTCCAGTACCAAAAACGTCGGGAACGAGACCAGAATTAAAGATAATTTGGAATAGAAGCTCTAAATGACTCAGGAGACCAGCAGTACCATGTACAAGATGCAACCCACACAACTTGTCGACACCTTTCGATTGTTTCTTTTTTAATTTTGAAATTGCACGAATCAGATTAGGAACAGTTACTATGTAGCCAACACCAGAACTAGGCAATTCCATGAACTTATCAAGTTCGACTTCATATTTATCTTCAAGATCTTGTTCGGGTGGAGAGAACTCAGAAGTAAAGTGGGACACCCAATCTTGCTCAGAGATCACAGGTTCAACACTATTCTGATCACCATTACGTTTAAGAAATCTCCACACAGCATTTGGGTCATTACTTATCAATTGACTATGTTGATCGATCACTTCACATTTATGCTTAGACAAAATCTTGGCAAATCTGCGTTTACTGAACAGCCGAACTTCATTTACAACACCTGATTTCGGACGACCACACTCGTTCCAGAGCCTAAGCCAAAATTTTGCACGACCACATGCTTCACTTAGAGCAGGGTTTTCGGACCACTTTGGAATTTCCGTTCCCACTCGGACTTTACGAATGGGGACCGCAGCGGCCTCGGCAGATAACAGTGCGTGAGATATTTCACTACAGTAGATGTTTAGTAGCAGCTGTTTCTCTTCATCTTGAATACATACACTCTGCTGTAGTAATTGGAACGGCACTTTAATCTTTGTGAGAATCTCATCCAATACGTAATGATAAGTAGCCAGGTCAATTTTACTCCAATTAGTTTTGATTTTCCACTTCTTTTCATTAGTTGGGGGGTTAGGAGAGGCAGGAATTACTCGAAAAGTGTTTATAATTGGAAAGTGATCAGACGCGCTTACGCTCAGATCTACGTGCGAATTGCCGCAAGCTGGAGATTGGATGGAACTTAACATGAAGTCGAGAGATGAAGTCGAGCCTGAGTTATGGATATAAGTAAAACACAGATCATTGTTAGCAAGACGAAGACCGTCACAGGAAGATAGGAGGATCTGTGCTCGAGCGTTAGACTCATCAGTCAAGTCACAGTTCACGTCACCAGCGACTATACATTCAAGGCCCTGGCTAGAACAGCTGCCCACCGAACTCGATAGCTTACTGCAGGCTTCACTAAATTTTTTTTCTGATTTACTGTCTCTGTAGTCTGTTGGCATGTACACAGAGTGGATAACAGTTTTGTGCACCTTAACAGCAACAAAAAAGTCTGAAGATTTATACAGAATGGGATTTAACCTGCTGCTAACAAGAATGGCGATTCCACCGGACGGCCTTCCCCTGCCCGATGACTTTGCAGGAGTAGCAAATACTTTGACGCCATCGTTTAGCTCAAGCAGACTAACGGCTTGATTCGAGAGGAAGTGTTCCTGCACACAGAGTACATCGTTATAACATAACAATCCTTCTAACAGTGGCATTTTATCAACCACTCCACCATTTAAGTTCCATGAAACAACCCGTATAGAATCACCGATCATTGTTTAGAAATTAGCTTCTGAGCTACTGGACATTGGAAGCTGTAGCACGGGTGTCGAGAAGAACCACACAGAGCGCATTTGGGGGCATTTTGGCATGGATTGTCCCGAGAGCTGGAATGATCTCCACCGCACTTTGAACATTTCGGGGGATCTACACAAGATTTTGCTGCATGTCCGTAGGACTGACAGTTGTAGCACTGCATCGGTAAGAATTTAAATTCTGTAATGGGTAGTCGCTCGTAACCAAAAATGGGCGGAGAGTTCATTGCGTTAAAGAGATGAGCTTTGCTTTCAAACTGTAATTTGAATGACCGAGTACTACCAATTTGTACGGCCTTAACACAGTTCGGTACAACTGAGCGCAGTTCGTCATCTGAAGTTTCAGTGGGAACGTGGCGGATTATTCCGAAGAAAGCGGGAGTTTTTACTTTAACACTTATAGTTGAGTCACTTTTACCCACTGCCTCAGCCAGGGACTCGGCAGCATTCTTGTTGTTCAAGACTACTCTCCATTCAGATTTCCTAGGTTTCAGCTCCACAATGTTCGAACTAGTATCACCACATACTCTGTCCAAATAGGATTTCCGAGCGCTAGGGTTCGAAAGATCTTTCGGGGGATTCTTCAAAACAACCGCATATGACAGTTTCGACATGATCGTGTTGGTTTCTGCCGCAGGCATAGCAGAGACAGAAGGAGAGGGATTAGAATCCACGTAACTATCGAACTTAGCACATAATTCGTTTACTTTCCGGGTTAGGGTAGCCGTCACTTCTCCCGGGATTATCGGAACTTCATCAGGTTCGAAAATCACAAACCGCGGCAACGAGATATTTTTATCTTCACAAACCCGAAATACTTTTAATATGTCCAGGATATCATCGGTGTTCTTCGATCGCGCAGTAACACGTGTGGTAATTCCTGCTAGGGGCCACAATAACTCCTTCGCCATTGCAATTGCTTCCTCTGAGAAAAACTCGACTGCTTTTTTCGCTATATCCTCCGAGCGATTACCAGCTTTTATCGCACGGAAAGCATAATTCAGTAACGCATTCCAAACCAATTTCTCATTACTCCCCATCGCAACAGCCACGTCACAATCCGTAATGCAAAATCAAAGTCCGAGGGGAGGAGCCAGTTCAATAAACTACGACGTAATACAGAGCTATTTAAGCTAATAAGCGAGGGAAGCGTAGTTTCTTGCTACCTGATCCCCGCAGTTTAAGGGAGTCACACTCCCGGCAGGTACAACGGCCCTTGCGACAAGAAACTCCCCTCTTCTGCTCGCTTATTAGTAAAATTTAATAATATGAACGCACTCTAGAATCCGCTATTAAGAATTATTATAGATGACGCTGTTTTGCTTCCAAGCAAAGAGCATAAATTAGTAACAATATTATAAGGCAACTCCAGTTAAATAAATCTATTCTTCAACACAAATTATATGAGAAGAATTGAAAACTATGCTTCCTTACTGTTCCTGGGATCACAGATTCCAAATCGAGCACAACCTTAGTTAAAGAATCAAACTATTTCCATATAAATTTAACATATTCAAACTTAGTAATTTATTTGCTTCCACTGTTTAGAAAGTTACTGTTAGGATCTGTCAGCTAATTCCCTAAACGACGACCCTTGGCCTCCGTCGCGCCTTTTTGGTTCACGATTTGGCTCCTTAAAGTTCACCCGCTTTTGTCCCCTTTCATATTTTATACTTTCTTGGGCTCCTGTGCTATTTATTGAAATCTGATCAAACTTTTTCATAGCTTCGTCAATTTTTCCCTCTGCTTCTACTAGGATTATAGCCTGCTCTAAATTTTCAGGTTTCCGTTATAATATTAGTCTTAATAGATTTTTTTGGAAACCCTTGGGTGAAAGTATGTAATTGCACTTTCTGTACTGTCACGTCATTTCCGCTTTTCTCCAACTGTAAGCTTACACATCTAAAAATTTTGTCGGCATATTCCCTTATACTAGTTGAGGTATTGAATGTCACTACCTCTGTTCTTAGCCTCTCGGAGATGCTTGTCTCTATGAACCTTGGTTTAAAAGATTCAATTAGAGTACTGATGTCCTTGCGCTCTTTTTCCTAAATTGTCTAAACAGGTTTAAGGGTGCTTCCCTTTAATCTGGCTGCAACGCATTGCTCTTTAGCCTTATTGTCAAACGATTAAGTTAGTTCGTCGAAAATTTTCAATTTTTGATAAAATCATCTACATTTGAGATTTCCTGCGTATTCTGGTATAATTTTTGCAATTTCAAGTACCATTGATAGGGAAGCCATTTTTTCTTCAGGCCTCTCGACCCAGTTGTTTTTCAACTAGCCCTCTCGACCCAGTTTTTCCAACGGCTACCAGTTGTGGTAAGATGGTTTTTATGTTATTAAGGTAATGTAGTGGTAGATGCCTTTATTCTCCCTTTATAGGGGAGATAAACTATGGCCCTAAGGTAATTAAACTTTGGTAGCATGCCTTAGTCTATGAACGTACTAATGAGGCGTACCAGATGGATATATTCGAGAGACTAAATCTAGATTTTAGAGAGGTTGACTATAACACAATACTTTTATTCAGCTAACATATACTAATACAAGGTTTAATAAGATATATGTATTCTACTGGGACTGGTTGTCCCAAGTAGACCACAAGTCTCAGAAAACTATAATAATATAGAATAAGATACTTAGACACTTACAATAATCCGACAATATTCCAAGGTATTTCTAATAAGATAATAAAAGGGCAAAGGTTCGCCCTGCTAGTCAAAGAGTCCCACCTCAGTCTCAAAAATCTGAGTATATATATGAAAAACTAACCACGTCCATCCGGATCACTGACGCATTTAGCCAGGAAATTGGTTATTGAGTAAGTTCCCTCCAAGCTTACACATTCCAGGATGTGTATCTTTATCTTAATAAAAAGTGGTATTTCGAAACTTTTGTATTTGCATCTTAATATTTTTTACTAAATTCAGAATTGACTTAATTAGAAAGCTTTACCATAACTAGAAAAATACCTGAAAATTTGAAAATTAGTTTGACATTAAAAGACGATGATTGGAATAACACACGATCGCTTTACATCGGACTTAGTTAACTACTTGATTATTTGAGAATCATTTCTTACTATTTCAAAGAAGAAAAAGCCGTAGGCTTCTTCCTGTTTGTAATAAACCTTTACATAATCCGGGTTGCTGCGGTAGCTAGCAACCTAGTAAGAGACGATCACGTCAAATGTTAAGAAATATAAAAACTCATATCTCCTAAAAAAAAGTCAGATCAAAACAAAAAGTATACCATTAGAACTGCCTTATCCAAAACCCCTCTATAGGAAACTTTCTGTCATTTGACTTTAACAGCAAGGGAGATATATTTGCTTGAAAATCAAAAAAGTGACAGCTACTACAGCATTCTGCCCAAACGGCATCTTTTTTCTCTCTTTTCTTCTTTTCCACAGATAGCTTGGCCTTGGAATATCGTAGAGAGTTGTTCAATGGCTCATTTTAAAGGAAATTAATAGATTTATAATTTATTTGTAATTGTAATTTATTTTTTTATTTTAAATCAAATAAATTATTCCACTAAAAACTGCCTTTTTATGGCCAATGTTGATGAATGACGTCATAATTGTAGGTAGTAAACATATATGAAGTAATAACCGGGTTACAGCGGTAGCTAGCAATATAGTAAGAGACGATCACTTCCAAGGTCAATAAATATAAAAACCCATAACTCCTAAAAAAAGTCAGATCAAAACAAAAAGTACACCAATATAACTGCCTTGTCCGAAAACCCTATATAGGAAACTTACTGTCCCTTGGCTTGAAAAGCAAGGGAAATATATTGGCTTGAAAATCAAGAAGTGGCGGCTACTAAAACATTCTGCCCAAACGGCATACTTTTTTCTTTCTTCTTTCTTCCTTTTCCAGAGATAGCTTGGCACTGGTACATTGTAGAGAGTTTTTTAATGGCTCATTTTAAAGGAAATTAATTGGATTAAAAATGTTTTGTAACTAAAATAAATTATTTCTAAAAGATAATAAAGTTTTCTACTAAAAACTGCATTTTTGATGTCTTTTCATACTGCAGTCTTTTCAAAGATATCTTATTTTTGTACATAAATCATAATCGTATACCAGCGGTAAGATTTGTACCCACGCCTCCGAAGAGACTGGTGGCTAACACCAGTGCCTTGGACCACTCGGCCACGCTGCCTCTCATAACTATATATGTGAATCCGGGTTGTAGCAGTAGCTAGCAACCTAGTAAGAGGCGATCAGTCCAATGCTAAGGAATATAAAAACCCATAACTCCTAAAAATAGAGTAAGATCAAAACAAAAGTACATCATTAGAACCACCTTGTCTGAAACCCTACTAGATAAAAAGTGAATGTCGTCATAGTTTTATTAGAGCTATGACGTGAATAGAAAAACACGACATTATGTTGTTATTTCTGAAGACGTCATGAAATAATATCATTACACCATGACGTCATGAAATAAAATCATTACGCCATGACGTCATGATTACTATATAAAAGGCCACAAAGAAACAATGGTCTCATTCATGGTTACATAATGGTTAAGTCGAAGCAAGCTACACACAAGTTAAAAAAAAACAGTACTACACAAAAAACAGAGATAGCATCTTGAAAAGAGAAAAGCAGAGGTATCCAACCGACCAGGCGTATCGAGAAGTAAAATTAAGAGAGCAAAACAAAACAGCATGGCGCATTATCAAAATGATGAATTTTATAGACATGCAAAAATTGAGAGAGCAAAACAAAACAGCAAGGAGTGTTATCATAATGATGAAAATTATAGACGTGCAAAAATTGATAGTGACAAACAGCGGTATTATAATGACGAAGTTTATAGACATGCAAAAATTGAGACAGCCAAACAAAAGAGCAAGAAACGGTATGATAATAATAAAGATTACCTAAACCAACATAAGAAAAAAATTGCTACAAGAATAATAGGTAGATTCTGGGGTGACAGAAGCTATAATAAAAAAATTAAATTCTCTGCAAGGTTGTACCGAAGAACGCATAAGGAAAATTATATTCAGAAATACAAGAAGATGGCAAAATTGCAGGCTGATCTTTGTAAATTGAGAATCATTTTACGTATGTTTAACCAGGATCACGAAGATTATTCAAAATTACAGGTTAAAATTCTCTTTGAAAGAGTGGATGCTATTGAAAAGTCGGATAGAAATGCTCTGGCAAAACTTCATAGTAATATCCAAAAGATATGTTGTCAGTTTAGTGAAAAGCTTCCAAGGTATTTTATGGCAACTGCGGAAAAGTTTATACATGCAATGGAAAACATTCGAAAACACAGTGAATATACGGAGGCGTACTTCTTAGAAAATTCGTATATTAATTTTGGAAGGAGCAATTGCAGTTTATGTAGCAGTAATAAAAATATATATATACAAGCATACCTATCAAAAGCGAAGAAAAATCAATATTTTCAATTTCGGCGAAAACAAACCTGTCAGAGTTATTATTATATGTCTATGTAAGACTAATGATTTAGAACAAATTCCTGGAACACCTCCTCAAGAAAAAAGTATTTCTAACTGTGTTTTAAACAGTTCTGTCAGTGCTACTGAATATTTGGCAAAAAATGCTCTGTGTTGTAGAATAAGCTGTCCTGAAAAGTACAAGACAACTTTTGAAAAATACTCTGAAACTAGATTTGACAATGATCTGGATTGCAGCAGTAGCTAGCAACCTAGTAAGAGACGGTCAGTCCAATGCTAAGATATATAAAAACCCAGAACTCCTAAAAATAGAGTCAGATCAAAAAAAAGTACATAATCAGAGCCACCATGTCTGAAACCCTACTAGATAAATAATGAATGTCGTCATTGTTTTATTAGAGCTATGACGTGAATAGAAAAACACGACATTATGTTGTTATTTCTGAAGACGTCATGAAATAATATCATTACGCCATGACATCATGAAATAAAATCATTACACCATGATTATAATAAAGTTATCCGGGTTGCAGCGGTAGCTAGCAACCTAGTAAGAGACGATCACCTCCAATGTTAAGAAATATAAAAACCCGTAGCTCCTAAAAAAAGAGTCAGATCAAAACAAAAAGTACACCATTAGAACCGCCTTGTCCAAATCCTCCATAAAGGAAACTTACCGCCCTTTGGCTTGAATAACAAAGAAAATATATTGGCTTGAAAATCAAGAAAATAGACTTTTACCACGTTATTCTCCCCAAACGGGATATTTTTTTCTTTTTTCTTTGTCTCCAGAGATAGCTTGGCACTGGAACATCGTAGAGGGTTGTTCAATAGCTCATTTTAAAGGAAATTAATTGGGTTAAAAACCTTTTGTAACTAAAATAAATTATTTCTAAAAGAGAATAAATTTTTCCAATAAAAACTGTATTTTTGATGCAGTGACGTCATAATTACTATATAAGAAACGTCAAAACTGTAAATGGTCTCATTCATGAATACATAATGGTTAGATCAAAGCAAGCTACACGCAAGTTAAAAAATCAGTACTAAAATATTATAATAAAGATCGAACTCTTCCCTATACTAACTTGCATACGCAACTTCACTATAGTTAAGATTACAGTATTTATATTATACATCATTATAGATTATAAAAGGTTCAAATGTTATAATGATAAAATAACTCTTGGCTATACTAACTGGCATAGTCAAGTTAGTATAGCCGTTAGAATACGTTTATCAAAATCTATTTATCCGTATATACACAGATTTGTGGAAAAATCAAATCAATGAATACCTTACTACAGCACAATGGATGAAAGTGTGCCTCATGATTCGAGGTTTGCGGGTTCAAATCCACCTGTAGTAAGGGATCAATATTAAACGATTGGCTTTTCCTTCTTTAAAAGAAGATTACATTAAGAGACGATCATTGGAATAACAAACTATTGCATAATTTGGACTTAGTTAGCTACTTGATTGTTTGAGGTGCGTCTCTTACTATTTCAAAGAAGAAAAAGCCGTAGGCTTTTTCCTGTTTGTATTATAATAATTACAGTAAAGAACGATCTCTCTCCCATACTAACTGATTTATGGTGGTTCCAGGTGTAGTTACATAAAGGACGAATATAGCTCATCATAAATTGTGTTTGTCAATTATACGGGTTGCAGCGGTAGCAAGCAACCTAGTCTTGGTTGCAGCGGTATCCGGGTTGCAGCGGTAGCTAGCAACCTAGTAAGAGACGATCACCTCCAATGTTAAGAAATATAAAACCCCCCAACTCCTAAAAAAAAGGCAGATAAAAACAAAAAGTACACCATTAGAACCGCCTTGTCCGAATCCTCTATAACGGAAACTTACCGCCCTTTGGCTTGAATAACAAAGAAAACATATTGGCTTGAAAATCAAGAAAATTGACTTTTACCACGTTATTCTCCACAAACGGGATATTTTTTTCTTTCCGCTTGATTTTCCTGCTCAGCTATCTGGGCACTGGAAAATCATAGAGAGCTGTATAATAGCTCATTTTAAAGGCAATTGCAACATCTAGTGCCTTTTGTAATTAAAAATAAAATTAAGACTTGGCACTGTAACATCCTAGAGAGTTCTTCAACGGCTCATTTTAAAGGAAATTAATGTGGTTAAAAGACTTTTGTAATTAAAATAAATTATTTTTAAAATATATAATAAAGAACGACCTCTTGCCTATACTAAGTTTTATACGCCACTTAATTATAGTATAGGTTAGTAATTCCACAGATAGCTTGGCACTGGAACATCGTAGAGAGTTGTTTAATGGCTCATTTTAAAGCAAATTAATGGGGTTAAAAACTTTTTGCAGTTATAAAAAAAATTATTTTTAAATTATAATAAAGAACGAACTCTTGCCTATAATAACTTATATAGGTATCCGGGTTGCAGCGTTAGCTAGCAACCTAGTAAGAGACGATCACGTCTAATGTTAAGAAATATAAAAACCCAAAGGCTTGAAAATCAAGAAAAGTGGTGGCTACTACAACATTCTGCCTAAACGGCATATTTTTTTCTTTCTTCTGTCTTTTCCACAGATAGCTTGGCACTGGAACATCGTAGAGAGTTTTTCAATGGCTCATTTTAAAGGAGATTAATTGGGTTAAAAATCTTTTAATAAAAAAAAAATTGGTTCCAGGAGACAAAAAGCAAAACTTTTCATAAAATTTTAATGTATTTTTGTAGTTTAAATTAAGAAATCAGTATTTTTGGTTACACATCATAAATATTTTTGCAGTTTACATTATAACTTTAGTGATTAATCCAAAAAATAAAATTTTGGTTCCAGGAGACAAAAAACAAAACTAATTCAAAAATTCTCTGGTATTGTTCTAGTTTGAATTAAAAAATTAGTATTATTGGTTAGACATAATAAATATTTTTACAGTTTACATAATAACCTTAGCGATTGTGAACTGAAAACTAAAAAAAAAAAAATTGACGATTTCTCATTGGAGATATAGGGCAACCTTATAAAGATACGTACTTTAAGGGTTAAGCCAAAAAAGTTGGAACTAATTATAATAAAGAACGACCTCTTGCCTTTACTAAATTTTATAGGCCACTTAACTATAGTATAGGCTAGTACAGTTATATTTAAGATCAATATATTAAAAATTTCCATTAAAAAAGATCATTGGAATAAAATCCCAAAGATACAATGGTCTTGGTTACATAATTATTAAATCGAAGCAAGCTAGAAGCAAGTTAAAAAAAACAGTACTACACAAAAAACAGAGATAGCATCTTGAAAAAAGAAAAGCAAAGGTATTCAACCGACCAGGCGTATCGAGAACTAAAAATTGAGAGAGCAAAAACAAAACAGCAAGGATTGTTATCACAATGATGAAGTTTATAGACATGCAAAAATTGAGAGAGCAAAACAAAACAGCAAGGAATGTTATCACATGATGAAGATTATAGACATGCAAAAATTGATAGTGACAAACAGCGTTAATATAATGATGAAGGTTATAGACATGCAAAAACTGAGACAGCCAAACAAAAGAGTGAGGAACGGTATGATAATGATAAAGATTACCGAAACAAACATAAGAAAAAATTGCTACCATAATAATGGATAGATTCTGGGGTGACAAAAGCTATAATGAAAAAATTAAATTCTCTGCGAGGTTGTACCGAAAAATGCATAAGAACAAAGGGAAAAATTAAATTCAGAAATGCAAGAAGATGGCGAAAATGCAGGCTGATCTTCGTAAATTGAGAAACATTTTAGGTATGTCTAACCAGGATCACGAAAAGTATTCAAAATTACAGATTAAAATTCTCTTTGAAAGAGCGGATGCTATTGAAAATTACAGTTAAGAACAAACTTCCAGACCATAGTGACTAAAATAATATTATAATTTATGCTAAAGATTGATCAATGATGTCATAATCATCAATTTAGCCAGGTCGTCTCTTACTATTCCAATTAAGAAAAAGCCATAGGCTTCTTCCTGTTTGTAGTACAGTATTTACATAATTGTGAATACTGATTGTAAATACTGAGTAGAAATACCGATTGTCTACTATTGACTATATAGGACGTAACAAGTGACATGACGTAATATCTAAAACCTATTGTGTACTAATAAGCATATATGACGTAATGAGCAACGTGACGCAAAAATAGAAAAATCAATTTTTATTTTATTTTCATTTTCAGTTCTGAATAGCTAAAGTTATAAACTGCAAAAATATTTATGGTATTTTTACAGTAAAGAACGATCTCTCGCCCATAGTAACAGATATATTGTGGTTCCAGGGATAGCTGCAAGCTATGCAGATTGCAGCAGTATCCAGGTTGCAGCGGAAGCTGTAATAAACCGGGTTGCAGCGGTAGCTAGCAACTTAGTATTACATTAACTGACGATCATAGGAGTAACAAACAATTGCGTGCATTGGAATTAGTTAGCTAATTGATTGTTTGAGGTTCGTCTCTTACTATTTCAAAGAAGAAAAAACCGTAGGCTTTTTCCTGTTTGTAATCAGTTTATTCGAATTTTTACATAAAGGATCGATACTGTAAATGGGAGTTTTGTAAGTAACATCGATATCATGGTTTTATTGATAATCAAATACTTCGTGGTAACGAACAGTATAATAAGATGATTGTAACTGAAGTATTAAATCAAACAGTTCGTGCTCATATTAAAGAGCTGTGTAATGGCTCATTTTAAAGGAAATTGCTGTATATAGAAATTATTTTAAAAGACGATCATTAGAAGAACAAACCATCGCATACATTGGACTTAGTTAGCTGCCTGATTCTTTGAGAGTCGTTTCTTACTGCTCCAAAGAAGATGAAGCCGTAGGCTTTTTCCTGTTTGTAATCAGGGTTTACATAATATGGGTTGTCAAACAGTTCATTTAAATAAAGGATAGATATATTTTATAGTAATAATAGTAAAAGAGAAACCACAGCCATTAGTAGTGAGAAGTTAAAAAACAAGGTGATAATATAAAGAGACACTCAAAAATGTTTTATCGGTAAGAATAAATTTAAAAGAAACAATAAAACAAGCGTCTTTTTCAAGCATAACTTCACAAATTAGCGTCTTTTCTTCTGAATAAATGATAAATACATATAAACCGATGGATAATAGGCCACAAATAAAATCAGACCATGTTCCTTCGGGAGGGAATGTGACCCCATCTACCCATTCGAAGAATTTTTTCCGGATTGCTGCGGTAGCTAGCAACCTAGTAAGAGAAGATCACGTCCAATGTTAAGATATATAATCTTAAGATATATATATATATATATATATATATATATATATATATATATATATATATATATATATATATATATATATATATATATATATATATATATATATATATAATATATATATATATATATATATATATATATATATATATATATATATATATATATATATATATATATATTATATATATATATATATATATATATATATATATATATATATATATATATATATACATATATATATATATATATATATATATATATATACTACTACTACTACTAACAACTCATCGCAGCACCAAGCCGCCTGAGGCCAACACAGCTACGCACGCTCCTCCTCCACCCCAATCTATTCAAAGCCTCCCTTTTTACACCCGCCCACGAAGTTCCCATTTCCTTTAAATCTTTCTTTATGACGTCCTCCCAACCCAGACGGGGACGACCTGCTTTCCGTTTAGCCCTAGATGGTTGGCCGAAAAGAACAATCTTCGGCAATCTGTCATCCTTCATCCGAACAACATGCCCTAACCACCTCAACCTTTCTTTCATTATAGACCTAGAAAGCGGTATTGAACCACATTTTTCGTATAGCCTATTGTTTGAAATACGGTCAGTCAGCCGGGTACCCAGAACAATCCTTAAGCAATTTCTCTGGAAAACATCTAGCAAATCTTCATCCGCTTTTCGGAGCGTCCATGCTTCAGAGCCATATTTGACCACTGTCATCACTGTAGCTTCTAAGATTCTAATCTTGGTTTGCAGACTTATCTTCCTATTCTTCCAGACTTTTTTTAACTGTGAAAAAACACCCTGAGCCTTGGCTATTCTATTTTTAACATCTTCACTGCTTCCACCATCTTTACTAATAATACTACCAAGGTAAGTGAAACTGTCCACCTGATCAATCTTTTCATTACCTAACGTCACCTTTTCATCTTCACTTATTCCTAGCCTTAGTGACTTGGTCTTCCTAACATTAATTTTCAAACCAATACTAGCACCCTGAACTCGCAAAACCTCTAAAACTTCATTCATTTTGCTCACACTTTCATCTAGGATGCTTAAATCATCAGCATAATCCAAGTCCAGGAGACTTTTTCCTCCCCATTTGATTCCGTGGTCTCCCATTGCCTTTCCTGTGCTCCTTAAAACAAAGTCCATCAAAATAATCCATATAAAGGGGGATAGAACACAACCCTGCTTAACTCCTGATTTAATACAAAACCAGCTGCTAACCTCATTTCCTACCTTAACCGCAGCAGTGTTATTCTCGTACATAGCACTAATCACTTTAATGTATTTGTCTGGTATACCATACAAGGATAAAACCTTTACTAAAGCTCCTCTATCAACAGAATCGAACGCTTGCTCATAATCTATAAAACTGAGGACCAAAGGTGTTTGAAAACTTAGGCACTTCTCAATTATTAACCTAAGAGTGAAAATTTGGTCAACACATCCTCTACCTTTTCTAAAACCGCACTGCTCTTCTCTTAAAACTTTGTCTACGGCATCTCTCAGTCTAAAAAGTATCATATTACTAAGCAATTTGCTACCTACAGAGACCAGACTAATGCCTCGATAATTACCACACTCACTTTTATCACCTTTCTTATAAAGTGGCTTAATTAAGGTTTTCCTAAAATCATTAGGTACTTCCCCTTTTTCAAAAATCATATTCATAATCTCCAATAACTTATTTCTAACCTCAGAGCCACCATATTTAAGAAACTCATTTACTACCCTATCAGCACCTGGAGCCTTATTATTCTTTAATCCTTTTAGTACTGTTTCTAATTCCTCCTCACAAAACAAATCTTCCTTCACATCCAAGGTATCACAAACTTTTTCATTTTCCTCTATATTTTTTCCTGCAACTCTATCACGGTTAAGCAAATTCTCAAAATGTTCGGCCCATCTCGCTTTAGCTTTTGTCTTATCGCTAATTGCCACCCCATTCCTATCTTTAACTGGGACAAGTCCGGATTGACTACTACCTCTCAATTTGTTAACGTGCCAGTACAATATTTTACTATTATGCCGTCTAGCTGCATCTTCTAAATCCTCGGCAATTTTATCCATGGCCTCCACTTCACACCTCCTTAGTTCATATTTTAATGCTTTCTCCACTTTCTTTACATTTCTTTTGTTTTCATGTGATCTATCACTCAGATAATTCTTGTACAAGTCCTTTCTCCTTTCTATTAAACTTAAAGCTTTTTCACTAATATTCTTAGCTGCAGTTCTAGCTTTCTTCCCTAATACACCTTCAGCAACTTCACAAATTATTTTTCTAAAATTATTCCAACCATCTTCCACATTATCAAATTTTAAACTCTCAAGTTTAGTATTCAACTGTTCCTGGAAAGTTTCTCTCAAATTCTCATCCTGGAGTCTACTAACATCATAACTTCCCGGGAGGTAATTACCCTTCCGATATTTCAGCTTTAAATTAATCCTTGACACTACTAGATGGTGATCTTTACTTTTAACATCAATAACAGCACTCCTATATACCCTAGTATCTTGTATTGATCCTGCCAGTCTTCGATTTACGATAACATAATCAATAAGGTTTGCTGTCTTACCATCACGTGAATACCATGTTAGCTTATGAGCCATTTTATGACCAAACACCGTATTGGTTATAACTAGATTGTTATACCTACAAAATTGCAAAAGTCTGTATCCATTACTGTTTTCTTTTCCTACACCAAATTTACCTAAGCTGGGATACCATCTATCCTTATTTCTACCAACCTGGGCGTTAAAATCTCCCAGCAATAACATCATATTTCTACATGGGACCTTGTCTATTTGCTCCTGTAACTGTAAGTAGAATTCATCTGAGTCACTAGTATCTCCATCAGTCGGTTCTACAGGGGCGTATACTACTATAACTGATACCTTGAACTTTCTAGTCATAAAATGAGCAATTAGTATTCTATTATTAATACCTTCCCAGCCTAAACAAGACTTAGCCGCTTCCTTATTCATCATGAGCCCTACTCCCTGTCTATGTAACCCATCCTTCCTGCCTGAGTAAACAAATTCTATATCACCTAATTTCATGCTTCCTACCCCTGGGATATGAGTTTCTGAAACTCCTAATAGATCCAGTTCGAATCGTCTGAATTCGTCAGTCAAAATGTCGATACGATAGTCTTTTTTTAATGTCGTAACATTCCAAGTTCCAATTTTCATGTTCTTTAAATCATTGAAATTTTTTTCGCCTCAGGAAAAGCAATGATCCCGGATACCAGTGCAGGACGGGGATCACATATCTTCTCAAGTCTACACCGAAGTGCTTAAGCCGGCTTAGAACCGGACAGCAAGAAGTCCCTGGGACCTCCATGAATGGAGGCTTTGTGCAATCCTGGGCCCATCTTGGTCACAACATGGTTTTCAGCGCTTGGCGATGCTCTTCTATCAACAAGAGTCGAAATCCTGCACAGACAATCTCAAGCCTATTACCTCCGACTCATTATATATTCATGCCTACAAATATTATGCTACTACGGGGAGGCAACCCGTAATAGATAAATTAGCTAGGAAGAGGTTTTTCAGCCCAAAGACGCCCATCAAAACATACCAATCCCAGAAGAATTGTCCATTAGTCAGAATCCCGTGCGAATGCTGTGTCGTTTACTAGGCTATAATTTCCTCGAGGGGCGCCACTCCTCAAGTGGGAATAGAGTTGACCGCAAGGTCCCCAGTCTTGCTGGTACCCCGAAAAGGTCGAGGCAGCCCTTTGCAGAGGCCGTTGTCCATAGATCTGGATCTTACGCCCTGCCACAGTTGTCCTCCTATAGAGGATCCTCCCGCGATGGTGTTCTGCATCACCATGCAATTTAACCCATTGCTGGGAGAAGGTTTGCAACTCATGGAACTTGTGGATAAACAAGTGGGCCCTTTTGAGTGTACATTTGAGGGGCCTTCTTCCTCCTCCGCCTGTATTTATGACCCCGGGCAAGGGTGCCCCAGATTCTATTATGGACCCCCAGGGACAAGGTCCCCCCTTGGTCCATGCCTCCTATGGAGGTACCCTACATATCTGTAGAGCGTTCCCCTATCGCCACCTGGGGACATGCTGAATGGCCTGGGGGAGGCCAGACAAACGGATCACTTTTGTTTTGCAAAGGCAATAACTCAGTGACATATTTAACCTACTACTTATAAATATACTTATAAATATACTTATAACCTACTACTTATAAATATATATATATATATATATATATATATATATATATATATATATATATATATATATATATATATATATATATATATATATATATATATATATATATATATATATATACGAGCCTTGTCCTCGTATATATATACCACCTTGTCCTATACCCCTGTATAGGAAGCTTTCTGTCATTTGGCTTGAACAGCAAGGGAAATATATTGGCTTGAAAATAAAAAAAATTGACTTTAACCACGTTATTCTCCACAAACGGCATCTTTTTTCTTTCATCTTCTTTTCCACAGATACCTTGGCACTGGAACATCGTACAGAGTTGCTCCATGGCTCATTTTAAGAAAATCTCTGGATCTAGTGCTATTTGTACTTATTTTTTTTTAAAATAAAATCAATTTTTTACGAAAAACTTAATTTTGTATGTACAATATTGATCAAAGACGTCATAGTCGTTGGATGTAGTTAGTACACAAAGGCTCGATCTCGAATAAAGCTGAAAGTAAGTAAAGGACAATTATGCCTCCATATATCTAGAGTGATGTCTAAAAACACCTTAAAATTTTAAAATTAGTTTTAATTTTGGTTAGGTTCTAACTACCCGACGAGGGATTTAATATGTATTTCCAGACCAAAAAATTCATTTTTTTTACCTTGACCAGCCAAGGTCAAGCATTCATGCAGTTAACACCTCTTATTCTCTGAGAGGATTATCTGTTGAAAAAAACCAGTTTTTGGTTATATTGACTGTCAGGCTGTGTGATTGAACTATTTGTACTATTTCATTTGGATTGAATTATTTTATTTGGATAGTTAGAAGGCGTTTATTGGAAAGTGGGGGGACTTAAAAAAGCCCCCCTTGCGGGTAAGTCTTTGTTTTGTGACTTTAAATTGAGACTTGATTACGCTTGAACCTACGATGGCTGAAAGTGAAAAAATTATTTTGAATCCGTTACTGAATTGTGTTACGAGAGCACTTACAGATGGAATAAAATTGGACTGCATCGTACAAGCGTGTGTTGCTTTCTATACACATGAAGATGTTATAAAGGCAAAGCGAATCCTTCATACTGAGTTGAATATTACGAATCGTCTTGTGACCTACTCTAAAGATGAAGACAATATCATTGAAATGTGCAAACTTTTAGTTGCAGCTGCAAAAAATGATGTGAGCATGCCAAAATTTTGCATCTTTAACCCCTACTCGGTTCCGGTCATCTGAGATGCGGTGAATGCAACAGTTACTGCCAAAGTAAATGAACTCTCTCGGAAGCTTGATAATTTTGTAGCTACCAAGTCCGCTCCAGCGGTCAGTATTTTCACAAGAAG
The DNA here is from genome assembly GCA_027921565.1 of Artemia sinica. NCBI lineage: Eukaryota > Metazoa > Arthropoda > Branchiopoda > Anostraca > Artemiidae > Artemia > Artemia sinica. The sequence goes on from CM051267.1 coordinate 53,589,599, forward strand.
TCGTAGTGCACATGAAACGTCCAAGCCCAAAGATTCTTCCTATTCTGTTGTCTTGAAAAATCCCCCCAAGGAGCTCTATGGCCCAAATGACCGGAAAGCTTTCGTAGACAGTTTCTGTGAAAACGCAAATCACATTAGTGAACTTCGCAAATCTGCAAACGAATGGAAGCTCGTGGTCAAGTCGAAAGCTGCAGCAGCAAAAATCGTCGAGAAAGCGAAATCTTCCAAGACCGATCTCAAAATTGCTGTTCGAGAACCCCTGCACATAGCTGTGCTTTGAAATGTCCCTTAGGATCTAAACTGTGAAGGAATATAAAATCTAATCCCGAATAGTACGAAGACTGAACAATGCGGAAAATCCCGTTCTTTCAAAGTTTATTTTGACACTATCAGTGAGCTCAAACAATTTTTGAGTGTTTTGGTGATTATCAGCTATGAGCGTCTATCAGCTGATCCGTTTAAGTTCTTGCCAAGACGATGCTATAACTGTCACAAAATCGGTCACCTCGCTTCCCAGTGTACGGCTGAACCTGTATGCTCTAGATGTGCCTAAAATGAACATCGTTCTACGCGAGATGAACCATGCAGACAGCCGACAATCTGCGTTGAATGCAAAATCGGAAGTCACACGTGTTATAGTGTAAAATGTCCCTCAAACAGTAATCCACAAAAGAAATGACATCTGAAGCTTCTGCAGTTAAATGTTTATCGTGGAACATTAATGGCTCGTTCGCGAATAAAATTCCGATCTTAGATGTTGTATTTGAGCAAAATGAAGCTGTCTGTTTACAAAAACATTTCGTCACAAGACGCAGTAAAAGTATTCTTAGTTTTAATAGTTCAGTATCGGTTTATTCAGTCTCAGCGAAGCAGCTAAGTGGAAAAGGGTGACCCTCCGGTGGTATGGCCACTTTCGTTCGTTTGACTCTAAGATCTAGTGTCTTTGAAGTCAATGATATTTTTCTGGCAATGCGTGTTGTGGGCTGTGTTTTTATTAATGTATATTTGCCTACAAATTACCATGATGAGCGTTTGGAGCGTGCTTTTACTTATTCTAGTGATAAACTCGGCCAGTGTATTAAGCGTATTAGATCCTTAAGCCTTCAATGCATATAAGTTGGTTACTTCAATTGCGATTTGAATGAACCGCTCTTATCTAGGTCTTTACGTTCTACGTTGTTGCTAAGTATTTTTGGAGACCAGTTTGATCTCAAGTGTACAGATTTAGATTTTACACACGTACACACCTCAATGTCTACATCAGATGTCGATCACGTCGTTGCGTCTGCAAATCTAAGGATTTTGCCTGTCAAGGTTGTGCTTGATTTTCAGCTATCTGATCACTTACCAATACAGTTCTCAGCCGAGATTCCTTGCCACAGCTCAGATACACTAACGCAAACAACTTCGAAAACACCTCCTAGTTCTCGCCGTGATTGGCGTAAAATTAACCCTGTTTTATTTCAAGAAGAAGCCTCCAGAGTCCTTAGTAAGATCCGTGTCCCTTTCCATCTTCTCTCTAGATTAACTGCTCTTTCAAAGGAGGAAACACAACTATCAGTCGATATTTATTGCGCAGAAATTGGGCATTCCCCTAGCTGTGCTGAAAAAGCTGCCGTCCCTTTAAGTAGACCCCGTCTTCCTACCCTTCCTGGCTGGTCTGAAAATCCAGAGTTAGTGGATACCCATTCTAAGTCTAAATTTTGGCTTCAACTTTGGGTTTCTTGTGGATGACCCCGTTCGGGGATGGTCAATTCAATCCGCCTGCTCACAAAAAAAAATTCGTGAAGGGGCTAAAAGCTCACAGAAAAAAGATAATTGATATCGAATCTACACGGGCCAAAATTAATCCTTTTCTCCTTTGGCGTTTTCTGTCCTCTAAAAGCGATAAATCTTTGTCCGTATCTGCTATCCCTGATTCTGAATGGTACGCGTACTATGGGTCATAAATTTTGCCTCCTGACCCAGCCCTCAACGAAAGATACGAAGCTGAGTAGGACGACTTCTTAGATAGTTGTCCTCAGGGTGATTATGTTGTAACAGAGGGAGCTGTATGCAAGACCATCTCTCACCTAAAACCCAAACAATCTTTTTGGATTGAAGGGATCAGCGCACTCCATCTAAAAAGTGGTGGGCCCACTCTCATTAGTAATATAACTCTCCTGATGCAGATTATCCTCATTCAGGGTATTGTTGCAACCACTTTCTCAATTGGAGATCCTTCGCCAGTTCCTAAAAAAGGAAAATTTACCATGCAATGCTCCTCTTTCCGTCCAATCACGATTGATACTTCTCTTTGCAAGTTATTTGAACTTTTATTCGTGGATGAGTTTGAGAAACTGTGTATTACTGGTAACCGTCCACTACTGGCAAGTATTTACAACGCTACCGCTCTGCCACATATATTATATGTGAACCCTTTCTGGAAATTATTGGCAAACCGTGAAAAGTCTAAAATCCGCTCTTTATTTTACCGTTTTGCCAAGTAACAACTAAAATTGCCACCTTGGACCAAAAATAGTTTTCTGATTCGGCGCTACAACCTAGCGGTCCAAATCTAGCTGTTAAGACACTCATTAGCCGACAAAAAACAAAACCAGCAATTCTAAAGCACGAGTGGGCAAGTTTGCTTGTTCAATTTTCTCTCTTGTTTCCCTTTTTTACTTTTTTTTCTTTTTTTTCTCCTTCCAGAAGTTGTTGCCCTTGTTGCAATTTTCAAAGAAGTTGTTGTTTCTGTTGTAATCTTTGAGTATGTTATCTCTCTGTTTCCTCTTTTCGTACTATTTTGTATACTATTTAAGAAGTTGTTGCTTTTGTTGTTATTTTTTAGTGTATTTTCTTTTTGTTTCCTCTTTTCGCATTTTTGTATACCCTCTCATTGTACATTTATTGTGTACGACGGGTTTTCAATATATTATTATTATTATTATTAGTTTATAATCGCTAAAATTATTATGTAAACTGCAAAAATATTTATGATATCTGAGCAATAATTTGAATCTTCTCATTCAAACTAACAAAATACCTGAAAATTTAAAAATTAGTTTTATTTTTTGTTAGGTTATGGGTACTTGATACGAGACTTAATAAATGATAATAAGATAATCAAGATAGTAATAAGATGCCTTCTAAGCGAGTTATACGTAATTTAAAAAAAACAGTACTACACAAAAAACAGAGATGGCATCTTGAAAAGAGAAAAGCAAAGGTATTAAACCGACCAGGCGTATCGAGATGCAAAAATTGTTACAATAAGGAACGAACTGTAACCCATAGTAACTTAAGTATTAAATCAAACAGTTCTTGGTCATAATAAAGAGCTGTGTAATGGCTCATTTTAAAGGAAACTGCTGAATATAGAAACCTTTTGTAATTAACAAAATTAATTATTATTATAAAACAAATTGTTACGATATGGTAAAGAACTAACTCTAGGCGATAGTAACCAATTTAATTTTGAAAAGAAAAACTTACGGCAGAAACCTAAATGGTAGTATAAGTAAGCTATATTTCTTAAGAACAGTCCACCGGGATTTGAACTCGGATCGCAGGATTCAATATCTTAAGTGCTAACCACTACACCAAGAAACTTTCATATGAGAAAGAATTTTAACAGTATATGATAACTTAAAGACCGAACTCTAACCATCAGAATTATCAATCAGTTCGTGTTAACGAACTTTAAAGCAATTTCAAAAAGTTCGTGGGATTACATTAAAGAACAAACTTCCCGCCCATATTAACTAAAATAAGATTATAATTAACATTAAAGATTGATTAATGATGTTATAATTGTAGGTTGTAGCAGGTCGTCTCTTACTATTCCAATTAAGAAAAAGCCATAGGCTTTTTCCTGTTTGTTATAAAGTAAGGTATAATAATATATTAACAGGCCACAAAAAACAATGGTCTCATTCAACTAATGGTTACATAATGTATAATGAAGACCAACCTCTTGTCTATACTACGTTGTATAGGCCACTTAACTATAGTATAGGTCAGTAAAGTTTTATTATGATCTGGGTTGCAGCGGTAGCTAGTAACCTAGTAAGAGACGATCACGTCAAATGTTAAGATATATAAAAACCCACAACTCCTAAAAATAAGTCAGATCAAAACAAAAAGTACACCATTAGAACCGCCATGTCTGAAACCCCTGTATAGGAAACTTTCTGTCATTTGGCTTGAACAGCAAGGAAAAAATATTGGCTTATAAATCAAGAAAATTGACTTTAACCATGTTATTCCCCACAAACGGCATCTTTTTTTCTTTTTTCTTCTTTTCCACAGATAGCTTGGCCCTTTAAAATCGCAGAGAGTTGTTCAATTGCTCATTTTAAAGGAAATCTCTAGATCTAGTGCCATTTGTACTTTTTTTTAATAAAATCAATTTTTACGAAAAACTTAACTTTTTATGTACAATATTTATCAATGACGTCATAGTCGTTGGATGTAGTTAGTACATAAAGTCTCGATCATCGAATATAAGCTGAAACTAAGTAAAGGACAATTATGCCTCCATATATTCACAGTGATGTCTGAAAATACCTAAAAATTTTTAAATTAGTTTTATTTTTGGTTAGGTTCGAACTACCCTACGTGGGATTTAATATGTATTTCCAGACCAAAAAATTCCATTTTTTAATATATATTTTATTTTTCAGTTTAGAATCGCTAAGGTTATTATGTAAACTGCAAAAATATTTATGATATCTGAACAATAATTTTAATCTTTTCATTCAAACTAACCAAATACCTGAAAATTAAAAAATTAGTTTTATTTTTTGTTAGGTTTTATTTTTTGTTTACGGGTACTTGATACGAGACTTAAGAAATGATAATAGGATAATTAAGATAGTAATAAGATGCCTTCTAAGCGACTTATACGTAATTTAAAAAAACAGTACTACACAAAAACCAGAGATAGCATCTTGAAAAGAGATAAATAAAGGTATTCAACCGACCAGGCGTATCGAGATGCAAAAATTGATAGTGACAAACAGTGTTATTATCATGAATGAAGTTTTGAGGCATGCAAAATTGATAGTGGTCAACGGCGTTATTATAATGATGAAGTTTATAGACATGCAAAAATTGAGACAGCCAAACAAAAGAGCAAGGAACCGTATTATAATGATAAATATTACCGAAACAAACATACGAAAAAAAGTTACTACCAGAATGATGGGTAGATACTGGGGTGACAAAAGCCATAATGAAAAAATTAAAACCTCTGCGAGGCTTTATCAAAGAACGTATAAGGACAAAGTGAAAACTTACATTCAGAAGTCGAAGAAGATGGTAAAAATGCATGCTGATCTTTGTAAATTGAGAAAAATTTTACGAATGATTTGCCAGGATTACGAAAAGTATTAAATATTACAGATAAAATTCTCTTTGAAAGAGCGGATGCTGTTGAAAAATTGGCTAGAAATGCTCTGGCAAAACTTCATAGTAATATCCAAAAGAAATGTTGTCAGTTTAATGGAATTATAATTAAGAACGATCTCTTGTCTATATTAATTTATATTAAAGTTATTATATTTAGATAGGAGGTAGCTAAAGTGAGTTCCTTTTTTAAACTTTAAATTTAAGAGATATTACTTCAAATTTAATATATTAGCGTATTCTTTCTGACGGGGATTCGAAGTTACATTGATACTTCATACGTTACTTAAACACAAAGTTTTAGATGAAATTTAATTACATTAAAAGATGATCATAATCCGGGTTGCAGCGGTAGCTAGTAACCTAGTAAGAGACGATCACGTCCAATGTTAAGAAATATAAAAACCCATAGTTCCTAACAAAGGAGTCAGATCAAAACAAAAAGTACACCATTAGAACCGCCTTGTCCGAAACCCCTGTATAGGAAACTTTCTGTCCCTTGGCTTGAACAGCAAGGGAAATATATTGGCTTGAAATTAGAATAAAAATCCATCGCAAACATTGGACTTAGTTAGCTACTTGATTGTTTGTGGTTCGTCTCTTACTACTTCAAAGGGGAAAAGGCCATAGGCTTTTTCCTGTTTGTATTCATATAGCATAGAATGAACCTCAGTTGCAACTGACATTATCATCCGAGTTGCAGCGGTAGCTAGCAACCTAGTAAGAGACGATAACGTCCAATGTTAAGAAATATAATTATAGCAAAGAACAAACTCTAGCCCATGGTATAATGATAAAGAACAAACTATAGACTTAGTTAGCTGCCTGATTCTTTGAGGATCATCTCTTAATATTCCAAAAAAGAAAAAGCCATATGGTTTTTCCTGTTTGTTATTACCTGTTTTGTATAAAAAAAAAACAATTGTTATTTAGATAATTTTGGACGCCACACTGCCTTTCCATGATGATAAAATAAAAGTTATAAATAGGGATAAAATCCTTTTTAATAGACAGTGTATAGAAAATTCACAAAAAATACCAGATATTTCGGTCACATAAACAGTGACCGTCATCAGTAGTAAAACTTTTACAACTGTGTAATTAGTGAGTTTTACTACTGATGACGGTCACTGTATATGTGACCGAAATATCTGGTATTTTTTGTGAATTTTCTACACATTGTCTATTAAAAAGGATTTTATCCCTATTTTGAACTTTTATTTTATCATAACTATTGTTATAAAACAATATTGTCCAGGTTAAAGCGGTAGCTAGTAACCTAGCAAGAGACAATCAAGTCCAATGTTAAGAAATATTATAAGCCGTAACTCCTAAAAAATAGAGTCAGAGCAAAACAAAAAGTACACCACTAGAACTGCCTTGTCCAAAACCACCATATAGTAAACTTTCTGTCATTTGACTTTAACAGCAAGGGAAATATATTGGCTTGAAAATCAAATTACATTGAATTATAATAAAGAACGACCTCTTGCCTATACTAAATTTTATACGCCACTTAATTATAGTATCGGTTAGTAATTCAACAGATAGCTTGGCACTGGAACATCGTAGAGAGTTGTTCAATAGCTCAGTTTAAAGGAAATTAATGGGGTTAAAAACCTTTTGTAATTAAAACAAATTATTTTAATTACATTAAAGAAATTTTAATTATATTCCTTAAGAAATCATCATAAGTAAAAATTGCCCATACGGAAATTGAACTCAAGCCAACTGGGTGAGAGCTATCCCAACCTCTAGACCATATAGGATATATTAAAATATCCAATCAATGAAGTTTATGCTAAAGAACAAATTATAAACCTAGTTAGCTGTCTGATTATTTGAGGATCGTCTCTTACTATTCCAAAGAAGAAATATCCGTAGGATTTTTCGTTTTTGTAATTTATAATCCGGGTTCAAGCGGTAGTTATAGTATAGACCGGACTCATGCCCAAAGAAACTGAACCCTGGGGTTCATTCATATTATCTTACCTATTTTAGCTAGGATGTAAATAAAACGAGTTTCTTTTTTATCCGGGTTGCAGCGGTAGCTAGCAACCTAGTAAGAGACGATCACGTCTAATATTAAGATATACAAAAACCCATAACTCCTAAAAAAAGTAAGATCAAAGCAAAAAGTACACCATTAGAGCCACCATGTCTAAATACCCTGTATAGCAAACTTTCTTCCATTAGGCTTGAACAGCAAGGGAAATATATTGGCTTGAAAATCACGAAAATTTACTTTAACCACGTTATTTTCCACAAACGGCATCTTTTTTTCTTTTTTCTTCTTTTCCACAGATAGCTTGGCACTAGAACATCGTAGAGAGCTGTTCAATGGTTCATTTTAAAGGAAATCTCTAGATCTAGTGCCATTTGTACTTATTTTTTTTAAATAAAATCAATTTTTTACGGAAAACTTAATTTTTTATTTACAATATTAATCAATGACGTCATAGTCGTTGTATGTAGTTAGTACATAAGTGCTCAATCATCGAATAAAGCTGAAAATAAGTAAAGGACAATTATGCCTCACTATATTCACAGTGATGTCTAAAAATACCTTAAAATTTTTAAATTGGTTTTATTTTTGGTTAGGTTCTAACTACCCGACGTGGGATTTAATATGTATTTCTAGACCAAAAAATTCAATTTTTTTATATATCTTATTTTTCAGTTTAGAATCGCTAAAGTTATTATGTAAACTGCAAAAATATTTATGATAGCTGAACAATAATTTTAATCTTTTCATTCAAAATAACCAAATACCTGAAAATTAAAAAAATAGTTTTATTTTTTATTGGTTATGGGTACTTGATACGATACTTAAGAAATGATAATAGGATAATTAAGATAGTAATAAGATGCCTTCTAAGCGAGTTATACGTAATTTAAAAGAACAGTACTACACAAAACCAGAGATAGCATCTTGAAAAGAGATAAATAAAGGTATTCAACCGACCAGGCGTAACAACATGCAAAAATTGATAGTGACAAACAGTGTTATTATCATGATAAAGTTTATAGACATGCAAAATTGATAGTGACCAACAGCGTTATTATAATGATGAAGTTTATAGATATGCAAAAATTGAGACAGCCAAACAAAAGAGCAAGGAACGGTATTATAATGATAAAGATTACCGAAACAAACATAAGAAAAAAGTTACTACCAGAATGATGGGTAGATACTGGGGTGACAAAAGCTATAATGAAAAAATTAAAACCTCTGCGAGGCTTTATCAAAGAACGCATAAGGACAAAGTGAAAAATTACATTCAGAAGTCCAAGAAGATGGTAAAAATGCATGCTGATCTTCGTAAATTGAGAAAAATTTTACGAATTATTTGCCAGGATTACGAAAAGTATTCAAAATTACAGATAAAAATTCTCTTTGAAAGAGCGGATGCTGTTGAAAAATTGGCTAGAAATGATCTGGCAAAACTTCATAGTAATATCCAAAAGAAATGTTGTCAGTTTAATGGAAATATAATAAAGAACGATCTCTTGCCTATATTAATTTATATTAAAGTTATTATATTTAGATAGGAGGTAGCTAAAGTGAGTTCCTTTTTAAACTTTTAATTTAAGAGATATTACTTCAAATTTAATATATTAGCGTATTCTTTCTGACGGGGATTCGAAGTTACATTGATACTTCATACGTTACTTAAACACAAAGTTTTAGATGAAATTTAATTACATTAAAAGACGATCATTAGAATAAAAAACCATCGCAAACATTGGACTTAGTTAGCTACTTGATTGTTTGTGGTTCGTCTCTTACTAATTCAAAGGGGAAAAGGCCATAGGCTTTTTCCTGTTTGTATTCATATAGCTTAGAATGAACCTCAGTTGCAGCTGACATTGTCATCCAAATTGCAGCGGTAGCTAGCAACCTAGTAAGAGACGAGAACGTCCAATGTTAAGAAATATAATTATAGCAAAGAACAAACTCTAGCCCATGGTATTATGATAAAGAACAAATTATAGACTTAGTTAGCTGCCTGGTTCTTTGAGGATCGTCTCTTAACATTCCAAAAAAGAAAAAGCCATATGGTTTTTCCTGTTTTTTATTACCTGTTTTGAATTTAAGAAAAATAATTATTATTTAGATAATTTTGGAGACCACACTGCCTTTCCATGACGATAAAATAAAAGTTCAAAATAGGGATAAAATCCTTTTAATAGACAGTGTATAGAAAATTCACAAAAAATACCAGATATTTCGGTCACATAAACGGTGACCGTCATCAGTAGTAAAACTTTTACTACTGTGTAATCAGTGAGTTTTACTACTGATGACGGTCACTGCATATGTGACCAAAATATCTGGTATTTTTTGTGAATTTTCTACACATTGTCTATTAAAAAGGATTTTATCCCTATTTTGAAATTTTATTTTATCATAAATATTATTATAAAACAATATTGTCCGGGTTAAAGCGGTAGCTAGCAACCTAGCAAAAGACGATCAAGTCCAATGTTAAGAAATATTATAAGCCGTAACTCATAAAAAATAGAGTCAGAGCAAAACAAAAAGTACACCATTAGAACTGCCTTGTCCAAAACCACCATATAGTAAACTTTCTGTCATTTGACTTTAACAGCAAGGGAAACATATTGGCTTGAAAATCAAGTTACATTGAATCCGGGTTGCAGCGGTAGCTAGCAACCTAGTAAGAGACGATCACGTCCAATGTTAAGAAATATAAAAACCCGTAGTTCCTAACAGAGGAGTCAGATCAAAACAAAAAGTACACCATTAGAACCGCCTTGTCCAAAACCCCTGTATAGGAAACTTTCTGTCCCTTGGCTTGAACAGCAAGGGAAATATATTGGCTTGAAAATCAAGAAAATTGACTTTTACCACGTTATTCTCGTCAAAAGGGATATTTTTTTCTTTTTTTTTTTCTTTCTTTTCCAGAGATAGCTTGGCACTGGAACATCGTAGAGGGTTGTTCAATAGCTCATTTTAAAGGAAATTAATTGGGTTAAAAACCTTTTGTAACTAAAATAAATTATTTCTAAAAGAGAATAAATTTTTCCAATAAAAACTGTATTTTTGATGCAGTGACGTCATAATTACTATATAAGATCATCATAGTTTTATATTAGAGCTATGACGTGAATAGTTATAATAAAGAACGACCTCTTGCCTATACTAAATTTTATACGCCACTTAATTATAGTATAGGTTAGTAATTCAACAGATAGCTTGGCACTGGAACATCGTAGAGAGTTGTTCAATAGCTCAGTTTAAAGGAAATTAATGGGGTTAAAAACTTTTTGTAATTAAAACAAATTATTTTAATTACATTAAAGAAATTTTAATTATATTCCTTAAGAAATCATCATAAGTAAAAATTTCCCATATGGAAATTGAACTCAAGCCAACTGGGTGAGAGCTATCCCAACCTCTAGACCATATAGGATATATTAAAATATCCAATCACTGAAGTTTATGTTAAAGAACAAATTATAAACCTAGTTATCCGTCTGATTATTTGAGGATCGTCTCTTACTATTCCAAAGAAGAAATATCCGTAGGATTTTTCCTGTTTGAAATTTATAATCCGGGTTCAAGCGGTAGTTATACTAAAGAACGGACTCATGCCCAAAGAAACTGAACCCTGTGGTTCATTCATATTATCTTACCTATTTTAGCTAGGATGTAAATAAAACGAGTTTCTTTTTTATCCGGGTTGCAGCGGTAGCTAGCAACCTAGTAAGAGACGATCACGTCTAATATTGAGATATACAAAAACCCATAACTCATAAAAAAAAGTCAGATCAAAACAAAAAGTACACCATTAGAACCGCCATGTCTAAAACCCCTGTATAGCAAACTTTCTTTCATTAGGCTTGAACAGCAAGGGAAATATATTGGCTTGAAAATCACGAAAATTGACTTTAACCACGTTATTCTCCACAAACAGCATCTTTTTTTCTTTCTTCTTCTTTTCCACAGATAGCTTGGCACTGGAACATCGTAGAGAGCTGTTCAATGGCTCATTTTAAAGGAAATCTTTAGATCTAGTGCCATTTGTACTTATTTTTTTAAAATAAAATCCATTTTTTACGGAAAACTTAATTTTTTATTTACAATATTAATCAATGACGGCTTAGTCGTTGTATGTAGTTAGTACATAAAGGCTCGATCATCGAATAAAGCAGAAACTAAGTAAAGGACAATTATGCCTCCCTATATTCACAGTGATGTCTAAAAATACCTTAAAATTTTTAAATTAGTTTTATTTTTGGTTAGGTTCTAACTACCCGACGTGGGATTTAATATGTATTTCCAGACCAAAAAATTCAATTTATTTATATATCTTATTTTTCAATTCCTGCAAATTTAAAAATTAGTTTTTTTAGGTTATGCGTACTTGATACGAGATTTAAGAAATGATAATAGGATAATTAAGATAGTAATAGGAGGCCTTCTAAGCGAGATATACGTAATTTTAAAAAAAGTACTACACGAAAAACAGAGACAGCATCTTGAAAAGAGAAAAGCGAAGGTATTCAACCGACCAGGCGTATCGAGATACAAAAATTGATAGTGACAAACAGCGTTATTAGAATGATGAAGTTTATAGACATCCAAAAATTGAGACAGCCAAACAATAGAGCAAGGAACGGTATGATAATGATAAAGATTACCGAAACAAACATAAGAAAAAAGTTGCTACCAGAATAATGGGTAGATACTGGGATGACAAAAGCTATAATGAAAATATTAAAACCTCTGGGAGGCTTTACCTAAGAACGCATAAGGACAAAGTGAAAAATTACATTCAGAAGTCCAAGAAGATGGCAAAAATGCATGCTAATCTTCGTAAAATGAGAAATAATTTACGAATGTTTTACCAGGATTACGAAAGTATTCAAATTTACAGATTAAAATTCTCTTTGAAAGAGCGGATGCTTTTGAAAAGTTGGCTAGAAATGCTCTGGCAAAACTTCATAGTAATATCCAAAAGAAATGTTTTCAGTTTAATGAAAAGCTTCCAAGCTATGGACTGGCAACATTGGATTAGTTTATAGATTCAATAGAAAATTCTAGACAACACCGTGAATATATGGAGGCGTACTTCTTAGAAAATTCGTATATTAATTTTGGATTTAAAATATAGAACGAACTCTAGCCTATACTAACTGAAAAGTTTAGTAAAAGTAGTAACTTCAGAGATTATTGAATAATATTTTATATAAATAATCACTCATATAATCTTCATTATTTTAGCTAGGATGTAACTAAATCCAGGTTGAAGCGGTAGCTAGCAACCTAGTAAGAGACGATCACGCCCCATAGTAATAAAACTAAAATAACCCATATTATAATAATCCGGGTTGCAGCGTACAGAGTAGAGAGTTGTTCAATATCTCATTTTAAAGGAAATTAATTTTGTTAAAAATCTTTTGTAACTAAAATAAATTATTTCTAATAGAGAATAAATTTTTCCACTAAAAACTGCATTTTTGATGTCTTTACATACGGCAGTCTTTTCAAAGATTTTTCATTTTTGTACATAAATCATAATTACATAAAGGATCGATCATCGTTATATTAAAAGACAATCATGGCAATAACATCAAATACCTTAATGATGAGGCTTATCGTCTGAATACTAACAAGTCTGCATCAATCCGGAGTAAAATTAAATACAGAAATAATGAAGACTATCGTCAAAATTACATCAAATCAGTTTTTTGGAAACAAAGAAACAAACACACAAGTGATGATTGGTATCGCAGAAATCATATTGAAAAGGTTACTGTTTACAATATGTTGAAAAGATACAAAGGGATTGATATTTCTTCTCGCAAGGAACAGACGAGAAAAACATTGATAAGGTTATGATACAACTTGATAAGGCTACTGTTTACAACTTCTTGAAAATATACAAAGGGATCATTTTTTTTGTTTACAATAAAGAACGAACTCTTGCCTATACAAACTTGAATAGTGGGACATAAAATATCGATCATAAATGGTGTTACTCAAAAGGATCTCATGTAGTAGTTATTAAAATATTTAAAATAAAGAACGAAATCTAGCCTATACTAGCATAAATAGCATAAATAGTAACTTCAGAGATTGGTGAATAATATTTTATTTAAATAATCACTCATATAATCTTCATTATTTTAGCTAGCAGATAACTAAATCCAGGTTACAGCGGTAGCTAGCAACCTAGTAAGAGCCGATCACGCCCCATAGTAAAAACTAAAGTAACCCTTCTGGGTTGCAGCGGTAGCTAGCAACCGCGTAGGAGACGATCACGCCCCATAGTAAAAACTAAAGTAACCCATAACTCTTGAAAAAAGATTCAGATTAAAACAAGAAGAACACTACTTGAACCGCCTTGTACAAGTCTGGGTTGCAGCGGTAGCTAGCAAACTAGCAAGAAACTATCACGTCCACTGTTAAGAAATATAACATCCCATAACTCTTACAAAAAGAGTCAGATCAAAACAAAAAGTACACCATTAGAACCGCCTTGTTCGAAACCCCTATATATGAAAATTTATGTCCCTTGCTTCTGCCTAAACGACATATTTTTTTCTCTTTCTTTTCCAAGATAGCTTGGCACTGGAACATCGTAGAGGGTTGTTCAATGGCTCATTTTAGACAAAATTAATTGGGTTAAAAATCTTTTGTAACTAAAATAAATAATTTCTAAAAGAGAATAAATTTTTCCACTAAAAACTGCATTTTTGATGTCTTTTCATACTGCAGTCTTTTCAAAGATATTTGATTTTTGTACATAAATCATAATCGTATACCAGCGATAAGATTTGAACCCAAGCCTCCGAAGAGACTGATGGCTAACACAAGCGCCTTGGACCACAAGGCCACGTGGCCTCTCATAACTATGTATGTGAATCAGGGTTGCAGCAGTAGCTAGCAACCTAGTAAGAGACGATCAGTCCAATGCCAAGAAATATAAAAACCCAGAACTCCTAAAAATAGAGTCAGATCATCCGGGTTGCGGCGGTAGCTAGCAACCTAGTAAGAGACGATCACGTTCAATATTAAGAAATATAAAAACCCATAGCAGCTATAAGAGGAGTCAGACCAAAACAAAAAGTACACCATTAGAACCGCTTTGTCCGATACCCCTATATAGGAAATTCTGTCCCTTGGCTTGAACAGCAAGGGAAATATATTGGCTTGAAAATCAAGAAAAGTGGCAGCTACTACAACACTCTGCCTAAACGGGATATTTTTTTTCTTTTTTTTCTTATTTTTTCTTTTCCACTGATAGCTTGGCACTAGAACATCGTAGAGACTTGTTCAATGGCTCATTTTAAAGGAAATTAATTGGGTCTTTTGTAACTAAAATAAATTATTTCTAAGAGAGAATAAATTTTCCCACTAAAAACTGCATTTTTGATGTCTTTTCATACTGCAGTCTTTTCAAAGATATTTGATTTTTGTACCTAAATCATAATCGTAAACCAGCGGTAAGGTTAGAACCCACGCCTCCGAAGAGACTGTTGGCTAACACCATCGCATTGGACCACTCGGTCACGCTGCCTCTCATAACTATATATGTGAATCCGGGTTGCAGCAGTAGCTAGTAACCTAGTAACAGACGATCAGTCCAATGCCATCCGGGTTGCAGTGGTAGCTAGCAACCAAGTAAGAGACGATCACGTCCAATGTTAAAAAATGTAAATTATTTTAAAAGACGATCATTGGAATAACATACCACTGCATACATTGGACTAAATTAGCTACTTGATTGCTTGAGGTTCGTCTCTTACTATTTCAAAGAAGAAAAAGCCGTAGGCTTTTTCCTGTTTGTGATGATATAGCATAAAATGAAACCCAAGTTGTAACGGACGTCATCCTGGTTGTTATAGTAAAGAACGAACTCTTGCCCTTAGTTACCTATGTCTTGTCAAATTAGCTCATTATTTTCATCTGATTTTGTTTTAAAAATAATTCCCACACCAAGATTCGAACCCAAGCCAATTGGTTGAAATATCCGTGTTGCAGCGGTACCTAGCAACTTAGTAAGAGACGATCAAGCCCCATAGTAAATACTAAAGTAACCCATAACTCCTGAAAAAACATTCGGATCAAAACAAGAAGTACACTTTTAGAACCGCCTTGTCCAAAACATGTATATAGCAAATAAAGTTAAGAGCTAATGTACCAAAAATAAAACTGATACTTAATTATGATAAAGAACGAACGCTAGCTCATAGTAACTTTATGCAGGTTGCAGCGGTAGCTAGCACCCTAGTAAGAGACGATTACATTCAATTTTGAGAAAATTAATAGCTCATAGCTCCTGAAAACAGTGTCAGATCAAAACAAGAAGTACACTTTTAGAATCACCTTGTCTGAAACCTCTATATAAGAAAATTACCGTCCCTTAACTTGAATAACGAGGAATATCTATTGGCTTAAAAAACAAGATAAGTTGCTTGAACTACGATATCTGCATAAACGGCATCTTTTTTCCGATTTTTTTCCGTAGCTAGCGGGGATTTAATGGCTCGTTTTAAAGAAAATTGCAATATTTAGTGCCTTTTGTGATAAAAATTTAAATAGAATCAATTTTTTTATGAAAACCTTCACTTTTCTGTAACACTCTAGTAGCAAATGCTATTAACATCATTTGCATGCGAAGATTTGCATCAAAATAGTCCCATTTTCTTAAAAATAATTATAACATTATAAAAACATGTAGATATAGCTGTATAAAATTCAGTAGCTTTTTTAAGGTTTAAAAAAAAATCTGATTTGTTAATCTAAAGTAGAATAGTTCCTAAAATTATATTAGAGAACGAACTATAGCCAACAGTAATTACAGTATTTAAACAAATAATCATAATATGATGAAACAACACATGCTTATGTTTTGATAAGGTAATATAAGAAAAATATCTTTAGAAAATGTATTTCCCTGGTAGGTCATTTTATCCGGGTTGCAGCGGTAGCTAGCAACCTAGTAAGAGACGATCACGTCCAATGCTAAAAAATGTATTAGCCCTTAACTTCGGTCAGTAGATCCAGTTTCAACCGCTTCGTTATCACAGGGTATTATTGATAATAATTCTTCAATAGCTTTATTATTATAATTGAATCAGTAATATCAAACTGTTCGTGGTAACGAACTGTGTAGTAAAAGTGGTACATTAAGGAATGAGCTGTAAAACTATAGTAACTGAAGTGTTAAAAGGAACCATTATATAGATGATGATTATATTAATGAACGAACTCTAGCTAAAGCAATATTAAATTATTTAAATATGGTATAATAAAGAACAAGCTTTAGCCTATACTAACTGAAATGTTTAATATAAATATTATAACAAAATTCACGTTAAAAAGTTGCTTCTCTATGTTTTTTAATAAAGAACGAACTCTTCCCTATACTATATGCATAGGCAACTTCACTATAGTTAAGATTACAGTATTTATATTATAACAATGCAAAAGATATGAGGAAAAAGTGTTATAATAAAGAAAAACCTCTTGCCTATACTAATTACATAAAGAATCTATCAAAAATCAAACAGTTCGTGGTAACGTACTGTATAGTAGGAGTGACTCGTCTCCATATTAACCGAAACTCTTAAAAAACCGAATTTTGATACCAATAGATACATCAAAAGAATCGGATTCTTATGCTGAGTTTTCAAACGGTTCGTTACATAAAAGATCGATATATTTTGAAGTAAAGAACGAACTGTATCCGGGTTGTAGAGGTAGCTAGCAACCTAGTAAGAGACGATCACGGCCAATGTTAAGAAATACAAAAAACCCCTAACTCCTAAAAAAAGAGTCAGATCAAAACAAAAAGTACACCATTAGAACCACCTTGTTCGAAAACCCTACAAAGGAAACTTACCGCCCTTTGGCTTGAATAACAATGAAAATATATTGGCTTGAAAATCAAGAATGTTGACTTTAACCACGTTATTCTTCACAAACGGGATATTTTTTTCTTTCTTCTTCTTCTTCTTCTCTTCCACAGATAGCTTGGCACTGGAACATCGTAGAGAGTTGTTCAATGGTTCATTTTAAAGGAAATCTCTAGATATAGTGCAATTTGTACTTAATTTTTTTTTTAAATTAATTATTTTTTACGAAAAACTTAATTTTTTATATACAATATTGATCAATGACGTCATAGTCGTTGAATGCAGTTAGTATTACATAAAGGATCGATCATCGAATTTAAGCTGAAACTAAGTAAAGGACAATTATGCCTCCATATATTCACAGTGATGTATAAGATTTCCCATTACATCTGTAAACTGTTCCAGAGTTGCCGGTCCATACCTTGGAAGCTTTTCAATAAACATGCAACATTTCTTTTGGATATTACTATGAAGTTTTGCGAAAGCATCTCTAGCTGACTTTTTTTTCAACAAAATCCATTCTTTCAGAGATAATTTTAATCTTTAATTTTGAATATTTTTCGTAATCCCGGTAAAACATTCGTAAAATTTTCCTCAATTTACTAAGATCAGCCTTTGCGTTCTTTGCTGCTTGTGTAAACTGCAAAATTATCCATGGTATCCGAGCAATAGTTCGAATATTTCAATTCAAGCTAGAAAAATACCTTAAAATGTTAAAATTAGTTTTATTTTTGGTTAGGTTATAACTACCCGATGTGGGATTTACTATGTAGTTTCAGACCAAAAAATTCAATTTTTTAATATATTTTATTTTTCAGTTTAGAATCGCTAAAGTTATTATGTAAACTGCAAAAATATTTATGATATCTGAGCAATAATTTTAATTATTGATTTTTCATTCAAACTAACAAAATACCTGAAAATTAAAAAATTAGTTTTACTTTTTGTTAGGTTATGGATACTCGATACGAGTCTTAAGAAGTGTTAATTAGATAAGAATATTATTTCTTGTTTTGTAATAAGATGCCTTCTAAGCGAGTTATACATAATTTAAAAAACAGTACTATACAAAAAACAGAGATAGCATACAATAAAGAACGACACCTAGCCCATGTTAACTGAAACATAAATAGGGCTTATGTAATTCCATCAGTATCATGGCTAGAGAGATGGCTGATATAACACTTTCGTCATTACATTAAAGGACTAACAAAATACCCGGGTTAAAGCAGTAGCTAGCAACCTAGTAAGAGATGATCACGTCCAATGTTAAGAAAAATAAAAAAAACCCATAACTCCGAAAAAAAGTCACATTGAGCAAAAAGTACACCATTAGAGCCACCTTGTCCGAAACCCCTGTATAGGAAATTTTCTGTGCCTTGGCTCGAACAGCAAGGGAAATATATTGGCTTGAAAATCAAGAAAAGTGGTGGCTACTACAACATTCTGCCGAAACGGGATATTTTTTTTTCTTTCTTCTTTCTTTTCCACAGATAGCTTGGCACTGGAACATCGTAGAGAGTTGTTCAATGTCTCATTCTAAAGGAAATTAATTGGGTTAAAAATGTTTTCTAACTAAAATAAATTATTTCTAAAAGAAAATAAATTTTTCCTCTAAAAACTGCATTTTTGATGTCTTTTCATACTGCAGTCATTTTCAAAGACATTTCTTTTTTGTACATAAATCATTATCGCACACCAGCGGTAAGATTTGAACCCATGCCCCCGAAGATCCGGGTTGCAGCGGTAGCTAGCAACCTAATAAGAAACGATCACGTCCAATGTTAAGAAATATAAAAACCCATAGCTCCTAAAAAAAGATTCAAATCAAAACAAAAAGTACACCAATAGAATCACCTTGTCCGAAAGCCCTGTATAGGAAACTTTCTGTCCCTTGGCTTGAACAGCAAGGGAAATATATTGGTTGATTATATTAAAGAAAAAAGACAATCATTGGAATAAAAACCCATTACATACATTTGATTTAGTTAGCTACTTGATTGTTTGAAGCTAGTCTCACACTATTTCAAAGAATAAAAATCTGTAGGCTTTTCCTGTTTGTAATTTACATTATCTGGGTTGCAGCGGTAGCTAGCAACCTAGTAAGAGACGATCACGTCCAATGTTAAGAAATATAAAAACCCATAGCTCCTAAAAAATGAGTCAGATCAAAACAAAAAGTACACCATTAGAACCGCCTTATCCGAAACCCCTGTATAGTAAACTTTCTGTCCCTTGGCTTGTACAGCAAGTAACTAAAATAAATTATTTCTAAGAGAGAATAAATTTTTCAATTAAAAACTGCATTTTTGATGTCTTTTAATACTGCATTCTTTTCAAAGTTATTTGATTTTTGCACATAAATCATAATCGTATACCAGCGGTAAGATTTGAACCCACGCCTCTGAAGAGACTGGTGGCTAATACCAGCGCCTTGGACCACTCGGCTACGCTGCCTCTCATAACTATATATGTGAATCCGGGTTGCAGCAGTAGCTAGCAATCTAGTCCGGGTTGCAGCGGTAGCTAGCAACCTAGTAGGAGACGATCACCTCCAATGTTAAGAAATATAAAACCCCCCAACTCCTAAAAAAAGAGTCAGATCAAAACAAAAAGTACACCATTAGAACCGCCTTGTCCGAATCCTCTATAAAGGAAACTTACCGCCCTTTGGCTTGAATAACAAAGAAAATATATTGGCTTGAAAATCAAGAAAATAGACTTTTACCACGTTATTCTCCACAAACGGGATATTTTTTTCTTTTTTCTTTTTTCTTTTCCACAGATAGCTTGGCACTGGAACATCGTAGAGGGTTGTTCAATAGCTCATTTTAAAGGAAATTAATTGGGTTAAAAATCTATAGTAACTAAAATAAATTATTTCTAAAAGAGAATAAATTTTTCCACCAAAAACTGCATTTTTGATGTCTTTTCACACTGCAGTCTTTCAAACATAATCGTATACCAGCGGTAAGATTTAAACCCACGCCTCCGAAGAGACTGGTGGCTAACACCAGTGTCTTGGACCACTCGGCCAGGCTGCCTCTTATAATTTGGGTTGCAGCAGTAGCTAGCAACCTAGTAAGAGACGATATGTCCAATGCTAAGAAATATAAAAACCTAAAACTCCTAAAAATAGAGTAAGATCAAAACAAAAGTACATCATTAGAACTACCTTGTCTGAAACCCTACTAGATAAATAATGAATGTCGTCATAGCTTTATATTAGAGCTATGACGTGAATAGAAAAAAACGAAATTATATTGTTGTTTCTGATGACGTCATGAAATAATATCATTGCGCCATGACGTCAATAAAATCATTACGCCGTGACGTCATAATTACTACTTAAGAACGACAAAGATGTAAATTCTCTCATTCTTGATTAGAATAATGGTCAGATCGAAGCAAGCTATACGCAATTTGAAAAAACAGTACTACACAAACAACAGAGATAGTATCTTGAAAAGAGAAAAGCAAAGGTATTCAACCGACCAGGCGTATCGAGAAGTAAAAATTGATTGAGCAAAACAAAGGTATTCAACCGACCAGGCGTATCGAGAAGAGAGAGCAAAACAAAATAGCAAGATGTGTTATCACAATGATGAAGATTATAGACATGCAAAAATTGAGACAGCCAAACAAAAGATCAAGGAGAGTTATCACAATGATGAAGATTTATAATAAAGATCAAACTCTTCCCTATACTAACTTGCATACACAACTTCACTATAGTTAAGATTACAGTATTTATATTTTTACATTAAAAGACGATCACTGAAATAACAAACCATTCCATACATTGGACTTAGTTAGCTACTTGATTGTTTGAGTTTCTTCTCTTACTATTTAAAAGAAGAAAAAGCCGTAGGCTTTTCTCTGTTTGTATTTATAGTTAAAAACGAACTCAAGTCCAAAGAAACTGAACTCTGTGGTTCATTCATATTATCTTCATTATTTTAGCTAGAATGTAAATAAACAAGTTTCTTTTTTAAATTTTAAATTGAAAAGATAGTGCTTTTAATTCAACATATTAAAAGTTCTCCCCGACGGGGAATCGAACCCCCTTCTCCCAGGTAATTACAGTAAAGAACGAACTTCAGCCCATAGTAGCTAAAGTAAGATTATAAATTTAAGACTAAAACAAGTACTTTGTTTGCTTTGGTATGAAATACTGGCAGCGTTGGGATTTGAACCCACACTTCGAAAGATACGGGTGGCTAAAACCAACGCCTTAGACCTCTTGGCCAAGCTGCCTCGAATAACTATGTGTATATCACGTATAGTGACAAAAATGATTACCCAGTATCATATCATACAGTTCGTAGCAATACGGGTTTATATTAAAAGGCGATCATTATAATAAAGAACGAATATTTTACCGATTATCTACTAATAACCATATATGACGTAATAAGTGACATGACGTAATATCTAAAACCTATTGTGTACTAATATCCGGGTTGCAGCGGTAGCTAGCAACCTAGTAAGAGACGATCACGTCCAATGTTAAGAAATATAAAAACCCATTGTTCCTAACA
The DNA here is from genome assembly GCA_027921565.1 of Artemia sinica. Taxonomy (NCBI): domain Eukaryota; kingdom Metazoa; phylum Arthropoda; class Branchiopoda; order Anostraca; family Artemiidae; genus Artemia; species Artemia sinica. Next base: position 53,611,420 of record CM051267.1, read on the forward strand.
AAGGAGTCAGATCAAAACAAAAAGTACACCATTAGAACCGCCTTGTCCGAAACCCCTGTATAGGAAACTCTCTGTCCCTTGGCTTGAACAGCAAGGGAAATATATTGGCTTGAAAATCAAGAAAATTGACTTTAACCACGCTATTCTCCCCAAACGGGATATTTTTTTCTCTTTTCTTTTTTTTTCTTTTCCACAGATAGCTTGGCACTGGAACATCGTAGAGGGTTGTTCAATAGCTCATTTTAAAGGAAATTAATTGGGTTAAAAATCTATAGTAACTAAAATAAATTATTTCTAAAAGAGAATAAATTTTTCCACCAAAAATTGCATTTTTGATGTCTTTTCACACTGCAGTCTTTCAAACATAATCGTATACCAGCGGTAAGATTTGAACCCACGCCTCCGAAGAGACTGGTGGCTAACACCAGTGTCTTGGACCACTCGGCCAGGCTGCCTCTCATAAATAAATATATATGTGAATTTGGGTTGCAGCAGTAGCTAGCAACCTAGTAAGAGACGATCAGTCCCATGCTAAGAAATATAACAAAACTCCTAAAAATAGAGTAAGATCAAAACAAAAGTACATCATTAGAACTACCTTGTCTGAAACCCTACTAGATAAATAATGAATGTCGTCATAGCTTTATATTAGAGCTCTGACGTGAATAGAAAAACACGAAATTATATTGTTGTTTCTGATGACGTCATGAAATAATATCATTGCGCCATGACGTCAATAAAATCATTATGCCGTGACGTCATAATCACTACTTAATCCGGGTTGCAGCGGTAGCTAGCAACCTAGTAAGAGACGATCACCTCCAATGTTAAGAAATATAAAACCCCCCAACTCCTAAAAAAAGAGTCAGATCAAAACAAAAAGTACACCATTAGAACCGCCTTGTCCGAATCCTCTATAAAGGAAACTTACCGCCCTTTGGCTTGAATAACAAAGAAAATATATTGGCTTGAAAATCAAGAAAATAGACTTTTACCACGTTTTTATTATAAAGAACGACCTTTTGCCTATACTAAATTTTATAGTCCACTTTACTATAGTATAGGCTAGATATTTAAAGTCAATATATTAAAATTTTCCATTAAAAGAAAATCATTGGAATAAAAAACCATTACATACATTCGACTTAGTTAGCTACTTGATTGTCTGAGGTTCGTCTCTTACTATTTCAAACAAGAAAAAGCCGTAGGCTTTTTCCTGTAAGGAACAAACTGTAACCCATAGTAACTGTAGTACTAAATCAAAAATCCGGGTTGCAGCGGTAGCTAGCAACCTAGTAAGAGACGATCACGTCCAATGTTAAGAAATAAAAAACCCATAGTTCCTAAAAAAGGAGTCAGATCAAAACAATTAGTACACCATTAGAACCGCGTTGTCCGAAACCCCTTTATAGGAATCTTTCTGTCCCTTGGCTTGAACAGCGAGGGAAATATATTGGCTTGAAAATCAAGAAAAATGGCAGCTACTACAACATTCTTCCTAAACGCGATATTTTTTTTCTTTTTTTCTTTGTTTCCAGAGATAGCTTGGCACTGGAACATCGTAGAGGGTTGTTCAATATCTAATTTTAAAGGAAATTAATTGGGTTAAAAATCTATAGTAACTAAAATAAATTATTTCTAAAAGAGAATAAATTTTTCTACCAAAAACTGCATTTTTGATGTCTTTTCACACTGCAGTCTTTCAAACATAATCGTATACCAGCGGTAAGATTTGAACCTACGCCTCCGAAGAGACTGGTGGCTAACACAAGTGTCTTGGACCACTCGGCCAGGCTGCCTCTCATAAATATAATATATATGTGAATCTGGGTTGCAGCAGTATTTACAATAAGGAACGAACTGTAACCCCTAGTAACTGAAGTATTAAATTAAACAGCTCGTGGTTATAATAAAAAACTGTGTAATGGCTCATTTTAAAAGGAACTGCTGAAGAAACCTTATATAGAAAAATATAGAATCCTTTTGTAATTAACTAAAATAGTTATTATTATAAAATAAATTGTTACGATATGGTAAAGAACTAACTCTAGGCCATAGTAACAAATTTAATTTTGAAAAGGAAGAATTACGGCAGAAACCTAAATGGTAGTATAAGTAAGCTACATTTCATAAAATCTGTCCACCGGGATTAGAACTCGGATTGCTTGTTTCAAAGTCCTAATTGCTAACCACTACACCAAGAAACGTTCATATATATAAGAATTTTAACAGTATATGATATTATAACTTAAAGACCGAACTCTAACCATCATCCGGGTTGCAGCGGTAGCTAGCATCATCTGGGTTGCAGTGGTAGCTAGCAACCTAGTAAGAGACAATCACGTCCAATGTTAAGAAATATAAAAACCCATAACTCCAAAAAAAAAGTCAGATCAAAACAAAAAGTACACCATTAGAACCTCCTTGTCCGAAATCCCTGTATAGTAAAATTTCTGTTATTTGGCTTGAACAGCAAGTGAAATATATTGGCTTGAAAATCAAGAAAAGTGGCGGTTACTACAACATTCTGCCTAAACGGCATATTTTTTTTCTTTATTCTTTCTCTTCCACAGATAGCTTGGCACTGGAACATCGTAGAGAGTTGTTCAATGGCTCATTTTAAAGGAAATCTCTAGATCTAGTGCCATTTCTACTTCTTTTTTTTTTAAATCAATTATTTTTTACGAAAAACTCAATTTTTTATATGCAATATTGATCAATGACGTCATAGTCGTTGGATGTAGTTAGTACAAAAAGGCTCGATCATCGAATTTAAGCTAAAACTAATTATGTTAAAAGACGATCAAATCATTGCATATATTGGACTTAGTTAGCTGCCTGGTTCTTTGAGTTTCTTCTTTAGGGGTGGGAGGGGGGAGGGGCAGTATACCCAATGTTGCAAGATTCATTCACGTGCCTCAAAAACTTTTTGATTAAGCGACTGTAATTCTACTAAAATTCCAGAAATAGCAAGAACAACAAGCCTGGGAATAAAAGCACCCTGGTAGACAATCTATACCAACTTAGAATACCTTAGTGAATCTGCAAAATACGAATTCTGCGTACCTTAACTCGATTTCTATATGCAGATTTGGCCTCCTCCAACTTTGCCATGTTTTGTTTGACAACTGATAGTCCTTTTTCTGATAATTCAAAATATAATAAAGAACGACCTCTTGCCTATACTAAATTATATAGGCCACTTAACTATAGTATAGGTTAGTAAATTTACATTAAAAGACGATCACTGAAATAACAAACCATTCCATACATTGGACTTACTTAGCTACTTGATTGTTTGAGTTTCGTCTCTTACTATTTAAAAGAAGAAAAAGCCGTAGGCTTTTTCCTGTTTGTATTTATAGTTAAAAAACGAACTCAAGTCCAAAGAAACTGAACCCTATGGTTCATTCATATTATCTTCATTATTTTAGCTAGATCTGGGTTGCAGAGGTAGCTAGCTTCAAGGTTGCAGCGGTAGCTAGCAACCTAGTAAGAGACGATCAAGTTCAATGTTAATTACCGTAAAGAACAAACTTCCAGCCCAAAGTAGCTAAAATAATATCATAATCTTGGTTGCAGCGGTAGCTAAAAACCTAGTAGGAGACGATCGCGTCCAATGTTAAGAAACATAAATCATATAAGACGTGATAAGTGATCCGGGTTGCAGCGGTAGCTAGCAACCTAGTAAGAGACGATCACCTCCAATGTTAAGAAATATAAAACCCCCCAACTCCTAAGAAAAGAGTCAGATCAAAACAAAAAGTACACAATTAGAACCGCCTTGTCCGAATCCTCTATAAAGTAAACTTACCGCCCTTTGGCTTGAATAACAAAGAAAATATATTGGCTTGAAAATCAAGAAAATAGACTTTTACCACGTTATTCTCCACAAACGGGATATTTTTTTTCTTTCCGCTTGATTTTTCTCCTCAGCTAGCTGGGCACTGGAAAATCATAGAGAGCTGTATAATAGCTCATTTTAAAGGAAATTGCAACATCTAATCACTTTTGTATTTAAAAATAAAATACTTTTTAAAGTAGAATCAATTTTGTCAAAAAAATTGCATTTTTGATGTATTTTCATACTGAAGTCTTTTCAAAGATATTTGAAATTTGAAGCAATAAAACAGTTCATGGTAATGAACTCTATAGTAATAATAGCTACTTGTCTCAATAGTAACCGAAACTCCTGGAACCAAAATTTTCTTTTTTGGCTTAATCGCTAAAATTATTATGTAAACTGCAAAAATATTTATGATGCCTAATCAGTAATAGTAATTTTTTAATTTAAACAACAAAAATACATGAAAATTCTAAAATTAGTTTTGCTTTTTGTCTCCTGGAAGAAAAATTTTTTTCATCTCAGTTCAAATTTATTATTGTATCCTGGAACCAAATTTTTTTGGTTTGTAACCCGTAAATTTACATTAAAAGACGATCACTGAAATAACAAACCATTTCATACATTGGACTTAGTTAGCTACTTGATTGTTTGAGTTTCGTCTCTTACTATTTAAAAGAAAAAAAGCCGTAGGCTTTTTCCTGTTTGTATTTATAGTTCAAAAACGAACTAAAGTCCAAACAGTAAAGAACGACATAGTAACTGATATACGGTGGTTCCAGGGGTATCTACAAGCTATCCAGATTGTTGCGGTATCTGGGTTGCAGCGACAGCTGCATTCCGGGTTGCAGCGGTAGCTAGCAACCTAGTAAGAGACGATCACCTCCAATGTTATCCGGGTAGCAGCGGTAGCTAGCAACCTAGTAAGAGGCGATCACGTCCAATGTTAAGAAATATAAAAACCCCTAACTCCTAGAAAAATAGTCAGATCAAAACAAAAAGTACACCATTAGAACCGCCTTGTCCGAAACCCCTATAAAGGAAATTTGCCACCCTTTGGCTTGAATCACAAAGAAAATATATTGGCTTGAAAATCAAGAAAATTGACTTTAACCACGTTATTCTGCACAAACGGGATATTTTTTTCTTTCTTTTGTTTCCAGAGATAGCTTGGCACTGGAACATCGTAGAGAGTTGTTCAATGGCTCATTTTAAAGGAAATCTCTAGATCTAGCGCCTTTTGCACTTAATTTTTTTTATTAATTATTTTTCACGAAAAACTTAATTTTGTATATACAATATTGATCAATGACGTCATAGTCGTTGGATGTAGTACATAAAGGCTCGATCATCGAATTTAAGCTGAAACTAAGTAAAGGACAATTATGCCACCATATATTCACAGTGATGTATAAGATTTCCCATTACATCTGTAAACTGTTCCACAGTTGCCGGTCCATACCTTGGAAGCTTTTCACTAAACATGCAACATTTCTTTTGGATATTACTATGAAGTTTTGCGAAAGCATCTCTAGCTGACTTTTCAACAAAATCTATTCTTTCAGAGATAATTTTAATATTTAATTTTGAATATTTTTCGTAATCCCGGTAAAACATTCGTAATTTTTTTCTCAGTTTACAAAGATCAGCCTGTGCGTTCTTTGCAGCTTGTGTAAACTGCAAAAATATCCATGGTATCCGAGCAATAGTTTGAATATTTCAATACAAGCTGAAAAAATACCTTAAAATGTTAAAATTAGTTTTATTTTTGGTTAGGTTCTAACTACCCAATGTGGGATTGACTATTATAATAAAGATCGAAATCTTCCATATACTAACTTGCATACGCAACTTTACTATAGTTAAGATTAGAGTATTTATATTATACATCATTATAAATTATAAAAGGTTCAAATGTTCGAAGATTATAGAGTTTAAAATTTTCCCACACCGGGAATCGAACCCGAGCCTGTTAAGCGAAAGTTAACTATCCTAGCCACTAGACCATATGGAACCATAAAGAAGTATGATTTAAGAGCCATATGCATATTATTATTTCACCATACCAATTATAATAAGGCCAAAACAAAATAGTCGACATGCAACCTTACTTTTGACACATTAGTTAAATCTTCATCAGGATTAAAAAATGTTTTGCTAGTCCGGGTTGCAGCGGTAGCTAGCAACCTAGTAAGAGACGATCACGTCCAATGTTAAGAAATATAAAAACCCATAGTTCCTAACAAAGGAGTCAGATCAAAACAAAAAGTACACCATTAGAACCGCCTTGTCCGAAACCCCTGTATAGGAAACTTTCTGTCCCTTGGCTTGAACAGCAAGGGAAATATATTGGCTTGAAAATCAAGAAAATTGACTTTAACCACGTTATTCTCCCCAAACGGGATATTTTTTTCTTTTTTCTTTTTTTTTCTTTTCCACAGATAGCTTGGCACTGGAACATCGTAGAGGGTTGTTCAATAGCTCATTTTAAAGTAAATTAATTGGGTTAAAAACCTTTTGTAACTAAAATAAATTATTTCAAAAAGAGAATAAATTTTTCCACCAAAAACTGCATTTTCGATGTCTTTTCACACTCCAGTCTTTCAAACATAATCGTATACCAGCGGTAAGATTTGAACCCACGCCTCCGAAGAGACTGGTGGCTAACACCAGTGTCTTGGACCACTCGGCCAGGCTGCCTCTTATAATTTGGGTTGCAGCAGTAGCTAGCAACCTAGTAAGAGACGATATGTCCAATGCTAAGAAATATAAAAACCTAAAACTCCTAAAAATAGAGTAAGATCAAAACAAAAGTACATCATTAGAACTACCTTGTCTGAAACCCTACTAGATAAATAATGAATGTCGTCATAGCTTTATATTAGAGCTATGACGTGAATAGAAAAAAACGAAATTACATTGTTGTTTCTGATGACGTCATGAAATAATATCATTGCGCCATGACGTCAATAAAATCATTACGCCGTGACGTCATAATTACTACTTAAGAACGACAAAGATGTAAATTCTCTCATTCTTGATTAGAATAATGGTCAGATCGAAGCAAGCTATACGCAATTTGAAAAAACAGTACTACACAAACAACAGAGATAGTATCTTGAAAAGAGAAAAGCAAAGGTATTCAACCGACCAGGCGTATCGAGAAGTAAAAATTGATTGAGCAAAACAAAGGTATTCAACCGACCAGGCGTATCGAGAAGAGAGAGCAAAACAAAATAGCAAGATGTGTTATAACAATGATGAAGATTATAGACATGCAAAAATTGAGACAGCCAAACAAAAGATCAAGGAGAGTTATCACAATGATGAAGATTTATAATAAATATCAAACTCTTCCCTATACTAACTTGCATACACAACTTCACTATAGTTAAAATTACAGTATTTATATTTTTACATTAAAAGACGATCACTGAAATAACAAACCATTCCATACATTGGACTTAGTTAGCTACTTGATTGTTTGAGTTTCTTCTCTTACTATTTAAAAGAAGAAAAAGCCGTAGGCTTTTCTCTGTTTGTATTTATAGTTAAAAACGAACTCAAGTCCAAAGAAACTGAACTCTGTGGTTCATTCATATTATCTTCATTATTTTAGCTAGAATGTAAATAAACAAGTTTCTTTTTTAAATTTTAAATTGAAAAGATAGTGCTTTTAATTCAACATATTAAAAGTTCTCCCCGACGGGGAATCGAACCCCCTTCTCCCAGGTAATTACAGTAAAGAACGAACTTCAGCCCATAGTAGCTAAAGTAAGATTATAAATTTAAGACTAAAACAAGTACTTTGTTTGCTTTGGTATGAAATACTGGCAGCGTTGGGATTTGAACCCACACTTCGAAAGATACGGGTGGCTAAAACCAACGCCTTAGACCTCTTGGCCAAGCTGCCTCGAATAACTATGTGTATATCACGTATAGTGACAAAAATGATTACCCAGTATCATATCATACAGTTCGTAGCAATACGGGTTTATATTAAAAGGCGATCATTATAATAAAGAACGAATATTTTACCGATTATCTACTAATAACCATATATGACGTAATAAGTGACATGACGTAATATCTAAAACCTATTGTGTACTAATATCCGGGTTGCAGCGGTAGCTAGCAACCTAGTAAGAGACGATCACGTCCAATGTTAAGAAGTATAAAACCCATAACTCCTAAAAAAATAGTCAGATCCAAACAAAAATTATCCGGGTTGCAGCGGTAGCTAGCAACCTAGTAAGAGACGATCACGTCCAATGTTAAGAAATATAAAAACCCATAGTTCCTAAAAAAGGAGTCAGATCAAAACAATTAGTACACCATTAGAACCGCCTTGTCCGAAACCCCTGTATAGGAAACTCTCTGTCCCTTGGCTTGAACAGCAAGGGAAATATATTGGCTTGAAAATCAAGAAAATTGACTTTAACCACGCTATTCTCCCCAAACGGGATATTTTTTTCTCTTTTCTTTTTTTTCTTTTCCACAGATAGCTTGGCACTGGAACATCGTAGAGGGTTGTTCAATAGCTCATTTTAAAGGAAATTAATTGGGTTAAAAATCTATAGTAACTAAAATAAATTATTTCTAAAAGAGAATAAATTTTTCCACCAAAAATTGCATTTTTGATGTCTTTTCACACTGCAGTCTTTCAAACATAATCGTATACCAGCGGTAAGATTTGAACCCACGCCTCCGAAGAGACTGGTGGCTAACACCAGTGTCTTGGACCACTCGGCCAGGCTGCCTCTCATAAATAAATATATATGTGAATTTGGGTTGCAGCAGTAGCTAGCAACCTAGTAAGAGACGATCAGTCCCATGCTAAGAAATATAACAAAACTCCTAAAAATAGAGTAAGATCAAAACAAAAGTACATCATTAGAACTACCTTGTCTGAAACCCTACTAGATAAATAATGAATGTCGTCATAGCTTTATATTAGAGCTCTGACGTGAATAGAAAAACACGAAATTATATTGTTGTTTCTGATGACGTCATGAAATAATATCATTGCGCCATGACGTCAATAAAATCATTATGCCGTGACGTCATAATCACTACTTAATCCGGGTTGCAGCGGTAGCTAGCAACCTAGTAAGAGACGATCACCTCCAATGTTAAGAAATATAAAACCCCCCAACTCCTAAAAAAAGAGTCAGATCAAAACAAAAAGTACACCATTAGAACCGCCTTGTCCGAATCCTCTATAAAGGAAACTTACCGCCCTTTGGCTTGAATAACAAAGAAAATATATTGGCTTGAAAATCAAGAAAATAGACTTTTACCACGTTTTTATTATAAAGAACGACCTTTTGCCTATACTAAATTTTATAGTCCACTTTACTATAGTATAGGCTAGATATTTAAAGTCAATATATTAAAATTTTCCATTAAAAGAAAATCATTGGAATAAAAAACCATTACATACATTCGATTTAGTTAGCTACTTGATTGTCTGAGGTTCGTCTCTTACTATTTCAAACAAGAAAAAGCCGTAGGCTTTTTCCTGTAAGGAACAAACTGTAACCCATAGTAACTGTAGTACTAAATCAAAAATCCGGGTTGCAGCGGTAGCTAGCAACCTAGTAAGAGACGATCACGTCCAATGTTAAGAAATAAAAAACCCATAGTTCCTAAAAAAGGAGTCAGATCAAAACAATTAGTACACCATTAGAACCGCCTTGTCCAAAACCCCTTTATAGAAATCTTTCTGTCCCTTGGCTTGAACAGCGAGGGAAATATATTGGCTTGAAAATCAAGAAAAATGGCAGCTACTACAACATTCTTCCTAAACGCGATATTTTTTTTCTTTTTTTCTTTGTTTCCAGAGATAGCTTGGCACTGGAACATCGTAGAGGGTTGTTCAATATCTTATTTTAAAGGAAATTAATTGGGTTAAAAATCTATAGTAACTAAAATAAATTATTTCTAAAAGAGAATAAATTTTTCTACCAAAAACTGCATTTTTGATGTCTTTTCACACTGCAGTCTTTCAAACATAATCGTATACCAGCGGTAAGATTTGAACCTACGCCTCCGAAGAGACTGGTGGCTAACACAAGTGTCTTGGACCACTCGGCCAGGCTGCCTCTCATAAATATAATATATATGTGAATCTGGGTTGCAGCAGTATTTACAATAAGGAACGAACTGTAACCCCTAGTAACTGAAGTATTAAATTAAACAGCTCGTGGTTATAATAAAAAACTGTGTAATGGCTCATTTTAAAAGGAACTGCTGAAGAAACCTTATATAGAAAAATATAGAAACCTTTTGTAATTAACTAAAATAGTTATTATTATAAAATAAATTGTTACGATATGGTAAAGAACTAACTCTAGGCCATAGTAACAAATTTAATTTTGAAAAGGAAGAATTACGGCAGAAACCTAAATGGTAGTATAAGTAAGCTACATTTCATAAAATCTGTCCACCGGGATTAGAACTCGGATCGCTTGTTTCAAAGTCCTAATTGCTAACCACTACACCAAGAAACGTTCATATATATAAGAATTTTAACAGTATATGATATTATAACTTAAAGACCGAACTCTAACCATCATCCGGGTTGCAGCGGTAGCTAGCATCATCTGGGTTGCAGTGGTAGCTAGCAACCTAGTAAGAGACGATCACGTCCAATGTTAAGAAATATAAAAACCCATAACTCCAAAAAAAAAGTCAGATCAAAACAAAAAGTACACCATTAGAACCTCCTTGTCCGAAATCCCTGTATAGTAAAATTTCTGTTATTTGGCTTGAACAGCAAGTGAAATATATTGGCTTGAAAATCAAGAAAAGTGGCGGTTACTACAACATTCTGCCTAAACGGCATATTTTTTTTCTTTATTCTTTCTCTTCCACAGATAGCTTGGCACTGGAACATCGTAGAGAGTTGTTCAATGGCTCATTTTAAAGGAAATCTCTAGATCTAGTGCCATTTCTACTTCTTTTTTTTTAAATCAATTATTTTTTACGAAAAACTCAATTTTTTATATGCAATATTGATCAATGACGTCATAGTCGTTGGATGTAGTTAGTACAAAAAGGCTCGATCATCGAATTTAAGCTAAAACTAATTATGTTAAAAGACGATCAAATCATTGCATATATTGGACTTAGTTAGCTGCCTGGTTCTTTGAGTTTCTTCTTTAGGGGTGGGAGGGGGGAGGGGCAGTATACCCAATGTTGCAAGATTCATTCACGTGCCTCAAAAACTTTTTGATTAAGCGACTGTAATTCTACTAAAATTCCAGAAATAGCAAGAACAACAAGCCTGGGAATAAAAGCACCCTGGTAGACAATCTATACCAACTTAGAATACCTTAGTGAATCTGCAAAATACGAATTCTGCGTACCTTAACTCGATTTCTATATGCAGATTTGGCCTCCTCCAACTTTGCCATGTTTTGTTTGACAACTGATAGTCCTTTTTCTGATAATTCAAAATATAATAAAGAACGACCTCTTGCCTATACTAAATTATATAGGCCACTTAACTATAGTATAGGTTAGTAAATTTACATTAAAAGACGATCACTGAAATAACAAACCATTCCATACATTGGACTTACTTAGCTACTTGATTGTTTGAGTTTCGTCTCTTACTATTTAAAAGAAGAAAAAGCCGTAGGCTTTTTCCTGTTTGTATTTATAGTTAAAAAACGAACTCAAGTCCAAAGAAACTGAACCCTATGGTTCATTCATATTATCTTCATTATTTTAGCTAGATCTGGGTTGCAGAGGTAGCTAGCTTCAAGGTTGCAGCGGTAGCTAGCAACCTAGTAAGAGACGATCAAGTTCAATGTTAATTACCGTAAAGAACAAACTTCCAGCCCAAAGTAGCTAAAATAATATCATAATCTTGGTTGCAGCGGTAGCTAAAAACCTAGTAGGAGACGATCGCGTCCAATGTTAAGAAACATAAATCATATAAGACGTGATAAGTGATCCGGGTTGCAGTGGTAGCTAGCAACCTAGTAAGAGACGATCACCTCCAATGTTAAGAAATATAAACCCCCCAACTCCTAAGAAAAGAGTCAGATCAAAACAAAAAGTACACAATTAGAACCGCCTTGTCCGAATCCTCTATAAAGTAAACTTACCGCCCTTTGGCTTGAATAACAAAGAAAATATATTGGCTTGAAAATCAAGAAAATAGACTTTTACCACGTTATTCTCCACAAACGGGATATTTTTTTTCTTTCCGCTTGATTTTTCTCCTCAGCTAGCTGGGCACTGGAAAATCATAGAGAGCTGTATAATAGCTCATTTTAAAGGAAATTGCAACATCTAATCACTTTTGTATTTAAAAATAAAATACTTTTTAAAGTAGAATCAATTTTGTCAAAAAAATTGCATTTTTGATGTATTTTCATACTGAAGTCTTTTCAAAGATATTTGAAATTTGAAGCAATAAAACAGTTCATGGTAATGAACTCTATAGTAATAATAGCTACTTCTCTCAATAGTAACCGAAACTCCTGGAACCAAAATTTTCTTTTTTGGCTTAATCGCTAAAATTATTATGTAAACTGCAAAAATATTTATGATGCCTAATCAGTAATAGTAATTTTTTAATTTAAACAACAAAAATACATGAAAATTCTAAAATTAGTTTTGCTTTTTGTCTCCTGGAAGAAAAATTTTTTTCATCTCAGTTCAAATTTATTATTGTATCCTGGAACCAAATTTTTTTGGTTTGTAACCCGTAAATTTACATTAAAAGACGATCACTGAAATAACAAACCATTCCATACATTGGACTTAGTTAGCTACTTGATTGTTTGAGTTTCGTCTCTTACTATTTAAAAGAAAAAAAGCCGTAGGCTTTTTCCTGTTTGTATTTATAGTTAAAAAACGAACTAAAGTCCAAACAGTAAAGAACGACATAGTAACTGATATACGGTGGTTCCAGGGGTATCTACAAGCTATCCAGATTGTTGCGGTATCTGGGTTGCAGCGACAGCTGCATTCCGGGTTGCAGCGGTAGCTAGCAACCTAGTAAAAGACGATCACCTCCAATGTTATCCGGGTAGCAGCGGTAGCTAGCAACCTAGTAAGAGGCGATCACGTCCAATGTTAAGAAATATAAAAACCCCTAACTCCTGAGAAAAGAGTCAGATCAAAACAAAAAGTACACCATTAGAACCGCCTTGTCCGAAACCCCTATAAAGGAAATTTGCCACCCTTTGGCTTGAATCACAAAGAAAATATATTGGCTTGAAAATCAAGAAAATTGACTTTAACCACGTTATTCTGCACAAACGGGATATTTTTTTCTTTCTTTTGTTTCCAGAGATAGCTTGGCACTGGGACATCGTAGAGAGTTGTTCAATGGCTCATTTTAAAGGAAATCTCTAGATCTAGCGCCTTTTGCACTTAATTTTTTTTATTAATTATTTTTCACGAAAAACTTAATTTTGTATATACAATATTGATCAATGACGTCATAGTCGTTGGATGTAGTACATAAAGGCTCGATCATCGAATTTAAGCTGAAACTAAGTAAAGGACAATTATGCCACCATATATTCACAGTGATGTATAAGATTTCCCATTACATCTGTAAACTGTTCCACAGTTGCCGGTCCATACCTTGGAAGCTTTTCACTAAACATGCAACATTTCTTTTGGATATTACTATGAAGTTTTGCGAAAGCATCTCTAGCTGACTTTTCAACAAAATCTATTCTTTCAGAGATAATTTTAATATTTAATTTTGAATATTTTTCGTAATCCCGGTAAAACATTCGTAATTTTTTTCTCAGTTTACAAAGATCAGCCTGTGCGTTCTTTGCAGCTTGTGTAAACTGCAAAAATATCCATGGTATCCGAGCAATAGTTTGAATATTTCAATACAAGCTGAAAAAATACCTTAAAATGTTAAAATTAGTTTTATTTTTGGTTAGGTTCTAACTACCCAATGTGGGATTGACTATTATAATAAAGATCGAAATCTTCCATATACTAACTTGCATACGCAACTTTACTATAGTTAAGATTAGAGTATTTATATTATACATCATTATAAATTATAAAAGGTTCAAATGTTCGAAGATTATAGAGTTAAAAATTTTCCCACACCGGGAATCGAACCCGAGCCTGTTAAGTGAAAGTTAACTATCCTAGCCACTAGACCATATGGAACCATAAAGAAGTATGATTTAAGAGCCATATGCATATTATTATTTCACCATACCAATTATAATAAGGCCAAAACAAAATAGTCGACATGCAACCTTACTTTTGACACATTAGTTAAATCTTCATCAGGATTAAAAAATGTTTTGCTAGTCCGGGTTGCAGCGGTAGCTAGCAACCTAGTAAGAGACGATCACGTCCAATGTTAAGAAATATAAAAACCCATAGTTCCTAACAAAGGAGTCAGATCAAAACAAAAAGTACACCATTAGAACCGCCTTGTCCGAAACCCCTGTATAGGAAACTTTCTTTCCCTTGGCTTGAACAGCAAGGGAAATATATTGGCTTGAAAATCAAGAAAATTGACTTTAACCACGTTATTCTCCCCAAACGGGATATTTTTTTCTTTTTTCTTTTTTTTTTTTCTTTTCCACAGATAGCTTGGCACTGGAACATCGTAGAGGGTTGTTCAATAGCTCATTTTAAAGTAAATTAATTGGGTTAAAAACCTTTTGTAACTAAAATAAATTATTTCTAAAAGAGAATAAATTTTTTCCACCAAAAACTGCATTTTCGATGTCTTTTCACACTCCAGTCTTTCAAACATAATCGTATACCAGTGGTAAGATTTGAACCCACGCCTCCGAAGAGACTGGTGGCTAACACCAGTGCCTTGGACCACTCGGCCAGGCTGCCTCTCATAAATAAATATATATGTGAATTTGGGTTGCAGCAGTAGCTAGCAACCTAGTAAGAGATGATCAGTCCAATGCTAAGAAATATAACAAAACTCCTAAAAATAGAGTCAGATCAAAACAAAAGTACATCATTAGAATTACCTTGTCTGAAACCCTACTAGATAAATAATGAATGTCATCATAGTTTTATATTAGAGCTATGACGTGAATAGAAAAACATGAAATTATATTGTTGTTTCTGAAGACGTCATGAAATAATATCATTGCTCTATGACGTCAACAAAATCATTACGCTGTGACGTCATAATTACTACTTAAGAACTACAAAGATGAAAATGTTCTCATTCATAATTACATAATGGTTTCAATCAAGCAAGTCGCACGCAAGTTGAAAAAACAGTACTACACAAACAACAGAGATAGTATCTTGAAAAGAGAAAAGCAAAAATATTCAACCGACCAGGCGCATCGAGAAGTAAAAATTGAGAGAGCAAAACAAAGGTATTCAACCGACCAGGCATATCGAGAAGTAATAATTGAGAGAGCAAAACAAAGGTATTCAACCGATCCGGGTTGCAGCGGTAGCTAGCAACCTAGTAAGAGACGATCACGTCCAATGTTAAGAAATATAAAAACCCGTAGCTCCTAAAAAAAGAGTCAGATCAAAACAAAAAGTACACCATTAGAACCGCCTTGTCCGAATCCTCTATAAAGGAAACTTACCTCCCTTTGGCTTGAATAACAAAGAAAATATATTGGCTTGAAAATCAAGAAAATTGACTTTTACCACGTTATTCTCCACAAACGGGATATTTTTTTCTTTCCGCTTTTTCTTTCTGCTCAGCTAGCTGGGCACTGGAAAATCATAGAGAGCTGTATAATAGCTCATTTTAAAGGAAATTGCAACATCTAGTCACTTTTGTATTTAAAAATAAAATACTTTTTAAAGTAAAATCAATTTTGTCAAAAAAATTGCATTTTTGATGTATTTTCATACTGCAGTCTTTTCAAAGATATTTGAATTTTGAAGCAATAAAACAGTTCATGGTAATGAACTCTATAGTAATAATAGCTACTTGTCTCAATAGTAACCGAAACTCCTGGAACCAAAATTTTCTTTTTTGGCTTAATCGCTAAAATTATTATGTAAACTGCAAAAATATTTATGATGCCTAATCAGTAATAGTAATTTTTTAATTTAAACAACAAAAATACATGAAAATTCTAAAATTAGTTTTGCTTTTTGTCTCCTGGAAGAAATTTTTTTTTCATCTCAGTTTATAATAAAGATCGAACTCTTCCCTATACTAACTTGCATACGCAACTTCACTATAGTTAAGATTACAGTATTTATATTATACATCATTATAGATTATAAAAGGTTCAAATGTTCGAAGATTATAGAGTTAAAAATTTTCCCACGCCGGGAATCGAACCCGAGCCTGTTAAGTGAAAGTTAACTATCCTGGCCACTAGACCATATGGAACCATAAAGAAGTATGATTTAAGAGCCATATGCATATTATTATTTCACCATACCAATTATAATAAGGCCAAAACAAAATCGTCGACTTGCAACCTTACTTTTGACACATTAGTTAAATCTTCATCAGGCTTAAAAAATTTTTTGCTAGTTTTACATGAAAGAACGAACCTTAGCCCATAGTAGCAGAAATAAGAATATCTAGGTTGCAGCGGTAGCTAGCAACCTATTACATAATCCGGGTTTAAGTGGTAGCTAGCAACCTAGTAAGAAACGCCAAATTAAAAGATGATCATTAGAAGAACAAACAATTGCTTATATTGGACTTAGTTAGCTGCCTGATTCTTTGAGGTTTGTCTCTTACTATTCCAAAGAAGAAAAAGCCGTAGGCTTTTTCCTGTTTGTAATAATACATTAAAAGATAACCATATGTGACGTAATAAGTGAATGCAATATTTATACACGTTCATCTTTCGACAAGTATTGCATTAAACAACGAGCTATATCCGGGTTGCAGCGGTAGCTAGCAACCTAGTAAGAGACGATCACGTCCAATGTTAAGAAATATAAAAACCCATAGTTCCTAAAAAAGGATTTACATTAAAAGACTATCATTGGAATAACACACCATTGCATACATTGGACTTAGTTAGCTACTTGATTATTTGAGGTTCGTCTCTTGCTATTTCAAAGAAGAAAAAGCCATAGGCTTTTTCCTGTTTGTTATAATAAGGGACGAACTCTAGCATATAGTAACTAAAATATTAAAATAAATAATTACATAAGAAATCCATCTAGTTTATTAAAAAAATACATTAAAGATCCTTATAGTTTTGCAATAAGAAACGTACTGTAGCCCATAGTAACTGGGGTAAATTTTCCACTAAAAGACGGTCATTGGAATAAAAACCCAATACATACATTTGATTTAGTTAGCTACTTGATTGTTTGAGGCTAGTCTCTTACTATTTCAAAGAAGAAAAATCCGTAGGCTTTTTCCTGTTTGTAATCAATTAGAAAGAGTTTTTCCGGGTTGCAGCGGTAGCTAGCAACCTAGTAAGAGACGATCACGTCCAATGTTAAGAAATATAAAAACCCATAGTTCCTAAAAAAGGAGTCAGATAAAAACAAAAAGTACACCATTAGAACCGCCTTGTCCGAAACCCCTGTATAGGAAACTTTCTGTCCCTTGGCTTGAACAGAAAGGGAAATATATTGGCTTGAAAATCAAGCAAATTGACTTTTACCACGTTATTCTCCCCAAACGGGATATTTTTTTTTTTTCTTTTTTTGTATCCAGAGATAGCTTGGCACTGGAACATCGTAGAGGGTTGTTCAATAGCTCATTTTAAAGGAAATTAATTGGGTTAAAAACCTTTTGTAACTAAAATAAATTATTTCTAAAAGAGAATAAATTTTTCCAATAAAAACTGTATTTTTGATGCAGTGACGTCATAATTACTATATAAGAAACGTCAAAACTGTAAATGGTCTCATTCATGAATATCACAATAAGAGACGATCACGTCCAAACATAACAATAAAGAACGAACTCTAATTAAATTTTGTTAGAGCTATGATGTGAATAGACAAACACGAAATTATATTGTTGTTTCTGAAGACGTCATGAAATAATATCATTGCGCTATGACGTCAATAAAATCATTACCTTGTGACGTCATAATTACTATATAAGAAGCTTCAGAACTGTAAATGTTCACATTCATAATTACATAATGGTTTCAATCAAGCAAGCTGCACGGATATTGAAAAAACAGTACTACACAAACAACAGAGATAGTATCTTGAAAAGAAAAAAACAAAGGTATTCAACCGACCAGGCATATCGAGAAGTAATAATTGAGAGAGCAAAACAAAGGTATTCAACCGACCAGGCGTATCGAGAAGTAATAATTGAGAGAGCAAAAGAAAACAGCAAGATGTGTTATCACAATAATGAAGATTATAGACATGCAAAAATTGAGACAGCCAAACAAAAGATCAAGGAACGGTATGATAATGATGAAGATTACCGAAACAAACATAAGAAAAAAGTTGCTACCAGAATAATGGGTAGATACTGGGGTGACAAAAGCTATAATGAAAAAATTAAATTCTCTGCGAGGTTGTACCGAAGAACGCATAAGGACAAAGGGAAAAATTACATTCAGAAATATAAGAAGATGGCAAAAATGCAGGCTGATCTTCGTAAATTGAGAAACATTTTACGCATGTTTTACCAGGATCACGAAAAGTATTCAAAATTACAGATTAAAATTCTCTTTGAAAGAGCGGATGCTGTTGAAAAGTCGGCTAGAAATTCCTTGGCAAAGCTTCATAGTAATATCCAAAAGAAATGTTGTCAGTTTAATGAAAAGCTTCCAAGGTATGGATTGGCAATTATAATAAAGATCGAACTTTTCCCTATACTAACTTGCATACGCAACTTCACTATAGTTAAGATTACAGTATTTATATTATGCATCATTATAAATTATAAAAGGTTCAAATGTTCGAAGATTATAGAATTAGAAATTTTACCACCCCGGGAATCGAACCCGAGCCTGTTAAGTGAAAGTTAACTATCCTAGCCACTAGACCATATTGAACCATAAAGAAGTATGATTTAAGAGCCATATGCGTATTATTATTTCACCATACCAATTATAATAAGGCCAAAACAAAATCGTCGACTTGCAACCTTACTTTTGACACATTAGTTAAATCTTCATCAGGCTTAAAAAATGTTTTGCTAGTTTTACATGAAAGAACGAACCTTAGTCCATATACAATAAAGAACGACACCTTGCCCATGTTAACTAAAACATAAATAGGGATTATGTAATTTCCAATAGTATCATGGCTGTAGAGATGGCTGAAACCTAGTTACAATAAAAAACGATCATTGGAATAACAAAAATTGAATACCTTTGGAATTAGCTAGCTACTTGATTATTTGAGACTCGTCTCTTACTATTTAAAAGAAGAAAAAGCCGTAGGCTTTTTCCTGTGTGTAATCAGTTTATTATCATAGGCAGCGCGCTAGCTCTGCCTGAGTAAAGAACGATGTGGGCACAATGTGTTTTTTTTTCCGGGTTGCAGCAATAGCTAGCAACCTAGTAAGAGACGATCACGTCCAATGTTAAGAAATATAAAAACCCATAGTTCCTAACAAAGGAGTCAGATCAAAACAAAAAGTACACCATTAGAACCGCCTTGTCCGAAACCCCTGTATAGGAAACTTTCTGTCCCTTGGCTTGAACAGCAAGGGAAATATATTGGCTTGAAAATCAAGAAAATTGACTTTAACCACGTTATTCTCCCCAAACGGGATATTTTTTTCTCTTTTCTTTTTTTTTCTTTTCCACAGATAGCTTGGCACTGGAACATCGTAGAGGGTTGTTCAATAGCTCATTTTAAAGGAAGTTAATTGGGTTAAAAATCTATAGTAACTAAAATAAATTATTTCTAAAAGAGAATAAATTTTTCCACCAAAAACTGCATTTTTGATGTCTTTTCACACTGCAGTCTTTCAAACATAATCGTATACCAGCGGTAAGATTTGAACCCACGCCTCCGAAGAGACTGGTGGCTAACACCAGTGTCTTGGACCACTCGGCCAGGCTGCCTCTCATAAATAAATATATATGTGAATTTGGGTTGCAGCAGTAGCTAGCATTATAATAAAGAACGACCTCTTGCCTATACTAAATTTTATACGCCACTTAATTATAGTACAGGTTAGTAATTCAACAGATAGCTTGGCACTGGAACATCGTAGAGAGTTGTTCAATGGCTCATTTTAAAGGAAATTAATGGAGTTAAAAACTTCTTGTAATTTTACACTAAAGAACGATCTCTCTCCCATAGTAACTGATGTGTTACATTAAAAGACGATCATTGGAATAAAAAGTTATTGTATGCATTGGACTTAGTTAGCTACTTGATCGTTTGAGGTTCGTCTTTTACTAGTTCAAAGAAGAAAAAGCCGTAGGCTTTTTCCTGTTTGTAATATTTTCCTGTTTGTTATCAGGGTTACAGCGGTATCCGGGTTGCAGCGGTAGCTAGCAACCTAGTAAGAGACGATCACGTCCAATGTTAAGAATATTCACAGTGATTTACATTAAAGAACGACTTTTACCCATAGTAACCGAAGGATTAAAAAATAGTTAGTATTATAAGGAACAAACTGTTGCCTATACTAACTTGTATATGCCACTTAACATCCGGGTTGCAGCGGTAGCTAGCAACCTAGTGAGAGACGATCACGTCCAATGCTAAGAAATATAAAAACCCCTAACACATAAGAAAATAGTTTACAATAAGGAACGAACTTTAACCCATAGTAACTTAAGTATTAAATCAAACGGTTCGTTGTCATAGTAAAGAGCTGTGTAATGGCTCATTTTAAAGGAAACTGCTGTATATAGAAACCTTTTGTAATTAAAAAAATTAATTATTATTTTATAATAAAGATCGAACTCTTCCCTATACTAACTTGCATAGGCAACTTCACTATAGTTAAGATTACAGTATTTATATTATACATTATTATAAATTATAAAAGGTTCAAATTGTTCGAAGATTATAGAGTTAAAAATTTTCCACACCGGAATCGAACCCAGGCCTGTTGAGTGAAAGTTAACTATCCTAGCCACTAGACCATATGGGACCATAAATAAGTATGATTTAAGAACCATATGCATATTATTATTTCACCATACCAATTATAATAAGGCCAAAACAAAATCGTCGACTTGCAACCTTACTTTTGACACATTAGTTAAATCTTCATCAGACTTAAAAAATGTTTTGCTAGTTTTACATGAAAGAACGAACCTTTTTTAAAGGAAATTAATTGGGTTAAAAATCTATAGTAACTAAAATAAATTATTTCTAAAAGAGAATAAATTTTTCCCCCAAAAACTGCATTTTTGATGTCTTTTCCGGGTTGCAGCGGTAGCTAGCAACCTAGTAAGAGACGATCACCTCCAATGTTAAGAAATATAAAAACCCGTAGCTCCTAAAAAAGAGTCAGATCAAAACAAAAAGTACACCATTAGAACCGCCTTGTCCAAATCCTCCATAAAGGAAACTTACCGCCCTTTGGCTTGAATAACAAAGAAAATATATTGGCTTGAAAATCAAGAAAATAGACTTTTACCACGTTATTCTCCCCAAACGGGATATTTTTTTCTTTTTTTTTTCTTTTGTATCCAGAGATAGCTTGGCACTGGAACATCGTAGAGGGTTGTTCAATAGCTCATTTTAAAGGAAATTAATTGGGTTAAAAATCTATAGTAACTAAAATAAATTATTTCTAAAAGAGAATAAATTTTTCCAATAAAAACTGTATTTTTGATGCAGTGACGTCATAATTACTATATAAGATCATCATAGTTTTATATTAGAGCTATGACGTGAATAGAGTGACGTCATAATTAGTATATAAGGAAAGTCAAAACTGAAAATTCTCTCATTCTTGATTAGAATAATGGTTAGATCAAAGCAGGCTATACGCAAGTTGAAGAAAGAGTACTACACAAACAACAGAGATAGTAACTTGAAAAGAAAAAAGCAAAGGTATTCAACCGACCAGGCGTATCGAGAAGTAATAATTGAGAGAGCAAAAGAACGGTATGGTAATGATGAACATTACAGAGAAGCAAGAATTGAGCAGGCTAGACAAAAGAGCAGGGAACGGTATGATAATGATGAAGATTACCGAAACAAACATAAGAAAATATAATAAAGAACGACCTCTTACCTATATTAATTTATATTCTTTATAAATTATATAAATTAATATTCTTATTAGCTTGTGTAAACTGCAAAAATATCCATGGTATCTGAGCAGTAGTTTGAATATTTCAATACAAGCTAGAAAAATACCTTAAAATGTTAAAATTAGTTTTATTTTTGGTTAGGTTCTAACTACCCGATGTGGGATTGACTATGTAGTTTCAGACCAAAAAATTCCATTTTTAAATATATCTTATTTTTCAGTTTAGAATCGCTAAAGTTATTATGTAAACTGCAAAAATATTTATGATATCTGAGCAATAATTTTAATCTTTTCGTTCAAACTAACAAAATACCTGAAAATTTAAAAATTAGTTTTACTTTTTGTTAGGTTATGGATATTTGATACGAATCATAAGAAGTGTTATGAGTTTAAATAAAGTATTATGACGAGTCATAAGAAGCGAGTTAGTACAAAAAACAGAGACAACATCTTGAAAAATGAAATAGTAGAGATGAAAACACAACGACCTTTTGCCTATACTAGATAAATGCTTACGCAAAGAAGATAATAAAGACGCCTACTATTCTTCTTAAAAGATACAGTAAAGAACAAGCCTTAGCCCATAGTAGCAGAAATAAGAATATCTAGGTTGCAGTGGTAGCTAGCAACCTAGTAAGAAACGCCAAATTAAAAGATGAACATTAGAAGAACAAACCATTGCTTATATTGAACTTAGTTAGCTGCCTGATTCTTTGAGGTTCGTCTCTTACTATTCCAAAGAAGAAAAAGCCGTAGGCTTTTTCCTGTTTGTAATAATACATTAAAAGATAACCATATGTGACGTAATATTACATAAAGGATCGATATAATTCATCATAAATCACAGTTAAGAACCAGACTACCAAAATAGCGTATTTTTAATATGACTAATCTTTATTAAGATCCATAATAGTTATAGAAACATGCTTATAATAAAGAACGACCTCTTGCCTATACTAAATTTTATACTCCACTTAACTTCTTGTAATTAAAATAAATTATTTTTATTACATTAAGATTTACAATATCCGGGTTGCAGCGGTAGCTAGCAACCTAGTAAGAGACGATCACGTCCAATGTTAAGAAATATAAAAACCCGTAGTTCCTAACAGAGGAGTCAGATCAAAACAAAAAGTACACCATTAGAACCGCCTTGTCCAAATCCTCCATAAATGAAACTTACCGCCCTTTGGCTTGGATAACAAAGAAAATATATTGGCTTGAAAATCAAGAAAATAGACTTTTACCACGTTATTCTCCCCAAACGGGATATTTTTTTCTTTTTTTTTTTCTTTGTTTCCAGAGATAGCTTGGCACTGGAACATCGTAGAGGGTTGTTCAATAGCTCATTTTAAAGGAAATTAATTGGGTTAAAAACCTTTTGTAACTAAAATAAATTATTTCTAAAAGAGAATAAATTTTTCCACCAAAAACTGCATTTTCCATGTCTTTTCACACTCCAGTCTTTCAAACATAATCGTATACCAGCGGTAAGATTTGAACCCACGCCTCCGAAGAGACTGGTGGTTAACACCAGTGCCTTGGACCACTCGGCCAGGTTGCCTCTCATAAATAATATATATGTGAATCCGGGTTGCAGCAGTAGCTAGCAATCTAGTAAGAGACGATCAGTCCAATGCTAATTATAATAAAGAACGACCTCTTGCCTTTATTAATTTATATTAAAGTTATTATATTTAGCTAAGAGGTAGGGAAACTGAGTTACTTTTTTAAATTGTAAATTTAAGAGATACTACTTTAAATTCAATATATTAAAACAAATTTCTGACGGGGAATCGAACCCAGGTCTTCCGCATGACTAACAGCGATAGTGACCACTGTACTATCAGAGACTTAAAATATATAAATAATGTTTAAGTCATGATATTAAATTAGTTAATACATCTTTGTACATGTTTTTCCGGGTTGCAGCGGTAGCTAGCAACCTAGTAAGAGACGATCACGTCCAATGTTAAGAAATATAAAAACCCATAGTTCCTAACAGAGGAGTCAGATCAAAACAAAAAGTACACCATTAGAACCGCCTTGTCCGAAACCCCTGTAAAGTAAACTTTCTGTCCCTTGGCTTGAACAGCAAGGGAAATATATTGGCTTGAAAATCAAGAAAAGTGGCAGCTACTACAACATTCTGCCTAAACGGGATATTTTTTTTTTCTTTGTTTCCAGAGATAGCTTGGCACTGGAACATCGTAGATAGTTGTTCAATGGTTCATTTTAAAGGAAATTAATTGGGTTTAAAATCTATAGTAACTAAAATAAATTATTTCTAAAAGAGAATTATAATAAAGAACGAACTCTTGCCTATACTAAATTACACACTCAACTTAATTATAGTAAATGATATAGTAATGATATGGTTCTATTGATTTTCCGGGTTGCAGCGGTAGCTAGCAACCTAGTAAGAGACGATCACGTCCAATGTTAAGAAATATAAAAACCCATAGTTCCTAACAGAGGAGTCAGATCAAAACAAAAAGTACACCATTAGAACCGCCTTGTCCGAAACCCCTGTATAGGAAACTTTCTGTCCCTTGGCTTGAACAGCAAGGGAAATATATTGGCTTGAAAATCAAGAAAATTGACTTTAACCACGTTATTCTCCCCAAATTATAATAAAGAACGACCTCTTGCCTATACTAAATGTTATACGCCACTTAATTATAGTATAGGTTAGTAATTCCACAGATAGCTTGGCACTGGAACATCGTAGAGAGTTGTTCAATGGCTCAGTTAAATGAAATTAATGGGGTTAAAAGTCTGTTGTAATTAAAACAAATTATCTTTAAAATAGAATCAGCTTTTTTACGAAAAACTGCATATTTCATATTAAAGATTGATCAATGACGTCATAATCGTATACCAGTGGTGGGATTTGAACTCGCGCCTCCGAAGAGACTGGTGGCTTATACCAGCGCCTTGGACCACTCGGCCAAGCTGCCTCTCATAACTATCTATGTGAATCCCGGTTGTAGCAGTAGCTAGCCACCTAGTAAGAGACGATCACGCCCAATGCTAAGAAATATAAAAACCCAGAACTCCTAAAAATAGATCAAAACAAAAATAACTCATTATAACCACCTTGTCTGAAAACCTACTCGATAAATGATGAGTGTGGTCATAGTTTTATTAGAACTATGACGTGAATATCAAGAAAATTGACTTTAACCACGTCATTCTCCCCAAACGGGATATTTTTTTCTCTTTTCTTTTTTTCTTTTCCACAGATAGCTTGGCACTGGAACATCGTAGAGGGTTGTTCAATAGCTCATTTTAAAGGAAATTAATTGGGTTAAAAACCTTTTTTACAATAAAGAACGACACCTAGCCCATGTTAACTGAAACATAAATAGGGATTATGCAATTTCCATCAGTATCATCTTGCCTATACTAAATTATATAGGCCACTTAACTATAGTATATATTTTTACATTAAAAGACGACCACTGAAATAACAAACCATTCCATACATTGGACTTAGTTAGCTACTTGATTGTTTGAGTTTCGTCTCTTACTATTTAAAAGAAGAAAAAGCCGTAGGCTTTTTCCTGTTTGTATTTATAGTTAAAAAACGAACTCAAGTCCAAAGAAACTGAACACTGTGGTTCATTCATATTATCTTCATTATTTTAGCTAGAATGTAAATAAACAAGTTTCTTTTTTAAATTTTAAATTGAAAAGATAGTGCTTTTAATTCAACATATTAAAAGTTCTCCCCGACGGGGAATCGAACCCCCTTCTCCAAGGTAACAAGTGGACATACTTACCATTAGACTATCGAACACTTATAAAATAAAAGTTACATATAAGATATGATAATAATTTTTAAATCCGGGTTACATAAAGGCTCGATCATCGAATTTTTATCTGGGTTGCAGCGGTAGCTAGCAACCTAGTAAGAGACGACCACGTCCAATGTTAAGAAATATAAAAACCCATAGTTCCTAACAAAGGAGTCACATCAAAACAAAAAGTACACCATTAGAACCGCCTTGTCCAAAACCCCTGTATAGTAAACTTTCAGCCCCTTGGCTTGAACAGCAATGGAAATATATTGGCTTGAAAATCAAGAAAAGTGGCAGCTACTACAACATTCTGCCTAAACGGGATATTTTTTTTCTTTTTTCTTTCTTTTCCACAGATAGCTTGGCACTGGAACATCCTAGAGGGTTGTTCAATAGCTCATTTTAAAGGAAATTAATTGGGTTAAAAACCTTTTCTAATTATAATAAAGAACGACCTCTTGCCTATACTAAATTTTATACGCCACTTAATTATAGTATAGGTTAGTAATTCGAAATCCGGGTTGCAGCGGTAGCTAGCAACCTAGTAAGAGACGATCACCTCCAATGTTAAGAAATATAAAGCCCCCCAACTCCTAAAAAAAGAGTCAGATCAAAACAAAAATGTACAACAAAGAACGACACCTAGCCCATGTTAACTGAAACATAAATTGGGATTATTTAATTTCCATCAGTAGCATGGCTGTAGAGATGGCTGAAACCTAGTAAAGAACAAACCATTACAGTAAAGAACATTTCATGTTTAAGATTGATCAATGATGCCATAATCATAATTTGTAATCAGGTCGTTTTACTATTAAGACTAATTTAGAAAATAAATACCATTCCTGAATCAGCTACAATACAGTATGGGACGAAGTCTATATCGTAGTACTGATACAACATGGAAAAGAAAAAGAGGTATGTGGTATATATGACGTCATTCGAGGTTACATTTGGTTTTAAATCAATCCGCAAGGCTTCCAAACCTTTCGTGCTAACGAACTCTAAGTAAGATGCGACCCGGCTCCATAGTAACCAAGACTCTTAAAACAAAATTTTGATACCAATAGATACACCAAAAGAATTGAATATTTATATTCGGGTTGCAGTGATATTATAGTAAAGAACGAACTCTAGTCCATAGTAAATGAAAAATAAATCGTGATTGCTACGGTAGTGGCAACCTAGTAAAAGACGAGCAGGTAAACGAGGACTATTTAAGTTTCGTCGGATATACCTGAAATCCAGTAAAGAACAAACCACGGCGCATAGTAATTTATATAGAAAATCAACCTGGATAGCGAGAATCAAAACAGGTCAAAATTGAAAATGATAGCGATGATGATTGGGTTTGTGATTTTGACATAGATAAGGTCATCAATGCCTACCATAACCTTGTAAAAAAGTTTCAATGATATGTATTTCATAATGACGAAAGATAAGCCGAGGTGTTACGAAGCAAACAAATTGAAAAAGATAGCGATGATGAAAGGTCCAGTAAAAAAAAAAAGATGATTCGACAAAGGCACCACTTCTAATTTAAGGTCGATTTGGACGTCTTCGCCTTGTATTCTTAGAACCAATTAATATAATCAATAACAAATCTTCTTTCTCTATGTAAGAATCAACAGGTTATTTGCCTGCTTATAACTGTTCTAGTCGGCCTTGCCAGGCACTATGGCGCCACCCATGATTACCAATAATCAACTAACTTCACTACAGCTACTGGCAACATAAACCACTTTATAACAGCTGGCTAAAATAGAGGTCATGTTACAACAAATGGTCCTAAAAGACCGGGAGAGGGCTAATTCGAGCGGAAATTTATATAATAAAGAACGAGTATTCTACCGATTGTCTACTAATAACCATATATGCCGTAATAAGTGGCATGACGTAACATCTAACAAATATTGTGTACTAATAACCATATGTGACGTAATGAGTGACGTGACTTAAAAATTGAAAAATCAATTATATTTATAATTTAAAATCAATATTTATTATAATTTTTGTTTTTTATTATATTAAAGAGCGAACTGTAGTCCATAGTAACTGAAGTGTTATAAAGAATATCCGGGTTGCAGCGGTAGCTAGCAACCTAGTAAGAGACGATCATGTCCAATGTTAAGAAATATAAAAACCCCTAGTTCCTAACAAAGGAGTCAGATCAAAACAAAAAGTGCACCATTAGAACCGCCTTGTCCGAAACCCCTGTATAGGAAACTTTCTGTCCCTTGGCTTGAACAGCAAGGGAAATATATTGGCTTGAAAATCAAGAAAATTGACTTTAACCACGTTATTCTCCAAAAACGGGATATTTTTTTCTTTTTTTCTTTTTTTTGTATCCAGAGATAGCTTGGCACTGGAACATCGTAGAGGGTTGTTCAATAGCTCATTTTAAAGTAAATTAATTGGGTTAAAAATCTATAGTAACTAAAATAAATTATTTCTAAAAGCGAATAAATTTTTCCACCAGAAACTGCATTTTTGATGTCTTTCACACTGCAGTCTTTCAAACATAATCGTATACCAGTGGTAAGATTTGAACCCACTCCTCCGATGAGACTGGTGGCTAACACCAGTGCCTTGGAACACTCGGCCAGGCTGCCTCTCATAAATAACTATATTTGAGAATTTGGGTTGCAGCAGTAGCTAGCAACCTAGTAAGAGACGATCAGTCCAATTCTAAGAAATATAAAAACCCAAAACTCCTAAAAATAGAGTCAGATCAAAACAAAAGTACATCATTAGAATTACCTTGTCTGAAACACTACTAGATAAATAATGAATGTCATCATACTTTTATATTAGAGCTATGAAGTGAATAGAAAAACACGAAATTATATTGTTGTTTAGGAAATTAATTGGAAATTAGGAAATTAATTGGGTTAAAAATCTTATGTAACTAAAATAAATTATTTCTAAGAGAGAATATTATAATAAGGAACAACCTCTTGTCTATACTAAATTTTATACGCCGCTTTATTATAATATAGGTTAGTAATTCCACAGATAGCTTGGCACTGGAACATAGTGGAGAGTTGTTCAATGGTATAATAAAGAACGACCTCTTGCCTATACTAAATTTTATACGCCACTTAATTATAGTATAGGTTAGTAATTCAACAGATAGCATGGCACTGGAACATCGTAGAGAGCTGTTCAATGGCTCATTTTAAAGGAAATTAATGGGGTTAAAAACCTTTTGTAATTAAAACAAATTTTTTTATTACATTAAGACATTTTAATTATGTTCCTTAAGAAATCATCTTAAGTAAAAATTTCCCATACAGAAATTGAACTCAAGCCTACTGGGTGAGAGCTATCACAACCTCTAGACCATATAGGATATATTAAAATATCCGATTAATGAAGTTTATTTTAAAGAACAAATTATAAGCCTAGTTAGCTGCCTGAATATTTGAGGATTGTCTCTTACTATTCCAAAGAAGAAAAAGCCGTAGGCTTTTTCCTGTTTGTAATTTATTTTATAATAATCTGGGTTGCAGCGGTAGCTAGCAACCTAGTAAGAGACGTCACGTCCAATGTTAAGAATTATAATAAAGTTTTACATTAAAAGACCATCATTGGGATTACACACCATTGCATGCATTGAACTTTGTTAGGAACTTGATCCGAGTTTCAGCGGTAGGTAGCAACCTAGTAAGAAAGAATCATGTCCAATGTTTAGAAATATAAGAACCCATAATTCCTAGAAAAGGATCCAGATCAAAACAAAAAGTACACCATTAGAACCACCTTGTCAAAAACCCCTGTAGAGGAAACTTTCTGTCCCTTGGCTTGAACAGCAAGGGAAATATATTGACTTGAAAATCAAGAGAAGTGGCAGCTACTAAAACATTCTGCCTAAACGGGATATTTGTTTTTCTTTCTTGTTTTTCAGAGATAGCTTGGCACTGGAACGTCGTAGAAAGTTGTTCAATGGCTCATTTTAAAGGAAAATAATTGGGTTAAAAATCTTATGTAACTAAAATAAATTATTTTTAAGAGAGAATATTATAATAAGGAACAACCTCTTGCCTATAAATTTTATGCGCCGCTTTATTATAGTATAGGTTAGTAATTCCACAGATAGGCACTGGAACATAGTAGAGAGTTGTTCAATGGCTCATTTTAAAGAAAATTAACGGGGTTAAAATCCGGGTTGCAGTGGTAGCTAGCAACCTAGTAAGAGACGATCACGTCCAATGTTAAGAAATATAAAAACCCATAGTTCCTAAAAAAGGAGTCAGATTACAGTAAAGAACAAACTTCCGGCCCATAGTAACTAAAATAAGATTATAATTTACGACTCAAATGGAGAAAAAAATTTTCTTTACTGTTTGAGCACAAATTCTACTCTTTGAATCGTAATAGATATAGTTAGTTATTATGTAAACTGCAAAAATATTTCCGATGTCTCATCACCAACTCTAATCTTTTAATTGAAATTAGAGAAATACCTGAAAATTTTAAAAGAAGTTTGAATTTCTCACAGGTTAGATTGACTCAATATGATACTTTATTTGCAAAGTATTACATATTAAATTAATATCGTATTTTTTTTTAATTTTATTAAGAGTTAGTTATTTAAAGATGAGTATCATTAAAAGTTTTTCTATTGGGATTCCAGTCTCATGCGCTGGAATAGCAGTCACGTGGGCGATTAAGAAGTATAGAAAATCCTATATGGATGAAAAATCGAAGAATAGCGAAGTCAATGAAGTTCAGAATGTTAATGTTCCAGCCTCAAATGAGCCTGTTCAAATCCAAAAACAAATTAAAGTGGACAGTGGTACTCTGACTGACAAAAGCAACGATAATGGTGCAAGCAGTATGACTTGTGAAAATATATCACCTGCGGTAGAAGAAACTGTTGAGGCCGAAGATCGCAATGACGGAGGACCAAATCCAAAATTCAAAAGGCTTCTGGCTCCTAACTGGCTTTACTGGCTCACTGGATTAACTTACTCGAGCAGCAAGTGTTTCTACCTCTGGGTGACAAATGGTATACCTACTAACTCTATACTAATTTTTAAAACGGATTTGATCAGAAGTGTTATTTGTAACATCCAAAGTATCGTGGCTTTTTGCTGTCATCCAGCCTCAAAAGAGCCAGTTCAAATCCGAACAGAAATTAAAGTGGATGACAAAAGCAAAGATAATGGTGCAAATAGTAAGTCAATTGAAGAAACACTAAGCCCTCTTGAGACTGGCAGTAATGGAACAGGGAGATATTGTCAAAGAACTGACGGAATCTGGTACTCCAGACTCTGATATAAAGAATGCAGTTTCTGAACTGAAAGCTAGAAAGAAAATTCTTGAAGACAAAGAATTAGAGCTAGCACCCATTGGATTTGAGCTCCTTGACCGAAATCTATTGGAAGATCTTTTGAAGAAAAGGTTCTTCTATAACCAATCTTTTGAAATATATGGAGGTATAGCAGGTCAGTTTGACTTTGGACCGATGGGTTGTCATATGGAAGACAACTTATTAGATGCATGGAGGAAATTCTTCATCTTTAAAGAAAAAATGCATAAAATAAAATGTGCTGTTGTGACTCCTGAATCAGTTTTGAGGGCGTCTGGACACGTTGACAGATTTACTGACTTGATGGTCAAAGACGTTAAAACTGGCGAATATTTTAGACTGGATCACCTGATCAAAGACGAGCTTGAAAAAGGCAAAGCGGACAAAAGCGCGACAGCTCAAGTTAAAGCAGAATGTGAAAATATACTTACCAGACTTGACGGAATGACTAAAGAGGAAATGACTGTCGTATTGAGGCAGTTTAACATGATGTCCCGTAATGGAAATGATGTGACTGACCCAGTCGAATTTAATCTAATGTTTCAGACTTCTATTGGCCCAACTGGCCAGATTCGGGGATATTTACGGCCTGAAACTGTGCAAGGCATATTTGTCAACTTTTCCCGTCTTTTGGAATTCAACAACGGAAGACTGCCATTTGCGGCTGCACAAATTGGACCGGTTTTTAGGAATGAGATTTCACCACGTTCTGGCCTTCTGCGAGTCAGGGAATTTACAATGGCAGAAATTGAACATTTCTGTGATCCCAACGATAAAAGCCATAAAAAATTCAGCAGCGTCAAAGACTTGGAGATTTTATTATATTCAGCGTGTGCGCAGATGGAGGGAAAACCATCAAAGCTGATGAAGCTTGGTGATGCTGTCGCTCAGAAACTAATTAACAACGAGACCCTTGGCTATTTCATTGGAAGAATTCACTAGTTCCTAATTATGGTCGGCGTGAACGGAAGAAAGTTAAGATTTAGACAGCACATGAGTAAAGAAATGGCTCATTATGCCCAGGATTGCTGGGACGCCGAATGTCTTACCTCGTTCGGATGGGTTGAATGCGTCGGCTGTGCTGACAGGTCAGCCTTTGATCTCACACAGCATTCAAAGGCAACAGGTGCTAAATTGAAAGCTGAGAGAAAGCTTCCTGAGGCGAGGATTGAAGAAGTTGTAACCGTAGTACTTCAGAAAGACATAATTAGAAAAAAATTTAAAAATGATACAAAGGTAATTCTCGAGGAAATTACAAAAGTGGAAAGTAATGTCATTGAATCGTCAATCAAACAGGAAGGAAAATTTGATTTGCAAGTCAATGACAAATCTTACTCAATTACTTTAAAAATATTAGAAGTGAGAAGACAAAAGAAAACGGTTCATGTAGAAAACTTCGTGCCCAGTGTTACTGAGCCCTCATTTGGGATTGGGCGCATACTTTATGTGATACTTGAACACAGCTTTAGTGTCCGAGAATGTAATGAAAAAAGAACGTTCCTGAAACTTCCGCCCATTTTTGCTCCATGCAAATGTGTTATACTCCCGTTGAGCAACGAACAGGATTTTATACCTTTTGTAAAACAAATCTCACAAGATTTGGAAAATCAAGAGATTCCGTCTGAAATCAACTCCTCAGGGTGTATAGGTCGTCGCTATGCAAGAACGGATGAGCTTGGGGTGCCTTTTGCAGTGACTGTGGATGAAAACACACTTAAAAAAAACCATTCTGTGACTCTGAGGGACCGGGACTCTATGCTGCAAGTTCGACTGCCGGTGAACGAAGTGGCTGCCGTTATAAAAAATCTGTCATGTGGAAAATTAAGTTGGACCGAAGTAAGAGCCAAGTGTCCTGCCTTTATTCGATCAAAAAAATAAGCTATCTTTTCTATCTGCACAAATGTTTAAGTAAAGATCTTTCATAAAAAAAAGAAGATACGTTGTGCAACGCTGCTGATTTGCACGTTTAGTTTCTTTTCGTCTCAAATCAGTAATCATCTGAAATAATTCGTCCAAAACGATCAACTGTAAGGTAAGAGTAACAGTATCGAGTGACAGTCGGTAGTAACTGGCCATTTCCTCGGGAC
This sequence comes from Artemia sinica, assembly GCA_027921565.1. NCBI lineage: Eukaryota > Metazoa > Arthropoda > Branchiopoda > Anostraca > Artemiidae > Artemia > Artemia sinica. Next base: position 53,644,589 of record CM051267.1, read on the forward strand.
AAAAGTCTAGCTTAGTACCCTGAATCCAATATACATTCCACCGGAAGCCACGTGGCGCGCTAAGTTTGAATTTCACGCTGTACAGTATTGCCAGTTCTGCTGAATACAACAAAAACGAGTGCGCCAAAAGATGCTGTATTTTTTTTTTTTTTGGTTTACACCGTTTGGTGTATTTTACTTTGGCTGATGAAATGGATGAACAAAGCGTCACCGTTGCATCTCCGAAGGTGATTTTAAGTCCTGTTCTAAATCAAATTTCGCGATCGATGAATACAGGAGAAAAAGTAGAAGTAGTTGTCGCGTCTGTACTGAGGTTCTTCCCACTTGAGGACATACTAGAGGCGAAGGTGTTACTTCATAAAGAGCTGAAAATTGAGAGCCGTCGTGTAAAGCACACGAAAAAGGAAGAAGAAAATGTAATAGAAATTTGCAAGTGGTTTGCACAAGCAGCAAGTTGTGACAAGTGAACAATACCAATATTTGTCATTCTCTCTCCCTGCTTAGTGCCCGCAGTAAGTGAAAGTACCTCTGTAACCGCCATTCCTCACCTGAATGAGAGTAGGAGAAAAGTAAATGGACTGTATGAAATGGCTCAAAATAAGCCTGTCCCCCCTGGATTCCAGGAAGTAAGCCAGTAGATGGACCTAGCTATGCTGTTGTTCGGGAAAATCTGCCTGCGGACCTAGATACACCTGCTGCAAGAAAACACTTTATAGACAAAGTTTGCCCTGATAGTACTGAAATAAATGAACTTCGAAAATCCAAGACTGACTGGAAGCTGGTGGTCAAATCTAAAAAGACAGCTGAGGCAATGGCCGCAGCTCTGAAGAACAATCCAAGCGGTGTCTCGGCCACTGTTCGTTCACCGGGCCATATAGGGGTCTTGAATAGTTCCAGAAGAACATGATGGTGATTCACTGAAAGCACTATTTCCAAACGCAACAAAAATACTACAGTGTGGAAATTCTAGAGTTTACAAGATATTCTTTGAGTCCCGAAATGAACTTGTGACCTTCCTTCGGGAATCTGTGAAAGTGCAATATGAGAGGCTACCAGCCGAAGAATTCATATTCTTTACCTAGAAGATGCTATAAGTGTCATACAGTCGGTCACTTAGCCGCAGACTGCACAAAACAGCCCAAATGCTCTCAGTGTGGATCGACAGGGCACGTCTCTGACCGCGATAGTAGGTGCAAAGAGCCGGCAGTCTGTTTAAATTGCAATGTGAGGGGTCATACCTGTTATAGTGTACAGTGCCCGGTGAATAAGCCCGCTAAGTTTACAACGAAAGCTACTCATTCATTAGTATAGTGAACTTGATATCCTGGAACATTAATGGCAATTTCGCTGAAAGACACCCGGTAATATGTGAATTTTTGAAGTCAACTAGTGATTGTATCCAAGAGCATTTTTCTATTCCTATGTCTGTGAATCAGCTTGACATTTTTCCTACCCATGTGATGCATGCAATCCCCGCTGAGCGCAAACAAACAATGGGTAGGCCCTCGGTGGACTTGAAACGTATGTGACGAAGGATAATGAATCGAAGATATTTGTCATATCGCAGAATATACTTGCTATCCAGGTGCATAGTTGTGTAGTTATTAATGTATATTTACCGACTGATTATCATAATGATTGTTCTGAATGCATGTTTGCTCGAAGTGTAGCTAAGTTGTCTGATTGCCTTCGTCTAATTCGTTCTAAGAAGCTCCTGGCAGTAGTACTAGGGGATTTTAATTGCGGGCTTAGTGCGGAGCCCTTTGATGAAGGAGATCCCGGCTCGGGAGCTCTTGAGAGTATGATTCATGGCCTTCTAGAAGATTCGTTGACTGTGCTACTTAAAAATAAAGATTTCACTTATATAATTTCATCGTACACACCTCAGACCTGGACCACGCAATTTGTTCCAAACAGCTAAACCCCACACATTACAGTACACGATACAGCTTACTCCTCTGACCACTTCCCGAACGAGTTCAAAATAAAAACACCTTGTGGTTCTCCACAAGGTGTTGGCTAACACAAGGTGTTAGCCAACACAAGTCTGGCTAAGCATACACCCCTGTCGGCACCAAAAAAAAAAAATTGGTTGAGAGAAAGGATTGGAATAGAATTAACCCTGATGTATATGCTGAGGTGAGTGGTAGGATTTTACATAAAATAAAAGTCCCATATAATCTGCTAATGAATTCAGGTGATCTTGCATCGCCTAATGATGAAGTGCGACTTCAGCTTAGCTTATATTGTGCCCAGATATCTCATGCACTCCTGGCCGCTAAAGAAGCTGCAGTTCCGACAAAGAGAATAAAAATTGGTGCACAAATTGAGGGATGGTCCCAGAATCATGCTCTGGTTGAAGCGTGTGAGCAGCATAAAGAAGCTGCGTAAAAAGCAAAAAACTGGTAATTGCAAAAATATTTGTATATATTTTAACAATGGATTACAGCAATTCAATAGCCTTAAAAAAGAAAACCAAAAGTTTGGAGCTTAGTAGAAATCATTGTTAGAAAAATATCACTACCGAATTTCTTTCCTTATGAAGTATAAGCAGTGTCTTTTTAAGACATGAAAAAAAGTTAAAAAAAAAATTCAATTCAATTCAGAATCACTAAAGATATTATGTAAACTGCAAAAATATTTAAGGTGCCTGAGCAATAGTTTTAATGTTTTAATTCAAACTAGAAAATTTACCTGAAATTTTTTAAATTAGTTTGTTTTCTTTGTTAGATAAAATCAACTCGCTACGTGATAAAGCTTACAGCTTTGAACGCAACTAGTTATATAATGTCAGTAGGAAAGCCCAAAATACGAAATTTTTCAATTATTACAAATGATGATTCTCTATTTTGACGAGTGTTACAACAATTTAAAAACCTTATAAAAGAAAACCAAAAGTTTCAAGCTTAGTACACATCGTTGTTAGAAATCGTCAGCAATCAAATATTTTCAAAAAAAATTTGCAGCAGTATGAAATGGCATTAAGTTGCGTAGAGCAAAAAACTGGTAATTGAAAAATATTTGTATATATTTTAACAAAGGATTACAACAATTCAAAAACCTTAAAAAAGAAAACCTTTTGGAACGCAACCAGTTGCATAATGTCAGTAGGAAGGCCCAAGACTATAGATTACGTTAGGTTTTACTTAAGAGATTTGCATGGAACTGATTTAAAAGTGGTAACCACAACACGAACCGACATAATTAATATTTCATCAAGAAAAAAAGACAATGAAACATGGAAGAGCAAAATCACTTTCGCAATAGAGTGATCATATCACTTCATTGTTTATAGTGATCTATAGTAGAGGTGACAGTGACACTATGAGAAGCTTACGAAAAATTTCGAAAGACACTCTGACAATTTTAATAAACCTTTACCGGAAAAATTCGACTAACGAGGCTAATTATTTTTACAAGAAAGTATTTTATTCAAAGTTTGAATGTTCATAAATATTGAGACATGTCAATGTCAAAAAATAAAGGGAACTAGCCCAATAGTATTCTTTAAAATCATCGAGGTGCCAAAAGAGAACTTTTACATTGTAAGACAAACCGACGTGGTCGAACAGCAATAACAGAAAGAATCTAATCCATAGAGATATCCATATGTGGATAGGGATATCTGGAAAACAAAGGCCTTATTCCCCCTCAAGCTTTACCTTTTCAACAATAATACCCTACATGTTCTCCCGTACACTGTAAAAAAAATTGTTTGACATTCAAAGAAAATTGTTTGTAATGTTTATCAACAGCAAAATTACAATTTCAACAGCTTAAATTGAATATAGAGACCATTTTGGATTCCATTATCATTATTGAATATCCAATCTGTTGAGAAACAAAAATGTTGGATTCCCATACCCGAATTGATTTTTCAAACACAACACGTTTGATTTTAGGATCCTTATTGGATTTCCATCTTGTTTTTTGGATTTCCTATTCTTTAATCGGAATTCCATGACTATCGTTGCCTTCAATATTCTTGAACAATAAACTAGTTACATGTTCTAACAGCTGCCAAGAATGTTCCTTAATGACCAGTCCCAGATATAAGCCCGAACAGATCCTTCTCCTGCTCAGAGGCAGACTTTTCCGCTAATCATGAAGTTTAGTGGAATTGTAGGTTGCCAGCAAAACCCAAGTAAATCAGACTACAGAAATATTCCCGTAAAGTATGATATTAACAATTAATAAGTCCAGTCTTCTATTTATTTAGAAAAGGCCGAAAAAGATTGTTTCTCTTGTATTAATAAACTGTAACTATTTCATAAGCCATAAATGATTAAAAAATTCATAGGATATTCTTCCATTGCTCGAAAATATTAATTATTAGCTAAAAATGTTAGCTAAAAATGCTCATAAGAACATTGGTACCCAAATTCACTTTAAATGGCACCATTGTCAAATTCAGTATGATGTTCAAGAAATTTCAATCTACTGTTGAAGTCCAAACCATTTTGATTAATATAACCTATTTGCATAGACAATTACATTTTTTCTATTGAAAAGTGCATAAATCTTAATTATTTCAAAAATTTGTTGGAATTCAATAAGCAAGTCACAAATGCAACAGATATATTGGATTTTTGTTTTACTTGTTTGAATTCGAGCAAAATATTTTGTTGGAAATATATTTTTTTTTTTTACAGTGTTGCCCGGAATTTGACCAAAGAAAAGAAGAAGATTTTTCCATTTATAAGACCATGTTTTCTTGGCAGATATTAGGTAGCCCCAGGACCCAGAAGGTCACAGACAAACAAATCAGGGAAACCCCACCTCCATTATGCCCTATCGACTCTAGGGTACGTATTTCTGGGATAGGAGAACAAGTCTACAAAGAATTTTATAAGAAGGATTGCAAAGGCTTGAGAAATTATAAATATCCAGTTTCCTCCCCTGCAAAGGGAAGACATGTTCTGGGATCATAAGAAAGCACAAAAGGAGTATCTTGGACATATTCTATACAATACACAGTTGACTCTAAAAACACAAAGGCAACTTATGGAACCCCAAAGGCAAACCACGGAGACGAGTAGCAAAACAAAAAGAAGCACTTGGAAGCTGGCGAAGAACGTACTGGCAGCAGCACACCTTTGTGACGACTGAGAACAAATGAAGCAAACGACATTCTTTACTTAAATACCCAATACTCATTTAAATATACACCGAGGCATTTTCTACTCATTTACTAACTTCAAAGTGCGACTGCTTAAAACTATAATTTTGCATTCAATGCATTCTATTTCAATGACCAATCTTTCTATAGACACAACATTAGACTATGGAAATAGTTGACTAGCTAAAAATGACAGGGGTATTTCGCATCACATTCTAAGCAGGCTGTTAGAATACTTTAAAGAAGTTGTAAATATCTTGAACTATTTTCATAAAAATTTCTAGGATAGAATTCTTTTACTTCACATGAAAACTGAAATAAACTGGATACAAAAAAAATAATGACAGCTCGGCCTGACACATTTTGGGAACAAGAGGGTGAGTCAGTATATACAAACAAACCTTGAATGGAAAATCTCATGTAAAAGTACAACGGGCTAAGAAAAGAGAAAAAAACTCTAGACCGAAAGTTTATTCTGTTTTAATTGAAATAAATACTGATTTATAAAACTCTCAGTTTTATATGGAAAGTCATTAAATACCTTTTCATAAAAAAGTATTCATAACTTGTCTCGTCACTTTATATCCAAGGATTAAGAACAATGTTGTTCAGTACAATATTGAGGCACGGAAATGGAGAACGGAATAGGCAAAAAAGCAAGGAAAAGGGAAGAGGTTAAATAGCAAGTTTGAATAAAATGAATTTCAACTGCGTTTCACCAGATCATAGGCTATCTAGCCGCATGGGTAATACTGAAAATATTCAAATTTTACATTTCATCATTTATGATGAAAAACTTCGACAGAATCTGACTTTCCTCGAAGAAAAGGTAATGTTTAACTACATCACATTAAGCAATAATGGCTTAGTAAACGTAACATGCACAATATAAGAAATATGAGACGCTCACAAGAAGAAGAAGATGAAATCACAGACGATCGACGATCGCTTTTTTTATTAGCTGTACTGCCAACACTAGTACGTCTTTTGTATCGTTCCCCACGATATAACCGATCAACTTTCTATAAAAACAAGAATTCCCGTAAGGTTTAGGCATAAGAATAAAACAACATCGCATAACAAAACTACATAAGGAATTGGTATATACATACACTAGAACTACATATGCACCGTATCTGAAGTCTTCTGATCATGAAATAAAAACTCGACATTAACTTTGCACGAAATCTGTGATCTTTTTATATTTATAAAGAGATTTCTCAGTGAAGTAAAGGAAATTGCAAAAAAACTACATGACCTCTGCTGTACCAGATAAAGACATATCCAGGAGCACGAATTAGGAGGAGCGTAACTACCCCGCCAGATTTTGAAAAACGCCTTGTTTTGGTATTTTATTTTTTAAAATCCTTACCTTCCCCTACATTTTTGTGAAATAGCGCAAAAGCATATATCTCTAACTAAGATTATACTAAGTGCTTTGAAACTACGATGATATTCATCAGTTTTTTGGAATTCAAAAATAGAAAAATTGACCTTCGTTCGAGATATTATGCCGCAAATATATAGCCTTGAAACCCTATCGTAGTACAGTGAATTAATCATACGACAATTGGACATACATTGCTCAGGGATCGATCCCCGCAACAACAAGGTTGGACGACAGGCTTGCTACTTGTCCTTGTAAAAGAGGCCCACCAACTAAAACATCGATCCGACACCCTATGCACTAGCAACGACTCTGTATGCTCTTTTAGCTTTTGTATATAGACCTGAACAGATAGATATACAACGAAAATATAAAAGTGATGGTGATTTTGCAGCAACAGATAATGAAGTTATATTATAATTACGGCAATACCTGCAATATAGTAAAGAGAAAACCACAACCCATAGTAACCGAAAGTTAAATAACGCATTTCTAATAAATTTTCGGCTGTAAAAAAGATATATTGATTCAGGAATGTTAACTATTAGCCATGTTAAACTCGAAAGTAAAAAGGAATAGCTAAAACATATTTATGGAGATTTCGAATAAGAGCTTGAAAAACCTCAAAAACGCTGACAGATAGAAATAAAAGGCATATTGAAACTTTCATGTCGTAAAACCTTTAAACGGAGGTTTTTATCCTCCCACCCCACCTCCAACCCTTGGAGACGCGAGAAAATTATACTTGAGCCTGTGTATCACTTACGTGTCCTTTTTAGCTTTTAACCCCCGCATTAATGGGGTACTGAAACGTTGATGAGACCTGTTGGGGGTAAAATGCGGATTTTCACATAAAAACGCATTTGTTGATGTCGTTTCCATATTGTTATCCATATAAAGTTACATACGCAGTCCTAACAGCATGCCATAATGTTTTTCTTTTATACACAGCAAGGTTGCCACCCTCACCTGGAAGAATTTACTAAATCGGAGAGGAAAAATTTACTAGATCACATACGCGCACCATCAAGCATCGATTTTTACTATAGGAGGATAATCAATACGATTTTCACAATCTTTTTTCTTCTTTTTTTCTCTTTTCCTCTTTTCTTTCGTTTTCATAGTATGATTGAAAATTCCGGAGACCTACAAGTTCAAAAATCCTTTTTTTGGATATATATATATATATATATATATATATATATATATATATATATATATATATATATATATATATATATATACATATTTATATATATATATATACATATATATATATATATATATATATATATATATATATATATATATATATATATATATATATATATATATATATATATATATATATATATATATATATATATATATATATATATATTTATATATATATATATATATATATATATATATATATATATATATATATATATATATATATATATATATATATATATATATATATATATATATATATATATAATGTTACATTTCTACTTACTTTTAATTTCTCTCAACAGGCTCCACTTTCCTCAATAAAGATTTTCAAACTGAGGAGATTCACCTAATCACCTTGGGTGGTTGGCTTTTGTTTTGATTCCAATAGATTCCCAATCATCACAAATCCAAGTGTCATTATAGCTTCATTTTTAGTTGGTAAGATTTGATACACAGAAAGCTGATTTTGTCGACCTTTAGACGCCGGAAGTGAAGTGTCTGTTTATGAAAATAGGTGACTACTTGTCTGTCTCTGAGACAGACAAGCAAAATTGTAAATTGTAAAACAGACAAGCAAAAATTGTAAATTGTCATATGTTTACGATAATTTTTTCCCCTGAATTCATGGAAAATAAAAATAATTTTTGTTTACTATAAATCATGACTTTTTACTAGTTTTTACTAGATTTCGGGAAATTTACTAGATCCTCGAAATTTACTAGATTTTTTTTGTTTACTAGATCTAGTAAAATCCTACTGACGGTGGCAACCTTGATACACAGTGATTCTGTAGGCAATTTTAGTTACGTTTGCGAAGTCCTAATAAAAGAACAAAAACCGAAAAAGTGGTTCGCTCTTCAATAGGTTCCAGCTGAGAAAAAGCCATTGTCTTAAAAATAACTTACTGTCGTTATTATTTTACTTCCAAATCCATTCCTTTCAAACGTATAGAAAAAAGAAAATGGCTAAGTAAACCTTTCCATATAAGCAGTTTCATAATACTTTTCAGTAAAGCAAGAATGACATTATAGCCTTCTTGAGGAGGGAGGAGAGGCAATAACCTTATATTTGCGACAAATTTTGCTCTTTTTAGATTTAACATCTTATTTAAGGAAATTTCTGATCGTTTTAAGTTTCGAATCCACCATTTTCTTTAAACAGAAAAACTTGGTTTTTATGTGATCGCTTACTGCAACAAGACTAAACTATGTCATTATCCAGATAAACTACCCAATACTAAAAAAAATAACTTGTTTTTTCTCAAAGACAGGAAATAAAATCTCAACAGACCCCACCCTCCCCATCCCCCAAAAATAAAAAATTAAAACAACATACGTTTAAATCTCACTTGGTGTTTCATCGTACCATTTTCCAAACTAAACCACGAAGATGTTATTTAAGAAACATAGATGTTACTTAATGAACTGAAGCACGTGATACTTCTAGCAACCAGTTTCTCATCATAGCTAGCTTAATTTAACTAACAAATATCTTTGCTTATATACTAACGAATAGTTTTGACTCCATGAATGCCTGACAGCATTGTCCAATGATCCCAATGCACAGATGAAACACAGAATGCACGGAAATTAAGCTAAAATAGAGCGTTGAACGGCAATCAACTTACATCTTGCCTGTTCCCTTAACGTGTGAATAAACAATTATCTTATTTACTAAAGTATAATTTTCAATCCACGAATGTGTGACTATAATACCACTAAGTTTCACGAAATTTCTGCTTACGTAACTTGCTATTAGGCAGAAATCGCCAATCGCCCCGCTTAAGCCAAATTCATCCAAGATCCAAAGAGAAATAAGCAAAAATAGCATATTCACGTTCTTTTAAAGATCCATTTATATATATTAAGGGGGTCTTTATTGCCACTGAGAAGGTGTCTGGATCCCCTCAGACGACAGTGGAACAGGCATTGGGAAGCAATGATCTATACCCCCCTGAAAATAAGCTTACAGAAGATATTTACTACTACAACTACTACTAATAGCTCAATGTAGCACCAGGCAACCTGAGGCCAACAGCTACACACGCTCCTCCTCCATCCCAATCTATTCAGAGCATCCCTCTTTAGACCCTCCCAAGAAGTTCCTATTTCCCTTAAATCTTTCCTTACGACATACTCCCACCACAACCAGGGACGACCTGCTTTTCATTTGGCCCTAGATGGTTGGCAAGAGAGGACAATCTTTGGAAATTTTTTATCCTTCATCTTTAGAACGTGTCCTAGTTATCTCAACCTTTCTCTCATTATAGCCCTAGAAAACGGGATTGGACCATACTTTTCGTACAGTCTACTGTTTGAGATATGGTCAGTCAGCCGGGTTCCCAAAACAATCCATAGGCCTACGTAATTTCTCTGGAAAACAACTAGCAAATCTTCCTCCATTTTTCGGAGCGCCCTTACTTCAGAACCATCCTTGTCCACTGTCATCACTGTACCTTCCAATATTCTAATCTTGGTTTGAGGATTTATCTTCCTATTCAACCTAATTTTTTTCAATTGTGAAAAACACCCTTGGCTTTGGCTATTCTACTTTTAAAATCTTCACTGCACCTACGGTAAGTGAAGCTGTCTACTTGATCGATCTTCTCGTTACCAAAATCACCTTTTCATCTTCACTTACTCCTAGCCTTAGCGACTTAGTCTTCTTAACATTAATTTTCAGACCTATTCTTGCACCTTGAAATCGCAAAACCTCTAAAAGTTCAGTCTTTTTTATATAACTTTCATCTAGGATGCTTAAACCATCAGCATAATCTAAGTCCAAGAGGGATTTACTTCCCCATTTGATTCCGTGTTCTCTCTTTGCCTTTCTTGTGCTCTTTAAGAAAAGTTCATTAAAACGATCCATATAAATGGGGATAGAGCGCAACCCTGCTTAACTTCTGATTTGATACAAAAACCTTCTACTAACCTCATTCTTTACCTTAACCGCAGCAATTTTACTCTCGTACATAGCACTAATCAGTTTAATGTGATTGACTGGTACACCATACATGGATAACACTTTCGCTAAAGCTCTTCTATCAGCTGAATCCAGTGCTTGCTCATAATCTACAAAACTGAGGACTAAAGGTATAGAGGCAGTCTATATCTGAGCAGACCTATGATGATCTACTTCCTTACGTTTTGAGTTCGACTTCAAGGAAGTACAACAATTCAATTTCTTTTCATAATCAAATGCCAAAAACAAGTTTTTTTCAACTGAAAGTAAGGAGGAGCATTGAAACTTAAAACGAACAGAAATCATTCCCTATATGAAGGGGTTTTCCAAAAAAACTTCTTATTCTAATTCAAACTTTAGCGTAAAGAGCAAGATGTTGAGGAGAGGGCAATCCCCCTCATTTATAAAAATATTTTCTGTTTGTTTTAAGTTTCACCACTGCTCCTTGCTTTCAGTTGAAAAATATCTTTTTTTGTATTTAATTTCTGATCGTTTTTCAAATAATGCCGAGAAATCCAGCTTCCCTCTATAGATAATTTCATTCTTCACAGAAAATTCCTCCCACCTAAAATACTCCACCCCCAGAAAATTCCTTCCAGATAATTCCATTCTCGTTGAAAATCCCCCAGGGAAACTTCTTGTGGACGATTGCGCCCGAAAAATTATCCTTACCATACTTTCATTTCAAGAAGGCCTTAATTTTTGATCGTTTTTCAAATCATGTCAGATATCCCCCCCCCCCGTGGAAAATTTTTCACAAAAATCCCACCACCCGCGGGGGAAAGTTGCTCCCGCAGAAAATCCATCCTCCATGGGAAGACCCTCCAGACAGTCCCAACCCTACTGAAAATTGCTCCGGAACATCACCAGGTGTTAAATTTAGACGACAAAATAAGACAAATAAAAAGAATTTCGTAAGGTATTCTGGCAAATTCCCACAGCGTAGAATTTTCCCTGGAAAGCTCACCCCCGGAAACTTCACTCCCCAAAAGTTTCATCGCAATAAATCCCAACAAGCAGATCCCCCCTCCTAAGAAAAATATGTTTGTATACTTCTCAATGACAAATAATATGTAAACAATGGGTAAATTTCGTAACTTACAGCCTTTTCCCCAGGGCCTGTGGGGGATCATGTTACCCCCAAAGCCAAAGTTGTTGAACATTTGAACTATGCTGAACAGAATGGCAATCTAAGTTTTGATCGGGCAACTTTGGGGGTAAAGGGCGTGGGAGGGGAGCTAGATGCCGTTCAATCTTTTAGCTCACTTAAAAAGGGCACTAGAACTTTCAATTTCCAACCAATTTAGCCCTCTCCCGATTTTCTAGGATCACTGGTTCGATAAGAATACCCCTGGAAAAAACAAAAAACAAATAAACACGCATTCACGATCTTTCTTCTGGCAAAAGATGCAAAATTCCACATTTTTGTATATAGGAGCTTGAAACTTCCACAGTAGTTTCCTGATATACTGAATCTGATGATGTGATTTGCATTAAGATCGCTTGACATTTTTATAGAGGTGGTTCCCTTTTTTTTAAAAATTGGGGCAAATTTACTCAAGCATGTAACTTTTGATGGCTAACATTAAACTTAATGAGCTTTGTATATTTGAATCAGCATAAACATTCAATTTGTTTGATGAGTGTATTGTTATCAAAACTCTATTTTTCAGACTTATTACAGGCACACAGGCAGTATTTTCTTTCAGGAGTTGGATTATCTTTGAAAAAAAAAAGAAACTACTAAAAATAGGCAAGTTATATACAAAATATATTCGATTATAGAAAGTCATAAAATTCTCGTACTTCAGGGAGGAGCAATCCCGACCCCCCCCCCACCACACGTACCAAGCCTATTATCTTTCAATACAGTCATTATTGTCGCTAGTTAGTATACCTTATCATTTATAATTGCAAGAAAAGCTTATCTTAAACCACAGTTTATAGAATTAGCAGTATGATCATTCTCTATCTCTCCCATTATAAAAACCCGGACAGGGGTGCGAGTGCTCCGGAGAACGTTTTTGCAGATAGAAACATAGGCGTTATCAGATCTTTTCGCGGGTAGACAAGTCAGATTTCTCTTGGACGCGAAACTTGGCTTCAACGTTGGAACACTAATTTTGAAGAAACTAATTTTAAATTAATTTATTCCAATACATACATGAAAATCGGTAGTTAGTAGTGTAATGTTATTATTAGATGTTTTTAGGAATTAAAAATAGGTTTCGAAGTCTCAAGTTGGTTTCAAAGGCATTTTGAGAAAGTTTCTGCCAAAATACGTGTTCCAGGGTAATTGGACCGCTAATGGCAGATCAAATGAGAGTTGTTTGTACGCGCCGATATAAATATATATATATATATATATATATATATATATATATATATATATATATATATATATATATATATATATATATATATATATAATATATATATATATATATATATATATATATATATATATATATATATATATATATATATATATACTACGAAAACTTTACGAAAATATATATATATATATATATATATATATATATATATATATATATATATATATATATATATATATATATATATATATATATATATATATATATATATATATATATATATATATATACTACGAAAACTTTACGAAAAAGAAAGTTTTTTTTAAAGAATAGTAAAGGCCATATTAAACTTAAGATCAGTAGAAATAGAAGCCTACAATAATTCAAACTCAAAAGGACCAGAAATTATTATTAAAGAATAAAAAAGGAAAGGAGAATAATTGGTAAGGCTGTAACACTGCATGTAAATTTATATAAATGTATATATAATGGGCTGTAATAATGCAAAAGGTAAATATAACATTGGTTTAAGAATGGAAAGAAAGACAAGGAATAAATTTACGACGATAATCAAGTAAAAAATAAGTTTTATTTGAACAATGCCATAAAGCGATGATATTTGATTATGATGTTTGGTGCTTCGCATTGATATTTCAGTTTTAAAAGTTTTATTTTAAATAAATTTTTAAAAAAATTACCCCTTTGTTCAAAAAGAGATAATCAAATATTTAAACTACTAAAACTAAAATAATTACTTGCTAGTTTATTTTCCTTGATAGGTACGTCTCTCGATTTCTCGATTCTTAAATTTTACTTCGTAATATGCACGTGTGCGCAAAAAAAAATCTTATAAACTGTTCAAAGGGGAAGTCCTCGCAGCCAGTTTCCCAATTCAGGTCTTTGCACTCAAGCCATATTCGATTGATTATGTTTGTCGGATCAACCTAATTTGCGCCCCCCCCCCTAAAAAAATCCTGGATCCGCCCCTGAAACCATCACACCTACCCCACCAGTTATTAGAAGAAGACAAAATTCCTTATTTTCAAAAATTTCATCAACCCCCCCTCCCCCCGCCCCCTTTTTTTATAAAATCCTACATAGGCCGATCAGTTGAGTCCACGTAAATAATAGATTAAGTCATAATTTGTATATAAATTAATTCATACCTGTGAGATGGGACGCTTGCAAACCACTTGGCTGGCTCACCAAGTTTTTTTCTGCTTTCGCAATTACGAATAATACACTTGGTAACCATTTCTCAGTGATTGACGATAACAGACTAATCCGCTAAGGCAGAAACAAGTGGGAGGAGCTTTTTGTTCGCACCGAGACCGAAGACCAGAAATTATCTGCGATAAGCTTACTGTCTATAAACTGTGTCTTAAACATTCAAACAGATGATAAAATGTTAAGATCTAAAGACAAAAACCTTTCCAAGTCCGTATCTTTCAAGCAAGAAAAAACTAAATACTATGAACTACACTGCATTTGACTAATTAATAGTTATAATGATGAGGAACGTAAAATGACTACTTAATTATTCAATTGACTATTAATATGACAATAATTAATCGAATAATTAATTGTAATAATAAATAGGAGCGTAAATGATAGAAGGGTAATTCTGTTCCAACAAGCTTCATCTTTTTTTTTTTGGCTTGATTTAGACTTGGAAAGTACTGAAGACTGCGGCTGTAGATCTAGACATAGTATTTGTGCTCGTTTCAGGGTTCTGAAATACTTTTACATTGCAGTTTACTAATCACGAGGTTGCTTTTCTTTTGATTTTCTCTTTTTCTGTTTTTTTTTCTCTTTTTTTCTAAGCTCAGCATTCCCTCTAAAATTTTTGAAATTTTATCCTTCTTAAATTTCATCAGAAAATTGCTGAAACAGTAAATGCATGAAGACTTTTTAACAAATCCAATTTACTCCTCAAAATAAGCTCCCTCTGACAGTTCCAGAGCACGTAAATATATACATAATAAACGACCTGCTAAACGTTAACGAACGGCTATTGACCACCCAGAAAATGTTCTATTGAGAGTTTCTAAGGAATCATTGACCAAACTAATTTGACGTGAGCCTTTAAATTACGGATATCTTTCCATACAATCACGTTTCTTTTCCAGTCCCCCCCCCTACAAAAAAAATCTAACCACGAGAGAGAGGATATTTTCTTCAGTATCAGAATGACAGTCTAACTAAATTCGGCAGAAAAAAAATTGTCTGAATTTTTTTTTTTTCAGATTCCCTGTTTTATCGATTTTCATAACAATCCACAAATGAAACATTAAAAAACATCATGACAGAAGATCCTTTTGTAGCTTCAACGATCTAAAAAAGGGAGTCATAGGGAAAGCTGAATCAATTGTAGATTCGATTGGGAATTAGATAAATTGGCAAAAAATCTAGAACGTAACGTAAATTCTTCTTTTTAGCACTTTTTTTTGCAACAAATATAACACTTTTTTACCCTTTTTTTAAACTCATCCCTTTACCTCCAACTAATTTTTTTCATGCTTACCCTCGTGCTTAAAATAAAAAAGTAAATATTAGAGCACCCTAAAAAAAAAAACAAAAATGCGAATTTATCATTTCTACGTAGCCTACTATTCAAGATTTTTATTTCTTTTCTTTTGTAGCACAGTAGACAGAATATACCAGTAAGCTTATCGCAGATCATTTCTGGTCTTCGTGAACAAAAAGCTCCTCCCACTTATTTCTGCCTTAGCTTGTTTAGCCTGTTTCTGCATTAGCTTTATTTCCGTTTGTTTCAATGCACTTTGATGGAAACAGTCGGAAACAGACTAACCTGTCTAGCATGTCTAACATGTTTATATCTGCCAAAACGTTCTCCGGAGCACTCGCACCCCGGTCCGGGTTTTTATAATGGGTGAGATAGAGTATGATCATACTGGATAATACATGAACTGTGTTTTGTAGATTCCATAATTATCCCGCTATTTCATTTCTTCTGAGCTCAGGACTAGAGATTATTTTGTACAAACTCTTAACGAAATTCTTGCACTTCCGGGCCCAGAATTTGATTCTGGTTTACTTGGGCTCTTTACTTAACCAGGGCTAATACACTGCTTCTGATTTTACCTTTTTGCCCAGCTTTAAAAGTCACTGGATCGCTTAAAAGACACCACCAAGTGGTCAGGTTAATATCCGAAAACAAAATTAAAGTTGACCGAGAAAACTGTCTTTTAAGTTCTAGCCTTTAGGCTAAAAAATTGCCGCTAATTTTGTTAGTTTGAACGCCTGTGGGCTATAGTCTCTGACTATGCAACTACCGGATATGATGCGATTCATTCAGTCACACAAGGAAAACTAACGGGAAAAAATGAACCAAAAAACCCGTGACTTTAAAAGGAAAACCAGCTGATTCTTTAAGAGATTTCTGTTAAGGACCAAACGGTATTTTCTTATCACAATACCGGTAAAAACAAGAGAAAATACACCACAAAAGGATGTGCAAGATATTTTTGTGTGTAAATGGCTGCTGTTCGTTTTTTTTTTTTTTTTTTTTTTTTTTTTTTTTTTTTTTTTTTTTTTTTTTTTTTTTTTTTTTTTTTTTAATGTACTTACTTTCTGGACAGAGGCTGTACATGTGATCGTTGGATTTGTCGTCAATTCGTACATTTACTGCTGCACCATTTCTTATTTTAAAGCTTCATCATCGGTTGATAACCATTTACAATGATAGTAACGTTGTCAATATTCACTATACGCCAGTAAATTTTCTTGAACACACAAGTCAAAATTTAATGAAAGATACAGTCGATTCTGGCAAGCAGAGGAAGCTGCAAAAGCATAGGCAGAGGTTCTCTGCCCTCATTCTAATTTTTTTTTTTTTACCTTTTTTCTAATAAATAAAAGCTTCCTAAAAATGCAAGAGGAAAAGGATTCCAAAACAGAACATTAGTTGCTCTATAAAGGATGAAAAAAATGGATGGAGTCTTATGCTTGTTTGTGTTTTGGATTAACGACGCTTCTTGACTACTAAGGTTCTTACGTCGGCCCTGCAGTGTGTTGCTACTGCTTAGTTCGAACTCTGGGTTCCGTATTACCAAGCTGAGATCAAATTCGCTGCGCCACCACAGGACAGTGATGGAGTCTTTGATGATATGGATCAGCTTTTTGAATATTTTGCCACAATCAAAGAAAATATTCGTGAAAGACGAAGGATCAATTTCCTTCTTGGTTGCAGAAGCAGAAGCTGCAACCTATTAAACAGCGAACCACAGCCCATAGTAACCAAAAGTTTAGATGCACGTTAAGAGAAAAATGAGAACAACATTTTCTTTTAAAGAAGATCCAGGAATAATAGCTATTACACAGGACTATCTTAATATTTCAACAAATAGAATACCCAGATTATCTTAACTTGACCTAAGTTGTAAAAGCTGTATGTGGTTTGGATAAAATATTTGTTGCAACGACAGTGGAAAGGGTCGTTTCCAAATTTACCTTTTTAGTTTATTTTTCCGGCTTTACTAGAAACCTCCCATTATTTAAATACCATAGTCATGAAGTTTAAACGTTCAGTTGAGACAAAATCCCTGCAGCTAATCGTCATTTTCAAGCCCCCGCCACCCCAAAAAAAATCTATTTTTTTAAGTCTTAAAACAGTGATGATATAAATATATATATATATATATATATATATATATATATATATATATATATATATATATATATATATATATATATATATATATATATATATATATATATATATATATATATATATATATACATATATATATATATATATATATATATATATATATATATATATATATATATATATATATATATATATATATATATATATATATATATATATATATATATATATATATATATATATATATATGTGTGTGTGTGTGTGTGTGTGTGTGTGTGTGTGTAGTAATGTTCAACATTATACTTTTAAGTCAAGACATGGCTATTGAAGGCCTATCATCGCCATGATATGGAAGCTAACCGCATCGACAAGCAAGTACATCTAGCTGCTCCTTTACCAGAATGGCGCAGGCGACCAGGCGCCCGACTAAAGAGTTGGTGGGCAATTGTCAGAAACAGTCTCGATCCCGCTGCCGGATCTCGAGAGTTTGGCCGAAGATGAAATAGCTGTTGACTCCAGTTTGCTGAAGACCTGGTACAAGATTGCAAAAGATGGAAGTTCATCATAGAGTCTTCTTGATACTGGGTAAGGCGTTCACGTCTGGACCCACCTCAAGTACAAGTAACTATATGCTTCCAAAGGCCGATTGCTCGAAATTGACATTTCAATATCTTGAAATCCCCACGAGTGGAAGCCCTACACTATACTATTCGCATGTTCGGATAAAATATTCAGGGTGATTTTTTTTTTTAGGTAGGTGACAGGTGATACAGAATATAACAGATATAAAACAAAATCAGAGCCTTGAGTATTTGAATCCACCTCCGAAAAAAAATCAATAATAATTAAAAGTAGACATAAAAAGCTGAAGATAAAGACTCAAAAATTGAGTTAATTGGTTTGGTGTTAGCAGTTCATAAGTTTTAATCTTTATAAATAGTTTCACTATAAATAGGCTTAGAAAATAGTTTCACTCTACTCTTGAGCAAATTCAAAACACATTAACTACAAAATTGGTATGTTAAGCCATTTTGGTTTCAAGTTACTCGATAACTCCTAGAAGAACGAATAAATAACTTCTAGATTTATGGCGAATCAAAAAGCACATTTCACCTAGTGAAAAACGAACAGAATGTGTTTTGATCTTGGAGAGTCGTGCATTTGAGAAACTTTATTTGAAGTTCGTCATTCAACTGTGTTATTTTAACTAGTACACAAAAATAATAGTAATGAGACAATTTGAGGTTGAACATTTACTCTTACTTTTTGTGCCTTCCCTGAGCAGTTGTTGTGTTTAAAGTTTACTTAAGAGTTTCGTAATTAAAATAGTTAATAGTACTAGTTACTAGACAAAACATGGAATTTATATTAAATAGGTAAAGGTCTAACATAGGCCTAATATAGAACACGAAAACACCTAAAAATCACTACATTAGCATAACAACGAGTCTTCATTTTCCTTGTTCAGGTGAAGTTGGGTAGTGGCACTGGAATAAGCAGCCAGCTTAGGGGCACAAGAATAGGGCAGGGTGGGTCCAACTAAATTGGTCCATCCAGGTACAAACTAAATTATCTTTGATTTTGACGTCACGTGACCAACTTCACCCGAAGGAAGCAAATGAAGACCTGGCAGAATGAAGAACCTTAGGTTCAATAGTTGATCTTTTCGTCTTCGCCTCCATCTCCTTGTCATGATGATCAACTAAGTGTCTATGTTTGTCAGACGGCACGGCGTGATCAATGCCATTATTTCTACTATTATTTGCCATGATTGCGGCAACACTATAACTGGAGAATTTGAACTGTTTTTTCTATAAATAAACAAGGCATTTGACGAGCGAAAGCTTAATGTGCATGAAGTGCAAAGATGCAATACTACCCTCCTAAGCGTCAAATACGAATCTCAAGAAAATTTAACTTTTGGTAATGAGCATTTTATTAAATTCGCACACCAAAACTACGCATTAATACGTGCGTTATCTTATCATTCATCTGAGAGCCATTAAACATTAGTTAAGAAGAAATCATTTGTAACCAATATACAGGACAAACATGCTAATATTTTAATGTGCTGAGATTTGTGTGCACCTCTTACAACACTTTTTTACAAAAGAAATTAAAGAAATAGAAACTTTGGCGTAGAAAAATAGGGGTCAATGGGGATAACGTCCTCCTGGTATATAGGATAATTTTCGCTCGTTTTAAATTGAAATATTTTTCTCTATTTTAATTTGATTATTTTGTTAAGTATAGACACAAATTAGTTTATGAAGTGGGAACAAACCCAAAAAACAAAAAAAAATTAAATATCTAAACCGCTGGTATAAAGCAACATGGAAATATAACAGTGTCCCGTTTACATTGAGACAGTTAAGTATCTGAAAAGGATGCACAATTCTATTTCTTTTACAAACCAGCATTGGTTCTGCGGGGGAGTTCAGCAGAATGAAACAGGGGAAGGGGGTCATATTATTAAACATCCTTGTTTTAGAGTTGCAACTGAAACTTCAGACATGAAGTCAAAATCTCATATTTGTTTACGGACTCCTCAAAATCAAATTAAAACTTACGGAGCTTGCTGACAAACTACCTCCCGGTACCTACAAAGTTTTTGCCTGTTTATAATAAAGAACAACCTCTTGCCTATACTAAATTTTATACGCCACTTAATTAAAGTATAGGTTTGTAATTTCATAGATAGCTTGGTACTGCAACATCGTAGAGAGTTGTTTAATGGCTCATTTTAAAGGAAATTAATGGGTTTAAAAATATTTTTTATAATAAAGATCGAACTCTTCCCTATACTAACTTGCATAGGCAACTTCACTATAGTTAAGATTACAGTATTTATATTATACATCATTATAAATTATAAAAGGTTCAAATGTTCGAAGATTATAGAGTTAAAAATTTTCCCACACCGGGAATCGAACCCGTGCCTGTTAAGTGAAAGTTAACTATCCTAGCCACTAGACCATACGGGACCATAAAAAAGTATGATTTAAGAGCCATATGCATATTATTATTTCACCATACCAATTATAATAAGGCCAAAACAAAATCGTCAACTTGCAACCTTACTTTTGACACATTAGTTAAATCTTCATCAGACTTAAAAAATGTTTTGCTAGTTTCACATGAAAGAACGAACCTTAGCCCATAGTAGCAGAAATAAGAATATCTAGGTTGCAGCGGTAGCTAGCAACCTATTACATAATCCGGGTTTAAGTGGTAGCTAGCAACCTAGTAAGAAACGCCAAATTAAAAGATGATCATTAGAAGAACAAACAATTGCTTATATTGGACTTAGGTAGCTGCCTGATTCTTTGAGGTTCGTCTCTTACTATTCCAAAGAAGAAAAAGCCGTAGGCTTTTTCCTGTTTGTAATAATACATTAAAAGATAACCATATGTGAGGTAATAAGTGAATGCAATATTTATACACGTTCATCTTTCGACAAGTATTGCATTAAACAACGAGCTATAACCTATAGTAATTATAGTAAAGATCCGGGTTGTTATAATAAAGAACGACACCTAGCCCATGTTAACTGAAACATAAATAAGGATTATGTAATTTTATAACAAAGAACGAACTCTTGCCTATACTAATACATTTGTCACTATCAATTTTTATACATAAAGGATCGATATTGTAAATAGGAATTTGGTAAGTATCATCGGTATCATGGTTTTAATGATAGCTGAATCACAAACTAAAAGAAATCGACCCCGACTGACCTTTCAGTTAACGGCCGACACGGCATATCCTGGTTGCAGTGGTATAATAAAGAACGAATATTCTACTGATTGTCTACTAATAATTACATATGACGTAATAAGGGATATAACGTAATATCTAACGAAAAAATCAATTTTTATTTATTTTAGTTTTCAGTTTAAAATCGCTAAAGTTATAAACTGCAAAAATATTTATGGTATCTGAGCAATAATTATAATAAATTTTATTATAAAGAACGACCTTTTGCCTATACTAAATTTTAGAGTCCGCTTTACTATAGTATAGTCTAGATATTTAAAGTCAATATATTAAAATTTTCCATTAAAAGAAAATCATTGGAATAAAAAACCATTACATACATTTGATTTAGTTAGCTACTTGATTGTCTGAGGTTCGTCTCTTACTATTTCAAAGAAGAAAAAGCCGTAGGCTTTTTCCTGTAAGGAACAAACTGTAACCCATAGTAACTGTAGTACTAAATCAAAAATCCGGGTTGCAGCGGTAGCTAGCAACCTAGTAAGAGACGATCACGTCCAATGTTAAGAAATAAAAAATTTTACTATATAGTAAAATTTCTGTCCCTTGGCTTGAACAGCAAGGGAAATATATTGGCTTGAAAATCAAGAAAATTGACTTTATAACCATGTTATTCTCCACAAACGGCATATTTTTTTATTTCTCTTTTTTTCTTGTTTTCCAGAGATAGCTTGGCACTGGAACATCGTAGAAAGTTACAATAAAGAACGACACCTAGCCCATGTTAAATGAAACATAAATAGGGATTATGTAATTTCCATCCGGGTTGCAGCGGTAGCTAGCAACCTAGTAAGAGACGATCACGTCCAATGTTAAGAAATATAAAAACCCATAGCTCCTAAAAAAGGAGTCAGATCAAAACAAAAAGTACACCATTAGAACCGCCTTGTCCGAAACCCCTGTATGGTAAACTTTCTGTCCCTTGGCTTGAACAGCAAGGGAAATATATTGGCTTGAAAATCAAGAAAAGTGGCAGCTACTACAACATTCTGCCTAAACGGGATATTTTTTTTCTTGTTTTCCAGAGATAGCTTGGCACTGGAACATCGTAGAAAGTTGTTCAATGGCTCATTTTAAAGGAAATTAATTGGGTTAAAAACCTTTTGTAACTAAAATAAATTATTTCTAAGAGAGAATAAACTTTTCAATTAAAAACTGCATTTTTGATGTCTTTTCATACTGCAGTCTTTCAAAGATATTTGATTTTTGTACATAAATCATAATCGTATACCAGCGGTAAGATTTGAACCCACGCATCCGAAGAGACTGGTGGCTAACACCAGCGCCTTGGACCACTCGGCCAATCTGCCTCTCATAACTAAATATATGTGAATTTTTTCCGGGTTGCAGCGGTAGCTAGCAACCTAGTAAGAGACGATCACGTCCAATGTTAAGAAATATAAAAACCCATAGTTCCTAACAAAGGAGTCAGATCAAAACAAAAGTACACCATTAGAACCGCCTTGTCCGAAACCCCTGTATAGAAAACTTTCTTTCCCTTGGCTTGAACAGCAAGGGAAATATATTGGCTTGAAAATCAAGAAAATTGACTTTAACCACGTTATTCTCCCCAAACGGGATATTTTTTTCTTTTTTCTTTTTTTTTTTCTTTTCCACAGATAGCTTGGCACTGGAACATCGTAGAGGGTTGTTCAATAGCTCATTTTAAAGTAAATTAATTGGGTTAAAAACCTTTTGTAACTAAAATAAATTATTTCTAAAAGAGAATAAATTTTTTCCACCAAAAACTGCATTTTCGATGTCTTTTCACACTCCAGTCTTTCAAACATAATCGTATACCAGTGGTAAGATTTGAACCCACGCCTCCGAAGAGACTGGTGGCTAACACCAGTGCCTTGGACCACTCGGCCAGGCTGCCTCTCATAAATGAATATATATGTGAATTTGGGTTGCAGCAGTAGCTAGCAACCTAGTAAGAGATGATCAGTCCAATGCTAAGAAATATAACAAAACTCCTAAAAATAGAGTCAGATCAAAACAAAAGTACATCATTAGAATTACCTTGTCTGAAACCCTACTAGATAAATAATGAATGTCATCATAGTTTTATATTAGAGCTATGACGTGAATAGAAAAACATGAAATTATATTGTTGTTTCTGAAGACGTCATGAAATAATATCATTGCTCTATGACGTCAACAAAATCATTACGCTGTGACGTCATAATTACTACTTAAGAACTACAAAGATGAAAATGTTCTCATTCATAATTACATAATGGTTTCAATCAAGCATTTATAATAAAGAACGACCTCTTGCCTATACTAAATTTTATACGCCACTTAATTATAGTATAAGTTAGTAATTCAACAAATAGCTTTGCACTGGAACATCGTAGAGAGTTGTTCAATAGCTCATTTTAAAGGAAATTAATGGGGTTAAAAAACTTTTGTAATTAAAACAAATTATTTTTATTACATGAAGAAATTCTAATTATATTCCTTAAGAAATCATCATTAGTAAAAATTTCCCATACGGAAATTGAACTCAAGCCAACTGGACGAGAGCTATTCCAACCTCTAGACCACATAGGATATATTAAAATATCCGATTAATGAATCCGGGTTGCAGCGGTAGCTAGCAATCCGGGTTGCAGTGGTAGCTAGCAACCTAGTAAGAGACGATCACGTCCAATGGTAAGAAATATAAAAACCCCTAGCTCCTAGAAAAATAGTCAGATAAAAACAAAAAGTACACCATTAGAACCGCCTTGTCCGAAACCCCTATAAAGGAAACTTACCGCCCTTTGGCTTGAATAACAAAGAAAATATATTGGCTTGAAAATCAAGAAAATTGACTTTAACCACGTTATTCTCCACAAACGAGAGATTTTTTTCTTTCTTTCTTCTCTTCCACAGATAGCTTGGCACTGGAAAATCGTAGAGAGTTGTTCAATGGCTCATTTTAAATGTATAATAAAGAACGACCTCTTGCCTATACTAAATTTTATACGCCACTTAAATACAGTTAAGGTTAGTAATTCCACAGATAGCTTGGCACTGGATTTACAGTAAAGAACGATCGCTCATGCACAGTAACTGATATATGGTGGTTCCAGGGGTAGTTACTTGTGGTTCGTCTCTTACTATTTCAAAAAAGAAAAAGCCGTAGGCTTTTTCCTGTTTGTAATGATATAGCATAAAACGAATTCCAAGTTGCAACTGACGTCATCCTGGTTGTTATAGTAAAGAACGAACTCTTGCCCATAGTTACCTACTATGTCTTGTCAAATTAGCTAATTAATTTCATCTAATTTTTTTTAAAAATAATTCCCGTACCGGGATTTGAACCCAAGCCAATTAATTGAAAGCCAACTATCTTAAACCACTAGACCATATGAGATATATACAGAAAGGTAATTAATTGTTTTATGATCTCTTATAGCATAAATTTCATCGGATATAGCTGAAACCTAGTAAAGAACAAACCACGGCACATAGTAACTATTTCCGGGTTGCATTTAAGTAAGGAGCGACCCAGCTCAATAGTAACCGAAACTCTAAAAAAGGAAATTTTGATACCAATAGATACATCAAAAGAATCAGATCTTTATGCTAATTTGAAATATATAAGTTTCATCAAGTTTAACATTAACCATCAAAAACTATGAGCCTGGGAAAACTTGCCTTACATTAAAAAAGGGGGAACACCCCCTTAAAGTGATATAATCTTAAAGAAAATCAAACCGTGAGATTAGGCCGAACAGAAAACCATACTGTAGAGGTTTCAAGCTCCTATCTGCAAAAACGTGGAATTTTTTTTTTGTCTGAAGAAAGACCACGAATGTGTGTTTATATGTTTTTTTTTTACCAGGGGTGATTGTATCGACCCAGTGGTCCTAGAATGTTGCAAGAGGGCTCATTCATTTTGTGTGTGTTACATGAAAAGAGGATTATTGGAATAACAAAGCATTGCATACATTGGATCTGCAGAAAAAGGGAAACAGGTCTCGGCTCTTCTCTAATATGTCTATCGCTCAATATTTATCACATGTTCAATAATACATTCTATATTAACAGTTACCGCGTCCAAGTGGCTCAGAGCCTATCTTACGAATTCGAAAGATGTGAGTTCAAGCCACTTTGCGGTAACCATTTACTAACCCTTTATAGTCAATATCCCAAAACCATTAAAAAGACTGTATATAATACTACAAATATCAAAGGTACGAGCAGGCTTTTCAGCTTCAAAACAGAGAGGCTGACCACTTTTTTCAATAGTGAATAAGTTACTTTTTGAGCTCCTTTATGATGGATTCGGACTGGTCGAGCACCGTCGGTTCTGGAAAACTTAGATAACAGTTTCAAAAAAAGGCTTTTTCCGTCCAGAGAAATGACTGAAGCCCGTGGTTAACGTCCACGTAGTCCACTACGCAGCTCTATCGCATAAATACTACTCAGTTATACTATTTGAAAATTGTGTTTCTAACACCAAAATCTTAGAGCCATATAGGCATCAAACAGTTCGTGGTAACGAAATTTAAGTAAGGAGCGACCCGGCTCAATAGTAACCGAAACTCCAAAAAACGGAATTTTCATACCAATAGATACATCAAAAGAATCAGATCTTTATGTTATTTTGAAATATATAAGTTTCGTCAAGTTTAACATTATTAAATAAAAAAAAAACAAGTTTTTTAAACTGAAAGTAAGGAGCGACAATAAAACTTAAAACGAACAGAAATTATTCCGTATATGAAAGGGGCTGTCCCCTCTTCAACGCCTCGCTCTTTACGCTAAAGTTTTTTATTGTTTTAAAAAATAAAGTTGTGAGACAGAGTCAAACTTTAGCGTAAAGAGCGAGGCGTTGAGGAGGGGACAGCCCCTTTCATATACGGAATAGTTTCTGTTCGTTTTAAGTTTTAATGTCGCTCCTTACTTTCAGTTTAAAAAACTTGTTTTTTTTATTTAATTTCTGATCGTTTTTTAGTTAATGCAGCTTTTATTTGCATAAAAATTTTACTTTTCTTTTGCTAAATGGATGTCTTTACAAATTAACTTACGTAACTAACTTCTATATTCGTATATTTTTCTTCTGGCAAAAAATACAAAGTTGCAGATTTTTGCAGATATGAGCTTGAAACCTATGTAATAGGGTTTTCTGATACGCTGAATCTGACAGTGATTTTCATTAAAATTATTTCACTTGTAGGGGATGTTTCCCCCCTCTTTAAAAAATCGAGTAAATTTTCTCAGGCTCGTAGCCTTTGATAAGTAATATTAAACTTAATAAAATTTATATATTTAGAACCAGCATTATAAACACATTCTTTTGATACATTTTGATATCAAAATTCCGTTTTTAAAAGTTTCGATTACTATTGAGCCGTATCGCTTGTTTTTTTATTGTTTTTTTTATTACGTATATGTTATTACGTATATGAGGGGGTTCTCCCCTTAGTCAATACCACGCTCTTTACGTTAAAAGTTAAAAAAAAATTTGATTCATAAACCCCTGAATCACAAAGGCCGTTTAATTAGAATACATAGCCCTTTTGAAAGCACTAAAAAAAACAGTAGCGTTAAGAGCGAGGTAT
The DNA here is from genome assembly GCA_027921565.1 of Artemia sinica. Taxonomy (NCBI): domain Eukaryota; kingdom Metazoa; phylum Arthropoda; class Branchiopoda; order Anostraca; family Artemiidae; genus Artemia; species Artemia sinica. Next base: position 53,671,578 of record CM051267.1, read on the forward strand.
TGACTTGGGGGAGAACCCCCTCCAATACGTTATAATTTCTGTTCGTTTTAAGTTCTAATATACCTTCTTACATTTCAGTTGAAAAAACTTGTTTTTTTTATTTAATTTCTGATCGTTTTTTAAATTATTCTTGGAAATCCGGCGCCCCCTTCATAGAAATGTCCCTTACCCCAAAGAAACATCCTCCACGGAAATATTCTCCGGAGTAACCCCCTCCTCTAGCCCCCCCCCCCCCCTCCTGAAAAAATCCTTCCTGAAAATGGTTGTATACTTCCCAATAACCAATAAATAATGCTGGCAAGTCCGGCGCCCCCTTCATGGCAATTTCCCTTCCCCCATGAAAACTTCCTTCATGAACAGATCCTCCAACATAACCACCGACCCACCCTTCCCTCCCACTACGAGAAAAAAAAACTCCTGAAAACTTCTGTATACTTCCGAATAACCAATGCTATATGTTAACATTGGGTAAAGTTCATAACTTTTAGCCCTCCCTCTGGGAACTTCGGGGGATTAAGTCATCCTAAAAGACATATTTATCATATTTTCGACCATGCTGAACAAAATGGCTATCTCAAAATTTTGATCGGGTGACTTTGGGAAAAAAATAAGCGTGGGAGGGGGCCTAGTTGCCCTCCATTTTTTTTGGTCACTTAAAAAGGGCACTAGAACTTTTAATTTCCGTTCCAATGAGCCCTCCTACGGTATTCTAGGACCACTGGGTCAATAAGATCACCCCTGGGAAAAAGAACAAAAAAAACAAACAAACAAATAAACACCCATCCGTGATCTTTCTTCTGGCAAAAAATGTAAAATTCCACATTTTGTAGATAGGAGCTTGAAACCTCTACAGTAGGGTTCTCTGATACGCTGAATATGATGGTGCGATTTTCATTAAGGTTCTATAACTTTTAGGGGTCTTTCCCCCTTTTTTTGAAAATCAGCCAAATTTTCTCAGGCGCGTAACTTTTGATGGGTAGCACTAAACTTGATGAAAGTTATATATTTGCCATCAGCATTGAAATCTGATTCTTTTGATACATCTATTGGTATCAAAACCCCGTTTTCTAGAGTTTCGGTTACCATTGAGCCGGGTCGCTCCTTACTTACAGTTCGTTACCACGAACTGTTTGACCATCAAAAACTATAAGCCTGGGAAAAAATTGCCTTACATTAAAAAAGGGGAACACTCCCTTAAAGTGATATAATCTTAATGAAAATCAAACCGTGAGATTAGGCCGAACAGAAAACCATACTGTAGAGGTTTCAAGCTCCTATCTGCAAAAACGTGGAATTTTTTTTTGTTTTGTCTGAAGAAAGACCACGAATGTGTGTTTATATGTTTTTTTTACCAGGGGTGATTGTATCGACCCAGTGGTCCTAGAATGTTGCAAGAGGGCTAATTCATTTTGTGTGTGTTACATTAAAAGAGGATTATTGGAATAACAAAGCATTGCATACATTGGATCTGCAGAAAAAGGGAAACAGGTCTCGGCTCTTCTCTAATATGTCTATCGCTCAATATTTATCACATGTTCAATAATACATTCTATATTAACAGTTACCGCATTCAAGTGGCTCAGAGCCTATCTTACAAATTCGAAAGATGTGAGTTCAAGCCACTTTGCGGTAACCATTTACTAACCCGTTATAGTCAATATCCCAAAACCATTAAAAAGACTGTATATAATACTACAAATATCAAAGGTCCGAGCAGGCTTTTCAGCTTCAAAACAGAGAGGCTTACCACTTTTTTCAATAGTGAATAAGTTACTTTTTGAGCTCCTTTATGATGGATTCGGACTGGTCCAGCACCGTCGGTTCTGGAAAACTTAGATAACAGTTTCAAAAAAAGGCTTTTTCCGTACAGAGAAATGACTGAAGCCCGTGGTTAACGTCCACGTAGTCCACTACGCAGCTCTATCGCATAAATACTACTCAAATATACTATTTGAAAATCGTGTTTCTAACACCAAAATCTTAGAGCCATATAGGCATCAAACAGTTCGTGGTAACGAAATTTAAGTAAGGAGCGACCCGGCTCAATAGTAACCGAAACTCCAAAAAACGGAATTATCATACCAATAGATACATCAAAAGAATCAGATCTTTATGTTATTTTGAAATATATAAGTTTCGTCAAGTTTAACATTATTAAATAAAAAAAACAAGTTTTTTAAACTGAAAGTAAGGAGTGACAATAAAACTTAAAACGAACAGAAATTATTCCGTATATGAAAGGGGCTGTCCCCTCCTCAATGCCTCGCTCTTTACGCTAAAGTTTTTCATTGTTTTAAAAAATAAAGTTGTGAGACAGAGTCAAACTTTAGCGTAAAGAGCGAGGCGTTGAGGAGGGGACAGCCCCTTTCATATACGGAATAATTTCTGTTCGTTTTAAGTTTTAATGTCGCTCCTTACTTTCAGTTTAAAAAACTTGTTTTTTTTTATTTAATTTCTGATCGTTTTTTAGTTAATGCAGCTTTTATTTGCATAAAAATTTTACTTTTCTTTTGCTAAATGGATGTCTTTACAAATTAACTTACGTAACTAACTTCTATATTCGTATATTTTTCTTCTGGCAAAAAATACAAAGTTGCAGATTTTTGCAGATATGAGCTTGAAACCTATGTAATAGGGTTTTCTGATACGCTGAATCTGACGGTGATTTTCATTAAAATTATTTCACTTGTAGGGAATGTTTCCCCCCTCTTTAAAAAATCGAGTAAATTTTCTCAGGCTCGTAGCCTTTGATAAGTAATATTAAACTTAATAAAATTTATATATTTAGAATCAGCATTATAAACACATTCTTTTGATACATTTATTGACATCAAAATTCCGTTTTTAAAAGTTTCGATTACTATTGAGCCGTATCGCTTGTTTTTTTATTGTTTTTTTTTATTACGTATATGTTATTACGTATATGAGGGGGTTCTCCCCTTAGTCAATATCACGCTCTTTACGTTAAAAGTTAAAAAAAAAATTTGATTCACAAACCCCTGAATCACAAAGGCCGTTTAATTAGAATACATAGCCCTTTTGAAAGCACTAAAAAAAACTGTAGCGTAAAGAGCGAGGTATTGACTTGGGGGAGAACCCCCTCACATACGTTATAATTTCTGTTCGTTTTAATTTCTAATATTCCTTCTTACATTTCAGTTGAAAAAACTTGTTTTTTTTATTTAATTTCTGATCGTTTTTTAAATTATTCTTGGAAATCCGGCGCCCCCTTCATAGAAATGTCCCTTACCCCAAAGAAACATCCTCCACGGAAATATTCTCCGGAGTAACCCCCTCCTCTAGCCCCCCCCCCCTCCTGAAAAAATCCCTCCTGAAAATGGTTGTATACTTCCCAATAACCAATAAATAATGCTGGCAAGTCCGGCACCCCCTTCATGGCAATTTCCCTTCCCCCATGAAAACTTCCTTCATGAACAGATCCTCCAACATAACCACCGACCCACCCTTCCCTCCCACTACGAGAAAAAAAAACTCCTGAAAACTTCTGTATACTTCCGAATAACCAATGCTATATGTTAACATTGGGTAAAGTTCATAACTTTTAGCCCTCCCTCTGGGAACTTCGGGGGATTAAGTCATCCTAAAGGACATATTTATCATATTTTCGACCATGCTGAACAAAATGGCTATCTCAAAATTTTGATCGGGTGACTTTGGGAAAAAAAATAAGCGTGGGAGGGGGCCTAGTTGCCCTCCATTTTTTTGGTCACTTAAAAAGGGCACTAGAACTTTTAATTTCCGTTCCAATGAGCCCTCCTACGGTATTCTAGGACCACTGGGTCAATTAGATCACCCCTTAGAAAAAGAACAAAAAAAAACAAACAAACAAATAAACACCCATCCGTGATCTTTCTTCTGGCAAAAAATGTAAAATTCCACATTTTGTAGATAGGAGCTTGAAACCTCTACAGTAGGGTTCTCTGATACGCTGAATATGATGGTGCGATTTTCATTAAGGTTCTATAACTTTTAGGGGGTCTTTCCCCCTTTTTTTTGAAAATCAGCCAAATTTTCTCAGGCGCGTAACTTTTGATGGGTAGCACTAAACTTGATGAAAGTTATATATTTGACATCAGCATTGAAATCTGATTCTTTTGATACATCTATTGGTATCAAAAACCCGTTTTCTAGAGTTTCGGTTACCATTGAGCCGGGTCGCTCCTTACTTACAGTTCGTTACCACGAACTGTTTGACCATCAAAAACTATAAGCCTGGGAAAAATTGCCTTACATTAAAAAAGGGGGAACACTCCCTTAAAGTGATATAATCTTAATGAAAATCAAACCGTGAGATTAGGCCGAACAGAAAACCATACTGTAGAGGTTTCAAGCTCCTATCTGCAAAAACGTGGAATTTTTTTTTGTTTTGTCTGAAGAAAGACCACGAATGTGTGTTTATATGTTTTTTTTACCAGGGGTGATTGTATCGACCCAGTGGTCCTAGAATGTTGCAAGAGGGCTCATTCATTTTGTGTGTGTTACATTAAAAGAGGATTATTGGAATAACAAAGCATTGCATACATTGGATCTGCAGAAAAAGGGAAACAGGTCTCGGCTCTTCTCTAATATGTCTATCGCTCAATATTTATCACATGTTCAATAATACATTCTATATTAACAGTTACCGCATCCAAGTGCCTCAGAGCCTATCTTACAAATTCGAAAGATGTGAGTTCAAGCCCCTTTGCGGTAACCATTTACTAACCCGTTATAGTCAATGTCCCAAAACCATTAAAAAGACTGTATATAATACTACAAATTTCAAAGGTCCGAGCAGGCTTTTCAGCTTCAAAACAGAGAGGCTGACCACTTTTTTCAATAGTGAATAAGTTACTTTTTGAGCTCCTTTATGATGGATTCGGACTGGTCCAGCACCGTCGGTTCTGGAAAACTTAGATAACGGTTTCAAAAAAGGCTTTTTCCGTACAGAGAAATGACTGAAGCCCGTGGTTAACGTCCACGTAGTCCACTACGCAGCTCTATCGCATAAATACTACTCAAATATACTATTTGAAAATCGTGTTTCTAACACCAAAATCTTAGAGCCATATAGGCATCAAACAGTTCGTGGTAACGAAATTTAAGTAAGGAGCGACCCGGCTCAATAGTAACCGAAACTCTAAAAAACGAAATTTTGATACCAATAGATACATCAAAAGAATCAGATCTTTATGCTAATTTGAAATATATAAGTTTCATCAAGTTTAACATTAACCATCAAAAACTATGAGCCTAAAAAACTTGCCTTACATTAAAAAAGGGGGAACACCCCCTTAAAGTGATATAATCTTAATGAAAATCAAACCGTGAGATTAGGCCGAACAGAAAACCATACTGTAGAGGTTTCAAGCTCCTATCTGCAAAAACATGGAATTTTTTTTTTTTGTCTGAAGAAAGACCACGAATGTGTGTTTTTATGGTTTTTTTTTTACCAGGGGTGATTGTATCGACCCAGTGGTCCTAGAATGTTGCAAGAGGGCTCGTTCATTTTGTGTGTGTTACATGAAAAGAGGATTATTGGAATAACAAAGCATTGCATACATTGGATCTGCAGAAAAAGGGAAACAGGTCTCGGCTCTTCTCTAATATGTCTATCGCTCAATATTTATCACATGTTCAATAATACATTCTATATTGACAGTTACCGCGTCCAAGTGGCTCAGAGCCTATCTTACGAATTCGAAAGATGTGAGTTCAAGCCACTTTGCGGTAACCATTTACTAACCCTTTATAGTCAATATCCCAAAACCATTAAAAAGACTGTATATAATACTACAAATATCAAAGGTACGAGTAGGCTTTTCAGCTTCAAAACAGAGAGGCTGACCACTTTTTTCAATAGTGAATAAGTTACTTTTTGAGCTCCTTTATGATGGATTCGGACTGGTCCAGCACCGTCGGTTCTGGAAAACTTAGATAACAGTTTCAAAAAAGGCTTTTTCCGTCCAGAGAAATGACTGAAGCCCGTGGTTAACAGTAGAGATGACCCTATAACTCCGATCCCTCACCCCTGCTGCCACCTACAACTTTTTTACATAGTTTAATGAGGACAGGGTCAATGACCTCTTTCTCCATGACCTCTTTCTCCAGGTGTGTTTTTGGCACGCCCTCAGCGAATGTCAATGTTGTTGTTGTTTTGAACAGAGTCATTAGGGAGAACACGTGGTTAATGGGGTCAATGTTGTTGTCGTTCGAAGCAAAGTTAATGACACTTCCTTCCTGTTCGAGGCAGATGTTATGATCCGGAAATAGTATTTGTTATTGTTATTCGAGCCAAATGTTATGAGGTTCCGAGAAACAGTTAATGACATTTCCTTCCTGTTCGAGGCAGATGCTATGATCCGAAAATAGTATTTGTTATTGTTTCCGAGCCAAATGTTACGAGTTCCCGGGAAACAGCTACATCCCCCTTCTCAGCCAATCAGAGGGCTCTGTTTACCATAACAATTCGACCTAGATATTTCGTATATAACGGGCATGCAATGCGATTCAATTAACAGAAACTATTGTGACACAGTGCAAACAACCTGACAATGGATAAATTTGATGAGCTTGAGGCCTTGGCAGCCGCAATTGGCAATGTAAGTACATTTTTATTTTCAAAAGAATTTTCCTTGGACATCCTCCAATATATTCAGCTAAAACGTAAATATATTCCTCTACCCCCCCCCCGCCATTGTTTTACAATCCCAAATTCTTGCAACGGAAATAGCATTTCAATAAATTCCTTCCCTCTATATTTCCAGCTAAATCCCCCCCCCCACCATTGTTTTACAATCATATTCTAGCAAAAAGAAATAGCATTTCAATAAATTCCTTCCCTCTATATTTCCACCTAAATCCCCCCCCACCATTGTTTTACAATCATATTCTAGCAAAAAGAAATAGCATTTCAATAAATTCCTTCCCTCTATATTTCCACCTAAATCCCCCCCCCACAAACCATACTCAATGCAAAACGTATACATATTCCTATACCCTCAAACCCTCCCCCCCCCTCCCCAACAAACCTAACCACCAAACAATCTTTATATTCAGCTAAAATGTAAATATATTCCTTTACCCTCAAACCCCCCCCCCCCCCCCAACAAACCATACTGAATGCAAAACGTAAATATATTCTTTTACCGTCAAAACCTAACCACCGCACAAAGAAATACCTTTTTGATAAATTTGGCCTTTCTGTAAGCCTTATCAACTTCTGCATATCTCTTAGCTATTAACCCGATATGTTTTGACAGTACATTTCCGCAGGGTTATAATTACTTTGTCGTCCCCTCTTCCGATGTGTTTACAAACGCAGCAGCCAAAGGGTTTCTCCGTCAAAATTAAAACACTTTTAAGCAATAATTAGAATTGTAGTTTCGTAACCAGTATGGAAGGAGAGAAACAGATTAAGTTTAACAAATATTTTTAGGACATTATGTAAAAGGGGGCAATACATCGCTTCTAACAGCTTCGTTGTAAGTAAAAGTAAGGGGGATTCTGTGTATAGACATGTACGCCCATTGACAAGAAAACTAATGTGTAAATTTATAATTTTTTCAAGCCTTCAATAAAGTTTCTTTTATATTCCCGGGCGTGAATCCAGGATTTTTGTTGGGGGGTTAGCACTTTTAATAGTGACAAAATAGAAAAGATAATTGCTTCGCTTTCGCTTGAATAAAACGCATGATTAACTTTATGAGAGGGATGGTTTAATTTTCCTAAATTTAGGGGGAGAGAATATGGGTTTTGTGCTTTCTTAGTGATAAACTAAACAAAATAATGTTTAATAACTTTCTTTCTTTAAAAAGGGGCAAATTATTTTGATTTGATTTTTCTTCTCTTCTTTAAGGCAAATTATGAAGAATTTGCGGACACTGCATTGATGGGGCCTATGTCTGACGCAAATAGCGAAGAATGCGTGCCCCCTCCTGCTAAGAAGACGAGGGCCAATAATGCGCCCCCTGCCATGCAATATGATCGCTGGCCAAAGCCCCCAGCTCCACACTGCCTGCCCAAGTGCAGCCACCTACACAAGCCACTCTTAATCGAGCCTCAGTTATACAATATGCTCATCGGTCGAAACCCCACAGCTCCACACTGCATGCCCAAGTGCAGCCGCCTGTACCAGCCCCTGTCCCGGCTATACATGAAATTAATGTCACCAGTCCCTTCGCCCTCCAACATGCACTACCTGGACCTTCAAGAGCTGACCCAGCTGCACAAGAACATAGCGACACCGCTTCGTCCACCTTCATTCATGCGTTGCCTGGGCCTTCGGGGGATGCCCCACCTACACAAGGTCAGGAAGTGACCCTCCAGCATGCACTATCTGGTCCTTCGGGCATTCAAATACTGCCCTCGGATTATACAAATGTAAGTATTTTTTCTTCAAACTATCTATTTCTTCCATTGTTTTCAACCCAATATAAACTTATCTCAGCGGGATATATCTAAATGTAATTTTTTGCAGAGAAACCACTCTTTTCTAATCTTTGCTATTTTCTATGCATTCCCCCCTATCTCTCCGCCGCTATCTCATAAACGAATATTTTTAGGTAATTTAAATTAATGCTCACCATTTGAAACTCAAAATTCCCTATTTTTCACAATTGATTATCACATAGTTTTAAGAGAAGGAACTGAGAGAGATTATTGTATTTGTCACATGTGGATCCCGTAATTTGCGCAAGGATATTTCTATCGTGCCAAAGATTTTAGTGAGGGGAAACCGACTTAACGGTTCAATCCTGGAACACTCACGCGGTGGCTTACAATAATTGAGAGCTAATGAAGAGTTCGCCGAACCTATAGAATGGAATTAGAGAGAAACTTGGACTTATGCGGTCTAAGCAAATATTTCAACTTTTTTTTTGGGACATTATGTAAACGGGCGGAGCCAGTGGGTCCAGGAAGCACCGGGGAAGCGCCGGGGGAAGTGCCACGGGTCAGGGAAGCGCCACGGGCTCGAGAAGCATTGCGGGAAGCGATGCGACCCCCGAGAAGCGCCACGGGCATGTGCCACGAGTCAGGGAAGTGCCGGGGGAAGTGCCACGGGTCAGGGAAGCGCCACGCGCTCGAGAAGCATCGCGGGAAGCGATGCGGACCCCGAGAAGTGCCACAGGGATGCGCCACGAGTCAGGGAAGCGCCGGGGGAAGCGCCACGGGTCCAAGAAGCGCCACGGGTCAGGGAAGTGCCACAGGGATGCCCCCCCCCAAAAAAAAAAAAAAAAAAAAAAAAAAAAATTCTATGTCATATCTTAGATCGTCGTTAAGCTATTTTTTTCATTTATAGGTTGTCCTGGTCCCCTACTCGCCGTCTAGTGAAGAAGGGGAAGAAGATGCATCTTTGGAGTCCCCCAACAATCTAACATGGGACAACTCTATTGAAGTACCTGACAATATTGATGAGTTTTTAGATGATTTTTTTAAAGTAGATAATAGCGCAGTTGAACTGGTAGACTTGAGCCAAAATACCTTGCAAATTTTAGACGATTTTACCCGGGAATTGGCAGGGAACCCTCCAGCCTTCGATTACCCACTTCAAACAACTGAAGTGGAACAGAGTCCAAATATTGTTGAACAAGTAGGGGGAGGGGATACATCATTCCCTGAATTTCTTTTGTCCAATACGATTTTAAATAATATAGTTGTTTTCACTGCAACGTTTGGGGATCCATTTAATACACTAATGGGGGGGAATTTTGTTTTTGATCCTGTAGAAATAGTGCATGCATATGTAGATAAAATTCGTGCACTACTGGAGAAACAAATTCAGTTGTGGGGGGGTAGGGATTCAATTAAGGTTTCAATTGTTTTAAAGGTTTTTTATTTGAATGAGGGGAAAAGTGAGGTTTACTATCATTTTATACATTCCGAGATACGTGTAATTTATCCAAATTTGGAAAATTTTGAGGGTGTTTTTAGTGAGTGGGTAGGACAAATTATAGAGCATCTCGAGAACTATAATGAAAATGGAAGTGGGTCTGTAGTTTTATTTATTGAAAATTTAAGTGTAAATATTTGTAAATTTAAGAAAGATTTTATTTTAAGAGGGGGGGCAGGTGGGGGGTATGAAAGGGATACAGTCTTAAATTATAATCCAGATCTAGTAGGTTGTCAAGGTGTCCAGAAGATCTGTTTTGAAACAGATCAAAAGTGTTTCAAGTATGCTTTCCTCATATCAGCATACGAGCCTCTAGCACGTGACGCTACTAAAAAGAATTTAGATCACTGGGCTGTACATGGGAAGGACGGGTCCGATTTCCCAGTAGTAGATTTTTCATGCTTAGAAGGAAAATACCCAGTAACGCTAAAATCCATTGACATGTTTGAAAGGGCCAATGCTCATTTAAATATCGGCGTTACTGTGGTACAATACGAAACTGAATTCGAAGATGGGGTTCATTCTAAAAAGAAGGGGGTGGTATTCCCCGTAAGGGGCCCGTCAGTTGATTTGGTTAAACACTGGGTTTGGTTGCTTTACACGCCACCTAGTCAACCGAATACAATCGGCCATTTTAACTCAATCACTGACATTAGTAGAGTTCTGGGGGAGGGTAAAAAGGGGCGAGGGGTACGTTTCTACTGTCCAACATGCCTGTCTCGATTTTGGACTGAACTAAAGCTGCGAAATCATATGAGACACTGTAGACGGCATGGGTACCAGACAGTGGAAACGGTTTCAGGGGATAGGGCCATTTTACGCTTCAAAAATTTTCAGAATACTCTTCTCCAATGCAACAAAATATCTTTGGACTGCGAAGCTAAGCTGGTGGAGGTGAATGATCCCCAATATCCAAACCGTATCAAAGAACACCAGGCCATTGCAGTGTCCTATGCCCATGCGCAAAGAGATAATTCTAACACCATGCGGTTGTTAGAAGTAGTGGAAACATTGGATGAGAATGAGTGCATGGTCAAGGCATTGACTAAACTGATTGGCACGGCTAATGGTGCTATTTCTCGTTTGAGAAATACACATTATCCAATGGTGCTGTCTGCAGAGGATCGTCTCGCGATTAAAAATCAAAAAATATGTTGGGTATGCAAGGGGGAGTTTGTAGAGGAGGATAAGGGGACTAAAGGGAAACGTGGGGGGAGGGGGAAAGTCAGAGACCACGACCACTTGTGGCAGGAAATATCCTCGGGGGGTAGTAATTTTAGGGGAGTAGCACATCAATCGTGTAATTTAAACGTTAGCCAACAGTTTTTTATCCCTGTTTTTATTCATAACTCTAACTATGACTTAAAATTTATTTTACCAGCACTGGCACGTATGCATAGGGAGGGAGGGGGAGTAGATAGTCCATGGGTGAATAATTCATTTACCTACAACATCATTCCCAAATCAGCCGAGAAGTTGTTGCTTCTCGAACTGAAATGGCAGGTAGTGGATAATGAGCGTACGTGCTGGAATAAAATTAGGTTTTTAGATTCTTTTAGTTTTTTCCCCAAATCCCTTAGTCAACTAATTCAAGTGCAGAAAAGCGACAATTTTGATAGCTTTCCCTTGCTTAAACAGCACTTTCCAGACAGTGAAATGTATGACTTATTAACCAGCAAAGGTGTATATGCATATGATTATTACTGTTCTGGCGCTCGCTTAAGCGAGGAGAAACTACCTCCAATTGAAGCTTTTCACAATTCACTCACCAACAGTGAATGCACAGTCGAGGAGTACGAGTTTGCCAAGAAGGTGTGGGCTAAGGGGGATTGTAAAAATGGGTGGGATTATTGTAGACTGTACTTGGCCAGTGACGTTCTAACTCTGAATAGATCTGGTCTGTATTCTTACAGACTATATCCAACAGAGTTAGAACGTCACTGGCCAAGTACAGTCTACAATAATCCCACCCATTTTTACAATCCCCCTTAGCCCACACCTTCTTGGCAAACTCGTACTCCTCGACTGTGCATTCACTGTTGGTGAGTGAATTGTGAAAAGCTTCAATTGGAGGTAGTTTCTCCTCGCTTAAGCGAGCGCCAGAACAGTAATAATCATATGCATATACACCTTTGCTGGTTAATAAGTCATACATTTCACTGTCTGGAAAGTGCTGTTTAAGCAAGGGAAAGCTATCAAAATTGTCGCTTTTCTGCACTTGAATTAGTTGACTAAGGGATTTGGGGAAAAAACTAAAAGAATCTAAAAACCTAATTTTATTCCAGCACGTACGCTCATTATCCACTACCTGCCATTTCAGTTCGAGAAGCAATAACTTCTCGGCTGATTTGGGAATGATGTTGTAGGTAAATGAATTATTCACCCATGGACTATCTACTCCCCCTCCCTCCCTATGCATACGTGCCAGTGCTGGTAAAATAAATTTTAAGTCATAGTTAGAGTTATGAATAAAAACAGGGATAAAAAACTGTTGGCTAACGTTTAAATTACACGATTGATGTGCTACTCCCCTAAAATTACTACCCCCCGAGGATATTTCCTGCCACAAGTGGTCGTGGTCTCTGACTTTCCCCTCCCCCCACGTTTCCCTTTAGTCCCCTTATCCTCCTCTACAAACTCCCCCTTGCATACCCAACATATTTTTTGATTTTTAATCGCGAGACGATCCTCTGCAGACAGCACCATTGGATAATGTGTATTTCTCAAACGAGAAATAGCACCATTAGCCGTGCCAATCAGTTTAGTCAATGCCTTGACCATGCACTCATTCTCATCCAATGTTTCCACTACTTCTAACAACCGCATGGTGTTAGAATTATCTCTTTGCGCATGGGCATAGGACACTGCAATGGCCTGGTGTTCTTTGATACGGTTGGGATATTGGGGATCATTCACCTCCACCAGCTTAGCTTCGCAGTCCAAAGATATTTTGTTGCATTGGAGAAGAGTATTCTGAAAATTTTTGAAGCGTAAAATGGCCCTATCCCCTGAAACCGTTTCCACTGTCTGGTACCCATGCCGTCTACAGTGTCTCATATGATTTCGCAGCTTTAGTTCAGTCCAAAATCGAGACAGGCATGTTGGACAGTAGAAACGTACCCCTCGCCCCTTTTTACCCTCCCCCAGAACTCTACTAATGTCAGTGATTGGGTTAAAATGGCCGATTGTATTCGGTTGACTAGGTGGCGTGTAAAGCAACCAAACCCAGTGTTTAACCAAATCAACTGACGGGCCCCTTACGGGGAATACCACCCCCTTCTTTTTAGAACGAACCCCATCTTCGAATTCAGTTTCGTATTGTACCACAGTAACGCCGATATTTAAATGAGCATTGGCCCTTTCAAACATGTCAATGGATTTTAGCGTTACTGGGTATTTTCCTTCTAAGCATGAAAAATCTACTACTGGGAAATCGGACCCGTCCTTCCCATGTACAGCCCAGTGATCTAAATTCTTTTTAGTAGCGTCACGTGCTAGAGGCTCGTATGCTGATATGAGGAAAGCATACTTGAAACACTTTTGATCTGTTTCAAAACAGATCTTCTGGACACCTTGACAACCTACTAGATCTGGATTATAATTTAAGACTGTATCCCTTTCATACCCCCCACCTGCCCCCCCTCTTAAAATAAAATCTTTCTTAAATTTACAAATATTTACACTTAAATTTTCAATAAATAAAACTACAGACCCACTTCCATTTTCATTATAGTTCTCGAGATGCGCTATAATTTGTCCTACCCACTCACTAAAAACACCCTCAAAATTTTCCAAATTTGGATAAATTACACGCATCTTGGAATGTATAAAATGATAGTAAACCTCACTTTTCCCCTCATTCAAATAAAAAACCTTTAAAACAATTGAAACCTTAATTGAATCCCTACCCCCCCACAACTGAATTTGTTTCTCCAGTAGTGCACGAATTTTATCTACATATGCATGCACTATTTCTACAGGATCAAAAACAAAATTCCCCCCCATTAGTGTATTAAATGGATCCCCAAACGTTGCAGTGAAAACAACTATATTATTTAAAATCGTATTGGACAAAAGAAATTCAGGGAATGATGTATCCCCTCCCCCTACTTGTTCAACAATATTTGGACTCTGTTCCACTTCAGTTGTTTGAAGTGGGTAATCGGAGGCTGGAGGGTTCCCTGCCAATTCCCGGGTAAAATCGTCTAAAATTTGCAAGGTATTTTGGCTCAAGTCTACCAGTTCAACTGCGCTATTATCTACTTTAAAAAAATCATCTAAAAACTCATCAATATTGTCAGGTACTTCAATAGAGTTGTCCCATGTTAGATTGTTGGGGGACTCCAAAGATGCATCTTCTTCCCCTTCTTCACTAGACGGCGAGTAGGGGACCAGGACAACCTATAAATGAAAAAAATAGCTTAACGACGATCTAAGATATGACATAGAATTTTTTTTTTTTTTTTTTTTTTTTTTTTTTTTTTTTTTTTTTTTGGGGGGGGGGGGCATCCCTGTGGCACTTCCCTGACCCGTGGCGCTTCTTGGACCCGTGGCGCTTCCCCCGGCGCTTCCCTGACTCGTGGCGCATCCCTGTGGCACTTCTCGGGGTCCGCATCGCTTCCCGCGATGCTTCTCGAGCACGTGGCGCTTCCCTGACCCGTGGCACTTCCCCCGGCGCTTCCCTGACTCGTGGCACATCTCCGTGGCGCTTCTCGGGGGTCGCATCGCTTCCCGCAATGCTTCTCGAGCCCGTGGCGCTTCCCTGACCCGTGGCGCTTCTTGGACCCGTGGCGCTTCCCCCGGCGCTTCCCTGACTCGTGGCGCATCCCTGTGGCACTTCTCGGGGTCCGCATCGCTTCCCGCGATGCTTCTCGAGCGCGTGGCGCTTCCCTGACCCGTGGCACTTCCCCCGGCGCTTCCCTGACTCGTGGCACATCTCCGTGGCGCTTCTCGGGGGTCGCATCGCTTCCCGCAATGCTTCTCGAGCCCGTGGCGCTTCCCTGACCCGTGGCACTTCCCCCGGCGCTTCCCCGGTGCTTCCTGGACCCACTGGCTCCGCCCGTTTACATAATGTCCCAAAAAAAAAGTTGAAATATTTGCTTAGACCGCATAAGTCCAAGTTTCTCTCTAATTCCATTCTATTGGTTCGGCGAACTCTTCATTAGCTCTCAATTATTGTAAGCCACCGCGTGAGTGTTCCAGGATTGAACCGTTAAGTCGGTTTCCCCTCACTAAAATCTTTGGCACGATAGAAATATCCTTGCGCAAATTACGGGATCCACATGTGACAAATACAATAATCTCTCTCAGTTCCTTCTCTTAAAACTATGTGATAATCAATTGTGAAAAATAGGGAATTTTGAGTTTCAAATGGTGAGCATTAATTTAAATTACCTAAAAATATTCGTTTATGAGATAGCGGCGGAGAGATAGGGGGGAATGCATAGAAAATAGCAAAGATTAGAAAAGAGTGGTTTCTCTGCAAAAAATTACATTTAGATATATCCCGCTGAGATAAGTTTATATTGGGTTGAAAACAATGGAAGAAATAGATAGTTTGAAGAAAAAATACTTACATTTGTATAATCCGAGGGCAGTATTTGAATGCCCGAAGGACCAGATAGTGCATGCTGGAGGGTCACTTCCTGACCTTGTGTAGGTGGGGCATCCCCCGAAGGCCCAGGCAACGCATGAATGAAGGTGGACGAAGCGGTGTCGCTATGTTCTTGTGCAGCTGGGTCAGCTCTTGAAGGTCCAGGTAGTGCATGTTGGAGGGCGAAGGGACTGGTGACATTAATTTCATGTATAGCCGGGACAGGGGCTGGTACAGGCGGCTGCACTTGGGCATGCAGTGTGGAGCTGTGGGGTTTCGACCGATGAGCATATTATATAACTGAGGCTCGATTAAGAGTGGCTTGTGTAGGTGGCTGCACTTGGGCAGGCAGTGTGGAGCTGGGGGGCTTTGGCCAGCGATCATATTGCATGGCAGGGGGCGCATTATTGGCCCTCGTCTTCTTAGCAGGAGGGGGCACGCATTCTTCGCTATTTGCGTCAGACATAGGCCCCATCAATGCAGTGTCCGCAAATTCTTCATAATTTGCCTTAAAGAAGAGAAGAAAAATCAAATCAAAATAATTTGCCCCTTTTTAAAGAAAGAAAGTTATTAAACATTATTTTGTTTAGTTTATCACTAAGAAAGCACAAAACCCATATTCTCTCCCCTAAATTTAGGAAAATTAAGCCATCCCTCTCATAAAGTTAATCATGCGTTTTATTCAAGCGAAAGCGAAGCAATTATCTTTTCTATTTTGTCACTATTAAAAGTGCTAACCCCCCAACAAAAATCCTGGATTCACGCCCGGGAATATAAAAGAAACTTTATTGAAGGCTTGAAAAAATTATAAATTTACACATTAGTTTTCTTGTCAATGGGCGTACATGTCTATACACAGAATCCCCCTTACTTTTACTTACAACGAAGCTTTTAGAAGCGATGTATTGCCCCCTTTTACATAATGTCCTAAAAATATTTGTTAAACTTAATCTGTTTCTCTCCTTCCATACTGGTTACGAAACTACAATTCTAATTATTGCTTAAAAGTGTTTTAATTTTGACGGAGAAACCCTTTGGCTGCTGCGTTTGTAAACACATCGGAAGAGGGGACGACAAAGTAATTATAACCCTGCGGAAATGTACTGTCAAAACATATCGGGTTAATAGCTAAGAGATATGCAGAAGTTGATAAGGCTTACAGAAAGGCCAAATTTATCAAAAAGGTATTTCTTTGTGCGGTGGTTAGGTTTTGACGGTAAAAGAATATATTTACGTTTTGCATTCAGTATGGTTTGTTGGGGGGGGGGGGGGTTTGAGGGTAAAGGAATATATTTACATTTTAGCTGAATATAAAGATTGTTTGGTGGTTAGGTTTGTTGGGGAGGGGGGGGGGAGGGTTTGAGGGTATAGGAATATGTATACGTTTTTCATTGAGTATGGTTTGTGGGGGGGGGGATTTAGGTGGAAATATAGAGGGAAGGAATTTATTGAAATGCTATTTCTTTTTGCTAGAATATGATTGTAAAACAATGGTGGGGGGGGGGGAGATTTAGGTGGAAATATAGAGGGAAGGAATTTATTGAAATGCTATTTCTTTTTGCTAGAATATGATTGTAAAACAATGGTGGGGGGGGGATTTAGCTGGAAATATAGAGGGAAGCAATTTATTGAAATGCTATTTCCGTTGCGAGAATTTGGGATTGTAAAACAATGGCGGGGGGGGGGGGGTAGAGGAATATATTTACGTTTTAGCTGAATATATTGGAGGATGTCCAAGGAAAATTCTTTTGAAAATAAAAATGTACTTACAGTGCTAATTGCGGCTGCCAAGGCCTCAAGCTCATCAAATTTATCCATTGTCAGGTTGTTTGCACTGTGTCACAATAGTTTCTGTTAATTGAATCGCATTGCATGCCCGTTATATACGAAATATCTAGGTCGAATTGTTATGGTAAACAAAGCCCTCTGATTGGCTGAGAAGGGGGATGTAGCTGTTTCCCGGGAACTCGTAACATTTGGCTCGGAAACAATAACAAATACTATTTTCGGATCATAGCATCTGCCTCGAACAGGAAGGAAATGTCATTAACTGTTTCTCGGAACCTCATAACATTTGGCTCGAATAACAATAACAAATACTATTTCCGGATCATAACATCTGCCTCGAACAGGAAGGAAGTGTCATTAACTTTGCTTCGAACGACAACAACATTGACCCCATTAACCACGTGTTCTCCCTAATGACTCTGTTCAAAACAACAACAACATTGACATTCGCTGAGGGCGTGCCAAAAACACACCTGGAGAAAGAGGTCATGGAGAAAGAGGTCATTGACCCTGTCCTCATTAAACTATGTAAAAAAGTTGTAGGTGGCAGCAGGGGTGAGGGATCGGAGTTATAGGGTCATCTCTACTGTTAACGTCCACGTAGTCCACTACGCAGCTCTATTGCATAAATACTACTCAGTTATACTATTTTAAAATCGTGTTTCTAACACCAAAATCTTAGAGCCATATAGGCATCAAACAGTTCGTGGTAACGAAATTTAAGTAAGGAGCGACCCGGCTCAATAGTAACCGAAACTCCAAAAAACGGAATTTTCATACCAATAGATACATCAAAAGAATCAGATCTTTATGTTATTTTGAAATATATAAGTTTCGTCAAGTTGAACATTATTAAATAAAAAAAAAACAAGTTTTTTAAACTGAAAGTAAGGAGCGACAATAAAACTTAAAACGAACAGAAACTATTCCGTATATGAAAGGGGCTGTCCCCTCCTCAATGCCTCGCTCTTTACGCTAAAGTTTTTTATTGTTTTAAAAAATAAAGTTGTGAGACAGAGTCAAACTTTAGCGTAAAGAGCGAGGCGTTGAGGAGGGGACAGCCCCTTTCATATACGGAATAATTTCTGTTCGTTTTAAGTTTTAATGTCGCTCCTTACTTTCAGTTTAAAAAACTTGTTTTTTTTTTATTTAATTTCTGATCGTTTTTTAGTTAATGCAGCTTTTATTTGCATAAAAATTTTACTTTTCTTTTGCTAAATGGATGTCTTTACAAATTAACTTACGTAACTAACTTCTATATTCGTATATTTTTCTTCTGGCAAAAAATACAAAGTTGCAGATTTTTGCAGATATGAGCTTGAAACCTATGTAATAGGGTTTTCTGATACGCTGAATCTGACGGTGATTTTCATTAAAATTATTTCACTTGTAGGGGATGTTTCCCCCCTCTTTAAAAAATCGAGTAAATTTTCTCAGGCTCGTAGCCTTTGATAAGTAATATTAAACTTAATAAAATTTATATATTTAGAATCAGCATTATAAACACATTCTTTTGATACATTTATTGACATCAAAATTCCGTTTTTAAAAGTTTCGATTACTATTGAGCCGTATCGCTTGTTTTTTTATTGTTTTTTTTATTACGTATATGTTATTACGTATATGAGGGGGTTCTCCCCTTAGTCAATACCACGCTCTTTACGTTAAAAGTTAAAAAAAAATTGATTCACAAACCCCTGAATCACAAAGGCCGTTTAATTAGAATACATAGCCCTTTTGAAAGCACTAAAAAAAACTGTAGCGTAAAGAGCGAGGTATTGACTTGGGGGAGAACCCCCTCACATACGTTATAATTTCTGTTCGTTTTAAGTTCTAATATTCCTTCTTACATTTCAGTTGAAAAAACTTGTTTTTTTTATTTAATTTCTGATCGTTTTTTAAATTATTCTTGGAAATCCGGCACCCCCTTCATAGAAATGTCCCTTACCCCAAAGAAACATCCTCCACGGAAATATTCTCCGGAGTAACCCCCTCCTCTAGCCCCCCCCCCCCTCCTGAAAAAATCTTTCCTGAAAATGGTTGTATACTTCCCAATAACCAATAAATAATGCTGGCAAGTCCGGCGCCCCCTTCATGGCAATTTCCCTTCCCCCATGAAAACTTCCTTCATAAACAGATCCTCCAACATAACCACCGACCCACCCTTCCCTCCCACTACGAGAAAAAAAAACTCCTGAAAACTTCTGTATACTTCCGAATAACCAATGCTATATGTTAACATTGGGTAAAAAACATAACTTTTAGCCCTCCCTCTGGGAACTTCGGGGGATTAAATCATCCTAAAAGACATATTTATCATATTTTCGACCATGCTGAACAAAATGGCTATCTCAAAATTTTGATTGGGTGACTTTGGGAAAAAAAATAAGCGTGGGAGGGGGCCTAGTTGCCCTCCATTTTTTTTGGTCACTTAAAAAGGGCATTAGAACTTTTAATTTCCGTTCCAATGAGCCCTCCTACGGTATTCTAGGACCACTGGGTCAATAAGATCACCCCTGGGAAAAAGAACAAAAAAAAACAAACAAACAAATAAACACCCATCCGTGATCTTTCTTCTGACAAAAAATGTAAAATTCCACATTTTGTAGATAGGAGCTTGAAACCTCTACAGTAGGGTTCTCTGATACGCTGAATATGATGGTGTGATTTTCATTAAGGTTCTATAACTTTTAGCGGGTCTTTCCCCCTTTTTTTTGAAAATCAGCCAAATTTTCTCAGGCGCGTAACTTTTGATGGGTAGCACTAAACTTGATGAAAGTTATATATTTGACATCAGCATTGAAATCTGATTCTTTTGATACATCTATTGGTATCAAAAACCCGTTTTCTAGAGTTTCGGTTACCATTGAGCCGGGTCGCTCCTTACTTACAGTTCGTTACCACGAACTGTTTGACCATCAAAAACTATGAGCCTGGGAAAAATTGCCTTACATTAAAAAAGGGGGAACACTCCCTTAAAGTGATATAATCTTAATGAAAATCAAACCGTGAGATTAGGCCGAACAGAAAACCATACTGTAGAGGTTTCAAGCTCCTATCTGCAAAAACGTGGAATTTTTTTTTGTTTTGTCTGAAGAAAGACCACGAATGTGTGTTTATATGTTTTTTTTACCAGGGGTGATTGTATCGACCCAGTGGTCATAGAATGTTGCAAGAGGGCTCATTCATTTTGTGTGTGTTACATTAAAAGAGGATTATTGGAATAACAAAGCATTGCATACATTGGATCTGCAGAAAAAGGGAAACAGGTCTCGGCTCTTCTCTAATATGTCTATCGCTCAATATTTATCACATGTTCAATAATACATTCTATATTAACAGTTACCGCATCCAAGTGGCTCAGAGCTTATCTTACAAATTCGAAAGATGTGAGTTCAAGCCACTTTGCGGTAACCATTTACTAACCCGTTATAGTCAATATCCCAAAACCATTAAAAAGACTGTATATAATACTACAAATATCAAAGGTCTGAGCAGGCTTTTCAGCTTCAAAACAGAGAGGCTGACCACTTTTTTGAATAGTGAATAAGTTACTTTTTGAGCTCCTTTATGATGGATTCGGACTGGTCCAGCACCGTCGGTTCTGGAAAACTTAGATAACAGTTTCGAAAAAAGGCTTTTTCCGTACAGAGAAATGACTGAAGCCCGTGGTTAACGTCCACGTAGTCCACTACGCAGCTCTATCGCATAAATACTACTCAAATATACTATTTGAAAATCGTGTTTCTAACACCAAAATCTTAGAGCCATATAGGCATCAAACAGTTCGTGGTAACGAAATTTAAGTAAGGAGCGACCCGGCTCAATAGTAACCGAAACTCTAAAAAACGAAATTTTGATACCAATAGATACATCAAAAGAATCAAATCTTTATGCTAATTTGAAATATATAAGTTTCATCAAGTTTAACATTAACCATCAAAAACTATGAGCCTGGGAAAACTTGCCTTACATTAAAAAAGGGGGAACACCCCCTTAAAGTGATATAATCTTAATGAAAATCAAACCGTGAGATTAGGCCGAACAGAAAACCATACTGTAGAGGTTTCAAGCTCCTATCTGCAAAAACGTGGAATTTTTTTTTTTTTTGTCTGAAGAAAGACCACGAATGTGTGTTAATATGGTTTTTTTTTTACCGGGGGTGATTGTATCGACCCAGTGGTCCTAGAATGTTGCAAGAGGGCTCATTCATTTTGTGTGTGTTACATGAAAAGAGGATTATTGGAATAACAAAGCATTGCATACATTGGATCTGCAGAAAAAGGGAAACAGGTCTCGGCTCTTCTCTAATATGTCTATCGCTCAATATTTATCACATGTTCAATAATACATTCTATATTAACAGTTACCGCGTCCAAGTGGCTCAGAGCCTATCTTACGAATTCGAAAGATATGAGTTCAAGCCACTTTGCGGTAACCATTTACTAACCCTTTATAGTCAATTTCCCAAAACCATTAAAAAGACTGTATATAATACTACAAATATCAAAGGTACGAGCAGGCTTTTCAGCTTCAAAACAGAGAGGCTGACCACTTTTTTCAATAGTGAATAAGTTACTTTTTGAGCTCCTTTATGATGGATTCGGACTGGTCCAGCACCGTCGGTTCTGGAAAACTTAGATAACAGTTTCAAAAAAGGCTTTTTCCGTCCAGAGAAATGACTGAAGCCCGTGGTTAACGTCCACGTAGTCCACTACGCAGCTCTATCGCATAAATACTACTCAGTTATACTATTTGAAAATCGTGTTTCTAACACCAAAATCTTAGAGCCATATAGGCATCAAACAGTTCGTGGTAACGAAATTTAAGTAAGGAGCGACCCGGCTCAATAGTAACCGAAACTCCAAAAAACGGAATTTTCATACCAATAGATACATCAAAAGAATCAGATCTTTATGTTATTTTGAAATATATAAGTTTCGTCAAGTTTAACATTATTAAATAAAAAAAACAGGTTTTTTAAACTGAAAGTAAGGAGCGACAATAAAACTTAAAACGAACAGAAATTATTACGTATATAAATGGTCTGTCCCCTCTTCAACGCTTCGCTCTTTACGCTAAAGTTTTTTATTGTTCTAAAAAATAAAGTTGTGAGACAGAGTCAAACTTTAGCGTAAAGAGCGAGGCGTTGAGGAGGGGACAGCCCCTTTCATATACGGAATAATTTCTGTTCGTTTTAAGTTTTAATGTCGCTCCTTACTTTCAGTTTAAAAAACTTGTTTTTTTTTATTTAATTTCTGATCGTTTTTTAGTTAATGCAGCTTTTATTTGCATAAAAATTTTACTTTTCTTTTGCTAAATGGATGTCTTTAAAAATTAACTTACGTAACTAACTTCTATATTCGTATATTTTTCTTCTGGCAAAAAATACAAAGTTGCAGATTTTTGCAGATATGAGCTTGAAACCTATGTAATAGTGTTTTCTGATACGCTGAATCTGGCGGTGATTTTCATTAAAATTATTTCACTTGTAGGGGATGTTTCCCCCCTCTTTAAAAAATCGAGTAAATTTTCTCAGGCTCGTAGCCTTTGATAAGTAATATTAAACTTAATAAAATTTATATATTTAGAATCAGCATTATAAACACATTCCTTTGATACATTTATTGACATCAAAATTCCGTTTTTAAAAGTTTCGATTACTATTGAGCCGTATCGCTTGTTTTTTTATTGTTTTTTTTTATTACGTATATGTTATTACGTATATGAGGGGGTTCTCCCCTTAGTCAATACCACGCTCTTTACGTTAAAAGTTAAAAAAAAAATTGATTCACAAACCCCTGAATCACAAAGGCCGTTTAATTAGAATACATAGCTCTTTTGAAAGCACTAAAAAAAACTGTAGCGTAAAGAGCGAGGTATTGACTTGGGGGAGAACCCCCTCACATACGTTATAATTTCTGTTCGTTTTAAGTTCTAATATTCCTTCTTACATTTCAGTTGAAAAAACTTGTTTTTTTTATTTAATTTCTGATCGTTTTTTAAATTATTCTTGGAAATCCGGCGCCCCCTTCATAGAAATGTCCCTTACCCCAAAGAAACATCCTCCACGGAAATATTCTCCGGAGTAACCCCCTCCTCTAGCCCCCCCCCCCTCCTAAAAAAATCCTTCCTGAAAATGGTTGTATACTTCCCAATAACCAATAAATAATGCTGGCAAGTCCGGCGCCCCCTTCATGGCAATTTCCCTTCCCCATGAAAACTTCCTTCATGAACAGATCCTCCAACATAACCACCGACCCACCCTTCCCTCCCACTACGAGAAAAAAAACTCCTGAAAACTTCTGTATACTTCCGAATAACCAATGCTATATGTTAACATTGGGTAAAGTTCATAACTTTTAGCCCTCCCTCTGGGAACTTCGGGGGATTAAGTCATCCTAAAAGACATATTTATCATATTTTCGACCATGCTGAACAAAATGGCTATCTCAAAATTTTGATCGGTTGACTTTGGGAAAAAAAATAAGCGTGGGAGGGGGCCTAGTTGCCCTCCATTTTTTTGGTCACTTAATAAGGGCACTAGAACTTTTAATTTCCGTTCCAATGAGCCCTCCTACGGTATTCTAGGACCACTGGGTCAATAAGATCACCCCTGGGAAAAAGAACAAAAAAAAAACAAACAAACAAATAAACACCCATCCGTGATCTTTCTTCTGGCAAAAAATGTAGAATTCCACATTTTGTAGATAGGAGCTTGAAACCTCTACAGTAGGGTTCTCTGATACGCTGAATATGATGGTGTGATTTTCATTAAGGTTCTATAACTTTTAGGGGGTCTTTCCCCCTTTTTTTTGAAAATCAGCCAAATTTTCTCAGGCGCGTAACTTTTGATGGGTAGCACTAAACTTGATGAAAGTTATATATTTGACATCAGCATTGAAATCTGATTCTTTTGATACATCTATTGGTATCAAAAACCCGTTTTCTAGAGTTTCGGTTACCATTGAGCCGGGTCGTTCCTTACTTACAGTTCGTTACCACGAACTGTTTGACCATCAAAAACTATGAGCCTGGGAAAAATTGCCTTACATTAAAAAAGGGGGAACACTCCCTTAAAGTGATATAATCTTAATGAAAATCAAACCGTGAGATTAGGCCGAACAGAAAACCATACTGTAGAGGTTTCAAGCTCCTATCTGCAAAAACGTGGAATTTTTTTTTGTTTTGTCTGAAGAAAGACCACGAATGCGTGTTTATATGTTTTTTTTACCAGGGGTGATTGTATCGACCCAGTGGTCCTAGAATGCTGCAAGAGGGCTCATTCATTTTGTGTGTGTTACATTAAAAGAGCATTATTGGAATAACAAAGCATTGCATACATTGGATCTGCAGAAAAAGGGAAACAGGTCTCGGCTCTTCTCTAATATGTCTATCGCTCAATATTTATCACATGTTCAATAATACATTCTATATTAACAGTTACCGCATCCAAGTGGCTCAGAGCCTATCTTACAAATTCGAAAGATGTGAGTTCAAGCCACTTTGCGGTAACCATTAACTGACCCGTTATAGTCAATATCCCAAAACCATTAAAAAGACTGTATATAATACTACAAATATCAAAGGTCCGAGCAGGCTTTTCAGCTTCAAAACAGAGAGGCTGACCACTTTTTTCAATAGTGAATAAGTTACTTTTTGAGCTCCTTTATGATGGATTCGGACTGGTCCAGCACCGTCGGTTCTGGAAAACTTAGATAACAGTTTCAAAAAAAGGCTTTTTCCGTACAGAGAAATGACTGAAGCCCGTGGTTAACGTCCACGTAGTCCACTACGCAGCTCTATCGCATAAATACTACTCAAATATACTATTTGAAAATCGTGTTTCTAACACCAAAATCTTAGAGCCATATAGGCATCAAACAGTTCGTGGTAACGAAATTTAAGTAAGGCGCGACCCGGCTCAATAGTAACCGAAACTCTAAAAAACGAAATTTTGATACCAATAGATACATCAAAAGAATCAGATCTTTATGCTAATTTGAAATATATAAGTTTCGTCAAGTTTAACATTAACCATCAAAAACTATGAGCCTTGGAAAACTTGCCTTACATTAAAAAAGAGGGAACACCCCCTTAAAGTGATATAATCTTAATGAAAATCAAACCGTGAGATTAGGCCGAACAGAAAACCATACTGTAGAGGTTTCAAGCTCCTATCTGCAAAAACGTGGAATTTTGTTTTTGTTTTTTTGTCTGAAGAAAGACCACGAATGCGTGTTTATATGTTTTTTTTACCAGGGGTGATTGTATCGACCCAGTGGTCCTAGAATGTTGCAAGAAGGCTCATTCAAACGGAAATTAAAAGTTCTAGTGCCTTTTTTAATCAAAAACTAAATTTTTTAAAACATCACTTTTTACAAAAAACTTCATTTTTGATGTTTTTTCAAACTGCAGTCTTTTCAAAGATATTTGATTTTTGAAGCAATTAAATAAAAAAAAAACAAGTTTTTTTAGCTGAAAGTAAGGAGCGACATTAAAACTTAACACGAACAGAAATTATTCCGTATATGAAAGGGACTGTTTCCTCCTCAACGCCTCGCTCTTTACGCTAAAGTTTTTTATTGTTTTAAAAAATAAAGTTGTGAGACAGAGTCGAACTTTAGCGTAAAGAACGAGGCGTTGAGGAGGGGATTAACTGGGAACAAATCACATCACGTCCAATATGCCTTCAAAGTATTACTTTTTTTCTTTTTTTAATAAACAAAAAATGGTAAACAAATCAAGGCATGTCAGAAAGAAAAACAAGGGTTATTAATAATGTATTAATTCCATTTTTTTTTAATTCAGAGATCAAATGTTTCTAAAAAACAAGAGGTATAGACAATATTTAAAATTTATATTCAATCCTCCCCATCGTCCTGTTTAGTTATCTATATGGATTAAGTCATTCTTTTTACAGTCACAATATCTCTGCAATAAGATGGGATCTTCCCCTTCCTCAGCATCCATTCTTATTTCTTCAGATGAATGGAGATTGGGATAAATTCCTACTCTCAAGAATTGTCTGAAAAACAACTCAAACAGTTCATCAAACAGTGATCAAGCAGTTCGTGGTAATGAACTGTACAGTCAGAGCGATTCGTCTCAATATTAACCGAAACTCTAAAAACAGAATTTTAATACCAATAGATACATCAAAAGAATCGAATTTTTATGATGATTTTAAATACGTAAGTTTCAACAAGTTTAGTTTCAGTCATCAAAAGTTACGAGCCTGAGAAAATATTCCTTATTTTAGAAAAAAGTTACATAAAGGATCGATATAGGTTCATCATACATGATGTTGGTCAAGTAGTTATTAATATAAGTTTTGTTTAGACTTTAACTTGAAAATGTGTAAAAATTGTCTGTGGAAGGAATTGAACCTGCGATTACAGTAAGGACTAAACTGCAGCCAATAGTAACTGATTATAATAAAGAACGACCTCTTACCTATACTAAATTTTATACGCCACTTAATTATAGTATAGGTTAGTAATTCAACAGATAGCATGGCACTGGAACATTGTAGAGAGTTGTTCAATGGCTCATTTTGAAGGAAATTAATGGGGTTAAAAACTTTTTGTAATTGAAACAATTATTTTTATTACATTAAGAAATTTTATATGTTCCTTAAGAAATCATCATAAGTAAAAATTTCCATACAGAAATTGAACTCGAGCCTACTGGGTGAGAGCTATCCCAACCTCTAGACCATAAAGGATATATAAAAATATCCGATTAATGAAGTTTTTGTTAAAGCTTACATTAAAAGACGATCACTGGAATAACAAACCATTCCATATATTGGACTTAGTTAGCTACTTGATTGTTTGAGTTTCGTCTCTTACTATTTAAACAAAGAAAAAGCCGTAGGCTTTTTCCTGTTTTTATTTTTTATAATCCAGGTTGCAGCGGTAGCTAGCAACCTAGTAAGAGACGATCACGTCCAATGTTAAGAAATATAAAAACCCCTAACTCCTAAAATCCGGGTTGCAGCGGTAGCTAGCAACCTAGTAAGAGACGATCACGTCCAATGTTAAGAAATATAAAAACCCATAGCTCCTAAAAAAGGAGTCAGATCAAAACAAAAAGTACACCATTAGAACCGCCTTGTCCGAAACCCCTGTATAGGAAACTTTCTGTCCCTTGGCTTGAACAGCAACATATTGGCTTGAAAATCAAGAAAATTGACTTTAACCACGTTAGTCTTCCCAAACGGGATATTTTTTTTTCTTTTTTGTATCCAGAGATAGCTTGGCACTGGAACATCGTAGAGGGTTGTTCAATAGCTCATTTTAAAGGAAATTAATTGGGTTAAAAATCTATAGTAACTAAAATAAATTATTTCTAAAAGAGAATAAATTTTTCCAATAAAAACTGTATTTTTGATGCAGTGACGTCATAATTACTATATAAGAAACGTCAAAACTGTAAATGGTCTCATTCATGAATACATAACGTCATACGCCGTGACGTCATAATTAGTATATAAGGAAAGTCAAAACTGAAAATTCTCTCATTCTTGATTAGAATAATGGTTAGATCAAAGCAGGCTATACGCAAGTTGAAAAAAGAGTACTACACAAACAACAGAGATAGTAAATTGAAAAGAAAAAAGCAAAGGTATTCAACCGACCAGGTGTATCGAGAAGTAATAATTGAGAGAGCAAAACAAAGGTATTCAACCGACCAGGCGTATCGAGAAGTAATAATTGAGAGAGCAAAAGAAAACAGCAAGATGTGTTATCACAATGATGAAGATTATAGACATGCAAAAATTGAGACAGCCAAACAAAAGATCAAGGAACGGTATGGTAATGATGAAGATTACCGAAACAAACATAAGAAAAAAGTTGCTACCAGAATAATGGGTAGATACTGGGGTGACAAAAGCTATAATGAAAAAATTAAATTCTCTGCGAGGTTGTACCGAAGAACGCATAAGGACAAAGGGAAATTACATTAAAGAACGACTAATTGAGTGTTATATAGAATCATTATATAGATTTTCGGGTTGCAACGGTAGCTAGCAACCTAAGAGACTATCACGCCCCATGGTAAAAACTACAGTAACGAATAACTCCTGAAAAAAGATTCAGATCAAAACAAGAAGTACACTATTAGAACTGCCTTGTCCAAAACTTCTATATAGTAAACTTGCCTTCCTTTGGCTTGAATAACAAAGAAAAAATATTTTGGTTTGAAAATCAAGTTACATTAAAGAACGACTAACTGAGTGTTTCATAGAATCATTATATAGTTACTATATAAAAGGCCACAAAGAAACAATGGTCTCATTCATGGTTACATAATGGTTTAATCGAAGCAAGCTACACGCAAGTTAAAAAACAGTACTACACAAAATCACAGATAGCATCTTGAAAAGAGAAAAGCAAAGGTATTCAACCGACCAGGCGTATCGAGAAGTAAAAATTGACAGAGCAAAAGAAAACAACGAGGAGTGTTATCACAACGATGAAGCTTATAGACTTGCAAAAATTTAGAGAGCAAAACAAAACAGCAAGGAGTGATATCACAATGATGAAGATTATAGACATGCAAAAATTGATAGCGACAAACAGCGTTGTTATAATGATGAAGTTTATAGACATGCAAAAATTGAGACAGCCAAACAAAAGAGCAAGGAACGATGATAAAGATTACCGAAAAAAACATAAAAAAAAATTGCTACCAGAATAATGGGTAGATACTGGGGTGACAAAATCTATAATGAAAAAATTAAATTCTCTGCGAGGTTGTACCGAAGAACGCATCATTCAGAAATACAAGAAGATGGCAAACATGCAGGCTGATCTTCGTAAATTGAGAAACATTTTATGTATGTTTAACCAGAATCACGAAAAGTATTGAAAATTACAGATTAAAATTCTCTTTGAAAGAGCGGATACTGTTGAAAAGTCGGCTAGAAATGCTTTGGCAAAGCTTCATAGTAATATCCAAAAGAAATGTTGTCAGTTTAATGAAAAGCTTCCAAGGTAAGGATTTGCAACTGCGGAACAGTTTATAGATGCAATGGAAAATATTCGACAACACAGTATATATACGGAGGTGTACTATAATAAAGAACGAACTCTTTCCTATACTAATCCGGGTTGCAGCGGTAGCTAGCAACCTAGTAAGAGACGATCACGTCCAATGTTAAGAAATATAAAAACCCATAGTTCCTTAAAAAAGGAGTCAGATCAAAACAAAAAGTACACCATTAGAACCGCCTTGTCCGAAACCCCTGTATAGGAAACTTTCTGTCCCTTGGCTTGAACAGCAAGGGAAATATATTGGCTTGAAAATCAAGAAAAGTGGCAGCTACTACAACATTCTGCCTAAAAGGGATATGTTTTGTTTCTTCTTTTCCACAGATAACTTGGCGCTAGAACATCGTAGAAAGTTGTTCAATGGCTCATTTTAAAGGAAATTAATTGGGTTAAAAATCTTTTGTAACTAAAATAAATTATTTCCAAGAGAGAATAAATTTTTCTATTAAAAACTACATTTTTGATGTCTTTTCATACTGCAGTCTTTTCAAAGATATTTGATTTTTGTACATAAATCATAATCGTATACCAGCGGTAAGATTTGAACCCACTTCTCCGAAGAGACTGGTGGCTAACACCAGCGCCTTGGACCACTCGGCCAATCTGCCTCTCATAACTATATATGTGAATTTGGGTTGCAGCAGTAGCTAGCAACCTAGTAAGAGACGATCAGTCCAATGCTAAGAAATATAAAAACCCAAAACTCCTAAAAATAGAGTCAGATCAAAACAAAAGTACATCATTAGAACTACCTTGTCTGAAACCCTACTAGATAATTACAGTAAGGACCGAAGTCTATCTCATAGTAACTAATGCAACGGGGAAAATACAAGAGGTCTGTGGTATATATGACGTCATAAAAGGTTACATTTGATTCTACATTAAAATACGATCACTGGAATAACATTTCGCTATCCGGGTTGCAGTGGTAGCTAGCAAGGTAGTAAGAGACGATCACGCCCCATAGTAAATCCGGGTTGCAGCGGTAGCTAGCAACCTAGTAAGAGACGATCACGTTCAATGTTAAGAAATATAAAAATCCATAACTCCCAAGAATCCAAAAATCCATCAATCGTTTTTTATAATAAAACACGACCTCTTTCCTATACTAAATTTGATACACAACTTAATTATAGTATAGGTTAGTAATTCGACAGATAGCTTGGCACTGAAACATCGTAGAGAGTTGCTCAATGGCTCATTTTAAAGGAAATTAATGGGGCTAAAAACCTTTTGTAATTAAAACAAACTATTTTTAAAAAAGAATCAGTTTTTTTTTACAAAAAACTGCATATTTCATATTAAAGTTACATTACAACATGATCATTAAAATAACACAAATTTGCATACATTGGACATAATTAGCTGCCTGATTCTTTGAGGTTCGTCTCTTACTATTCCGAAGAAGAAAAAGACGTAGGCTTCTTCCTGTTTGTAATCAGGTATATATATAAAGGCAAGGTTTTCTTGGTAATTTTTTTATAATAAAGAACGAACTCTTTCCTATACTAAATAAGCCTATACTAGTTAATGATATAGCAATGATATCCGGGTTACAGTGGTAGCTAGCAGCCTAGTAAGAGACGATCACGTCTAGTGTTAAGATCCGGGTTGCAGCGGGAGCTAGCAACCTAGTAAGAGACGATCACGTCCAATGTTAAGAAATAAAAAAATTATAATAAAGAACGACCTCTTGCCTATACTAAAGTTTATACGTTACATCCGGGTTGCAGCGGTAGCTAGCAACCTAGTAAGAGACTATCACGGCCAATGTTAAGAAATATAAAAATTTACAATAAGGAACGAATTGTAACCCATAATAACTGAAATATTAAATGAAACAGTTCGTGTTCATAATAAAGAGCTGTCTAATGGCTCATTTTAAAGGAAATTGCTGTATATAGAAACCTTTTGTACTTAAAAATATTATAATAAAGAACGACCTCTTGCCTATCCGGGTTGCAGCGGTAGCTAAAAACCTAGTAAGAGACGATCACGTCCAATGTTAAGAAATATAAAACCCCATAGTTCCTAAAAAAGGAGTCAGATCAAAACAAAAAGTACACCATTAGAACCGCCTTGTCCGAAACCCCTGTATAGGAAACTTTCTGTCCCTTGGCTTGAACAGCAAGAGAAATGTGCCTTAGAGCATGTTGTGGCAGTAAAATATCAGAACATACAAGTTTGCTGGCGAACTGGTCAACCGTTAGTTACAGACCTTCTGAAACATAGGAGATGGAATAACTTTGACATGTGGTCATTTTTACGCTAGAGGTTCGACTCCCATGTACATTTTATGAGTGAGGCCCTGAAGGGAGGTACAAAAGAGGTCGACCAAAACACACCTTATGATGGCAGTATGAGCAGGATTTGAGTAGAGGGAGATGTCTCTTCAACCACAGTGGGAGGGCGTTAGGACTGTAGCTCAGCTCTACGATGTCTGGTGAAGTTTTGCAGACACCCTATACGCCATTCCCGGCTACAGAGGATCTAAAGTCTAAGATAAACGACAACTCATTACTGGACACCGACGTTGTAATCGCTAATTATATTTGATATTCAACTTTAATGTTTACAAAGACCCCTTCATCTCAGTATTGCACAATTAATTCTAACACATCAATAAGTTTCTTTAAGGAAATGTGTCGGTATTGAATGATTTTTTTGTTATGTCTTGGAGTTCGTGGAACATCTAAATGGGATATAAATCACAGCAATATTATACTGATATTGCTACTCATTTTTAAGAAAATCGTGATGAAAATATGAGAAAAATTAAAATTTAGGTTCAATTTGCTTAAACTTATTGCTAAGTGCGCCCTTTACTTTAATTTAAAAAAATACAAATCAAAAAATTGCAAAATGGTTATAACAGTTAGATTATTTATTTGAAATTTTGCACCCCTTACATTTCTGCGCCCGGGGCAAGTGTCCTCTCTTTCCCCCCTTCCCCTTAAAACCACCTCTGTTTACGAGGGTTGTTTTTTTTATATATATATCCGATTTTCTGTAAAGGAAAGATGGGTGAATATGTAAAATTGTTTTCATTACCGAAAACAATGTGCAATGAAGGTCTCTTCTTTACATAATCACCTTGACCGGTTTAGCATTTGTCATATCTGTAACCATGCTTTTGTAATACCCTTTTCATAAAAATTTGCTGCCAATGTTTTGTTTTAGCTCAGATGATTTCTTAGAGCTCCTCCTCAGTTGGAAACACTGCCCAAAAGCAAGTTTTCAATTAAGGGTAAAGACGGAAATCTTCGGTGCTGGATAGGGACTGTTTGTGTTCGTGTTCGTTTTCAAAATTTTATTTGGTTTCTGTTCAAAATTCTAAGATAGCTCAGAGTTTAGAGTAGCCAGTCCTCAAGAAGCTGTAACTTCACTAGATCTAAAACATAAAATGAGCCTTTTTATGATAATCTGTGCTAATTTTTCATGTATAGTTGAGAATTTGTTTACGATGTAAATAAAACCTGCTAATAATTGTAATTTATTCAAGTGTGGTATCTGTTTTCTTGTTATGACGTCAATTTTTTTCATGTTCTCTTTTTCCTCTTTGCTCTGTTTAAAATTGTAAGCGGTTAATAATCTTGGTTAATAATTGTAAGCGGCTATCATTTTAAAATTGCAAAAATAACTTGACATTAATTCTTGCGTAATACAAATCATAATATTCAAATGTAAACGAACAACATTTTAATAATCAACAGTCGAAAAAAAAACTGAAATAAACATGTTTATTCGTATTTGCAATAGTAGGTCTAAAGAACGAATATACACAAATGAAGCAAGAGATTCCATGGGGAAGTGAAAACGTTGGAAATATGTTGGCAGGTGAAATCTATAGTTACACACTGAAGCAATATAAGATGGCGCTAGTTGCATCAAAAAGTCATAATAGAACTGATCTAGAGGCTTTCTATAGGAAGGAAATAGAAAATATGATTCAATATAGAGATGAATGGCTGTGCACAACTGATTGTAGCAACCTAGATCGGAACCTTACGAATGGTACCAGTGGTTGGGAGCTGGTGATAAAAAAGGTGACTGAGAAACTTAACTGCTCCACAAGTATTTCTGCTGATGTGGAAATACCTGAGTGGATCAGTTTTTGGCAGCGTTATTGGCAGCCAAGGTTGCTCACAACTACAATAACTCAGATCGAGGAAGAGCAGATAAAAGCTGAGCTGGAACTGAATGGAACTGAACCTCATCAAATATCAGTAGCGTTTCCCGAGCGAACCCCAGTTTGGGTTAACTTTCAAGTTCACCGCATTCGGTTTGAAAAAGATATAGCTGATTTTCCTAAGGATGCCGAGTTTGCACTATTAAATTCGCTAAAACCTCCCATGAACTCTGCCTCTTCCTTTGGCAAAGTTGTTGCAAAATTGCACATTCTGTTACCGAAACTAACTTATTATGAACTGAAAGTAACTTATGCTGAATACCAAGAGAAAATGGGATCGTGTATGCAACAGAAGCCGAAAAAAAATTCTTTGAATGGTTAACAGAATAACTCCCTGCATTCCCTGCCATAAAGCCTGGACGGTATAAATCTTATCCGGGTTGCAGCGGTAGCTAGCAACCTAGTAAAAGACGATCACGTTCTGTACTAAAAAATGTAAAAGCCCATACTCTTGAAAGTAGTGTCAGATCAGAACAAGAAGTAAAATATTAGAATCTCCATGTCCGAAACCCATATATAGGAAACTTAGGTCCCTAGGCTTGAATAACGAAGAAAATCTGTTGGCTTGAAAAACAAGAAAAGTTGCTGAAACCACGATATTCTGCATCGGCAGTATTTTTTTTCAGATATTATAATAAAGAACGACCTCTTGCCTATACTAAATTTTATACGACACTTAATTATAGTATAGGTTAGTAATTCCACAGATAGCTTGGCACTGGAACATCGTAGAGAGTTGTTTAATGGCTCATTTTAAAGCAAATTAATGGGGTTAAAAACTTTTTGTAGTTATAAAACAAAATATTTTTAAATAGAATCATTTTTATTACGAAATTATCCGGGTTGCAGCGGTAGCTAGCAATCCGGGCTGCAGCGGTAGCTAGCAACCTAGTAAGAGACGATCACGTCCAATTTTAAGAAATATAAAAACCCATAGCTCCTAAAAAAGGAGTCAGATCAAAACAAAAAGTACACCATTAGAACCGCCTTGTCCGAAACCCCTTTATAGGAAACTTTCTGTCCCTTGGCTTGAACAGCAAGGGGAAATATATTGGCTTGAAAATCAAGAAAATTGACTTTAACCACGTTATTCTCCCCAAACGGGATATTTTTTTCTCTTTTCTTTTTTTGTATCCAGAGATAGCTTGGCACTGGAACATCGTAGAGGGTTGTTCAATAGCTCATCCTAAAGAAAATTAATTGGGTTAAAAATCTATAGTAACTAAAATAAATTATTTCTAAAAGAGAATAAATTTTTCCAATAAAAACTGTATTTTTGATGCAGTGACGTCATAATTACTATATAAGAAACGTCAAAACTGTAAATGATCTAATTCATGAATACATAATGGTTAGATTAAAGCAAGCTACACGCAAGTTAAAAAATCAGTACTATAAAATCAAGAAATTATAATAAATTACAGTAAAGAACGAAGTTCAGCCCATAGTAACTAAAGTAAGATTATAAATTTAAGACTAAAACAAGTACTTTGTTTGCTTTGGTATGAAATACTAGCAGCGTTGGGATTTGAACCCACACTTCGAAAGATACGGGTGGCTAAAACCAACGCCTTAGACCTCTCGGCCAAGCTGCCTCAGATAACTATGTGTATATCACGTATAGTGACAAAAATGATTACCCAGTATCAAATCATACAGTTCGTAGCAATACGGGTTAATATTAAAAGGCGATCATTAGGAGAACAAACAATTGAATACATTGGACTTAGTTCACTGCCTGATTTTTTTGAAAATTGTCTCTTACTACTCCAAAGAAGAAAAAGCCGTAGGCTTTTTCCTGTTTGTAATCAGGCCTTACATAATCTGGGTTGTCAAACAGTTCGTGTTATAGTAAAGAGCGATAACTAGCCTATGGTTATGTAAAGGAATATAAATGGGGACAGAAGTGTTATGTATGAAAAGATGTATGAAATTTGTATATTCGGGTTGCAGCGGTAGCTAGCAACCTAGTAAGAGACGATCACGTCCAATGTTAAGAAATATAAAAACCCATAGTTCCTAAAAAATCCGGGTTGCAGCGGTAGCTAGCAACCTAGTAAGAGACGATCACGTCCAATGTTAAGAAATATAAAAACCCCTAACTCCTATAAAAATAGTCAGATCAAAACAAAAAGTACACCATTAGAACCGCCTTGTCCGAAACCCCTATAAAGGAAACTTACCACCCTTTGGCTTGAATAACAAAGAAAATATATTGGCTTGAAAATCAAGAAAATTGACTTTAACCACGTTATTCTGCACAAACGGGATATTTTTTTCTTTCTTTTGTTTCCAGAGATAGCTTGGCACTGGAACATCGTAGAGAGTTGTTCAATGGCTCATTTTAAAGGAAATCTCTAGTTCTAGCGTCTTTTGCACTTAATTTTTTTTTATTAATTATTTTTCACGAAAAACTTAATTTTGTATATACAATATTGATCAATGACGTCATAGTCGTTGGATGTAGTACATAAAGGCTCGATCATCGAATTTAAGCTGAAACTAAGTAAAGGACAATTATGCCTCCATATATTCACAGTGATGTATAAGATTTCCCATTACATCTGTAAACTGTTCCACAGTTGCCGGTCCATACCATGGAAGCTTTTCATTAAACATGCAACATTTCTTTTGGATATTACTATGAAGTTTTGCGAAAGCATCTCTAGCTGACTTTTCAACAAAATCTATTCTTTCAGAGATAATTTTAATCTTTAATTTTGAATATTTTTCGTAATCCCGGTAAAACATTCGTAAAATTTTTCTCAGTTTACAAAGATCAGCCTGTGCGTTCTTTGCAGCTTGTGTAAACTGCAAAAATATCCATGGTATCCGAGCAATAGTTTGAATATTTCAATACAAGCTGGAAAAATACCTTAAAATGTTAAAATTAGTTTTATTTTTGGTTAGGTTCTAACTACCAAATGTGGGATTGACAATCCGGGTTGCAGCGGTAGCTAGCAACCTAGTAAGAGACGATCACCTCCAATGTTAAGAAATATAAAACCCCCCAACTCCTAAAAAAAGAGTCAGATCAAAACAAAAAGTACTCCATTAGAACCACCTTGTCCGAATCCTCTATAAAGGAAACTTACCGCCCTTTGGCTTGAATAACAAGAAAATATATTGGCTTGAAAATCAAGAAAATAGACTTTTACCACGTTATTCTCCACAAACGGGATATTTTTTTCTCTTTTCTTTTTCTTTTCCACAGATAGCTTGGCACTGGAACATCGTAGAGGGTTGTTCAATAGCTCATTTTAAAGGAAATTAATTGGGTTAAAAATCTATAGTAACTAAAATAAATTATTTCTAAAAGAGAATAAATTTTTCCACCAAAAACTGCATTTTTGATGTCTTTTCACACTGCAGTCTTTCAAACATAATCGTATACCAGCGGTAAGATTTGAACCGACGCCTCCGAAGAGACTGGTGGCTAACACCAGTGTCTTGGACCACTCGGCCAGGCTGCCTCTTATGATTTGGGTTGCAGCAGTAGCTAGCAACCTAGTCAGAGACGATCAGTCCCATGCTAAGAAATATAAAAACCCAAAACTCCTAAAAATAGAGTAAGATCAAAACAAAAGTACATCATTAGAACTACCTTGTCTGAAACCCTACTAGATAAATAATGAATGTCGTCATAGCTTTATATTAGAGCTATGACGTGAATAGAAAAACACGAAATTATATTGTTGTTTCTGATGACGTCATGAAATAATATCATTGCGCCATGACGTCAATAAAATCATTACGTCGTGACGTCATAATCCAGGTTGCAGCGGTAGCTAGCAACCTAGTAAGAGACGATCACGTTCAATGTTAAGAAATATAAAAACCCATAGCTCCTAAAGCAGGAGTCAGATCAAAACAAAAAGTACACCATTAGAACCGCCTTGTCCGAAACCCCTGTATAGGAAACTTTCTGTCCCTTGGCTTGAACAGCAAGGGAAATATATTGGCTTGAAAATCGAGAAAATTGACTTTAACCACGTTATTCTCCCCAAACGAGATATTTTTTTCTTTTTTTTTTCTTTTTTGTATCCAGAGATAGCTTGGCACTGGAACATCGTAGAGGGTTGTTCAATAGCTCATTTTAAAGGAAATTAATTGGGTTAAAAATCTTTTGTAACTAAAATAAATTATTTCTAAAAGAGAATAAATTTTTCCAATAAAAACTGTATTTTTAATGCAGTGACGTCATAATTACTATATAAGAAACGTCAAAACCGTAAATGGTCTCATTCATGAATACATAATGGTTAGATCAAAGCAAGCTACACACAAGTTAAAAAATCAGTACTAAAAAATCAAGAAAAGTGGCAGCTACTACAACATTCTGCCTAAACGGGGTATTTTTTTTCTCTTTTCTTTGTTTCCAGTATATAATAAAGATCAAACTCTTCCCTATACTAACTTGCATACGCAACTTTACTATAGTTAAGATTACAGTATTTATATTTTTTTTATTACATTAAAAGACGATCACTGAAGTAACAAACCATTCCATACATTGGACTTAGTTAGCTACTTGATTGTTTGAGTTTCGTCTCTTACTATTTAAAAGAAGAAAAAGCCGTAGGCTTTTTCCTGTTTGTATTTACAGTTAAAAAACGAACTCAAGTCCAAAGAAACTGAACACTGTGGTTCATCCATATTATCTTCATTATTTTAGCTAGAATGTATCTAATTAAAAGACATTTATAATAAGGAACGAACTATTACCTATACTAACATCAATAGGCAATTTAAGTATACTTAATAATTTTATACCAAAGACGATCATTAGAAAAACACATTATAGTAAAGGAAGATACGTAATTGTTTTTTAAACCTGCTTAATCTAAATTAGTAATGAACATGAACGATTCTTATATACAAAATAAAACTAATTTTGAAATTTTCAGGCATTTTTCTAGTTTCAATTACAAGATTAAAATTATTGGTCCGATATCATAAATGGTTTTGCAGTTTTTACAGTAAAGACCGATCTCT
The DNA here is from genome assembly GCA_027921565.1 of Artemia sinica. Lineage (NCBI taxonomy): Eukaryota > Metazoa > Arthropoda > Branchiopoda > Anostraca > Artemiidae > Artemia > Artemia sinica. Next base: position 53,710,094 of record CM051267.1, read on the forward strand.
CGCCCATAGTAACTGATATATGGTGGTTCCAGGGGTAGCTGCAAGATATCCAGATTGCAGCGGTATCCGGGTTGCAGCGGCAGCTAGCAACCTAGTAAGAGACGATCAGTCCAATGCTAATTTTATAGTAAAGAATAAACTTCCAGCCCATAGTAACTAAAATTATATTATAATTTCATGTTAAAGATTACACTAAAAGACGATCATTGGAATTGCATCCGGGTTGCAGCGGTAGCTAGAAACCTAGTAAGAGACGATCACGTCCAATGTTAAGAAATATAAAAACCCATAGCTCCTAAAAAAGGAGTATAGGTATCTAGCAACCTAGTAAGAGACGAGGACGCCCCATAGTAAAAACTAATGTAACCCATAACTCCTGAAAAAAGATTCAGATCAAAACAAGAAGTACACTATTAGAAACGCCTTGTCCAAAACCTCTTTATAGCAAACTTACCGTCTCTTGGCTTGAATAACAAGGAAAATATATTAGCATTAAAAACTAGAAAATTCACTTTAACCACGATATTCTCCACATACGGCAGCTTTTTTTCTTTCCGTTTGATTTTTCTTTTCAGCTAGCTGGGCATTGGAAAATCATTGAGAGCTGTATAATGGCTCATTTTAAAGGAAATTGCTACATCTAGTCACTTTTTTCCGGGTTGCAGCGGTAGCTAGCAACCTAGTAAGAGACAATCACGTCCAATGTTAAGATATATAAAAACCCATAACTCCTAAAAAAAGGTCAGATCAAAACAAAAAGTACACCATTAGAACCGCCATGTCTGAAACCCCTGTATAGGAAACCTTCTGTCATTTGGGTTGACCTGCAATGGAAATATATTGGCCTGACAATCAAGACAAGTGTACATAAAGGATCGATATGGTTCTTCATAAATGGTGTTAGTCAAGTAGTTATAAATAGAAGTTTAGTTCAGACTTCAACTTGATAAATTTATAATAAAGATCGAACTCTTCCCTATACTAACTTGCATAGGCAACTTCACTATAGTTAAGATTACAGCATTTATGTTATACATCATTCTAATTATAAAAGGTTCGAATGTTCGAAGATTATAGAGTTAAAAATTTTCCCACACCGGGAATCGAACCCGGTCCTCCTAAGTGAAATTTAACTATCCTAGCCACTAGACCATATGGGACCATAAAGAAGTATGATTTAAGAACCATATGCATATTACAGTAAAGAACGATCTCTCTCCCATACTAACTGATATATGGTGGTTCCAGGTGTAGTTACATTACATAAAGGATCGATGTGGTTCATTATAAATTATAAAAGGTTTAGAGCTTCTAATGTTCGAAGATTATAGAGTTAAAAATTTTCCAATACCGGGAATCAAACCCGGGCCTTCTAGATGAAAGCCAGCTATCCTATCCGCTACACCATATGGGACTATAAAACAGAATGATTTAAGAACCATATGCATATTATTATTTCATCGTACCATTTTACAGTAAAGAACGATCTCTCTCTCATACTAATTGATATATGGTGGTTCCAGGTGTAGTTACATCCGGGTTGCAGCGGTAGCTAGCGACCTAGTAAGAGACGATCACGTCCAATGTTAAGAAATATAAAAACCCATAGTTCCTAAAAAAGGAGTTAGATCAAAACAAAAAGTACACCAGTAGAACCGCATTGTCCAAAACCCCTGTATAGTAAACTTTCTGTCCCTTGGCTTGAACAGCAAGGGAAATATATTGGCTTGAAAATCAAGAAAAGTGGCAGCTACTACAACATTCTGCCTAAACGGGATATATTTTTTTCTTTTCTTTTTTTCTTTTGTATCCAGAGATAGCTTGGCACTGGAACATCGTAGAGAGTTGTTCAATGGCTCATTTTATTATAAAACGACCTCTTGCCTATACTAAATTTTATACGCCACTTAATTATAGTATAGGTTAGTAATTCAACAGATAACTTGGCACTGGAACATCGTAGAGAGTTGTTCAATGGCTTATTTTAACGGAAATTAATGTATAATAAAGAACGAATATAAAGTAATTATAATCACATTGATAAGGTTACTGTTTAAAACTTGTTGAAAAGATACAAAGGGATTAATTTTTCTCGGATATCCATATATGACGTAATAAGTGAATGGAATATTTATAAACATTTATCTTTTGACAATCCGGGTTGCAGCGGTAGCTAGCAACCTAGTAAGAGACGATCACGTCCAATGTTAAGAAATATAAAAACCCATAATTCCTAACAGAGGAGTCAGATCAAAACAAAAAGTACACCATTAGAACCGCCTTGTCCGAAGCCCCTGTATAGGAAACTTTCTGTCCCTTGGCTTGAACAGCAAGGGAAATATATTGGCTTGAAAATCAAGAAAAGTGGCAGCTACTACGACATTCTGCCTAAACGGGATATTTTTTTCTTTTTTTTTCTTTTTTTCTTTTGTATCCAGAGATAGCTTGGCACTGGAACATCTTAGAGGGTTGTTCAATAGCTCATTTTAAAGGAAATTAATTGGGTTAAAAACCTATAGTAACTAAAATAAATTATTTCTAAAAGAGAATAAATTTTTCTACTAAAAACTGCATTTTCGATGTCTTTTCACACTGCAGTCTTTCAAACATAATCGCATACCAGCGGTAAGATTTGAACCTACGCCTCCGAAGAGACTGGTGGCTAACACCAGTGCCTTGGACCACTCGGCCAGGCTGCCTCTCATAAATAAATATATATGTGAATTTGGATTGCAGCAGTAGCTAGCAACCTAGTAAGAGACGATCAGTCCAATGCTAAGAAATATAAAAACCCAAAACTCCTAAAAATAGAGTCAGATCAAAACAAAAGTATATCATTAGAACTACCTTGTCTGAAAACCTACTAGATAAATAATGAGTGGCATCATAGTTTTATATTAGAGCTATGACGTGAATAGAAAAACACGAAAATATATTGTTGTTTCTGAAGACGTCATGAAATAATATCATTGCGCCATGACGTCAAGAAAGTCATTACGACGTGACGTCATAATTACTACTTAAGAACGACAAAGATGTAAATTCTCTCATTCTTGATTAGATAATGGTTAGATCGAAGCAAGCTATACGCAAGTTGAGAAAACAGTACTACACAAACAACAGAGATAGTAACTTGAAAAGAAAAAAGCAAAGGTATTCAACCGACCAGGCGTATCGAGAAGTAATAATTGAGAGAGCAAAACATTCTTATACAAGGGCCCACCTTATTTGCCATATGAATTTTAATAAAAAGAGTAATAGCAAAAATGTAAGCCTGCCACTCTACTGAAAAGTTAGTGGTGGGATTTGGTCCCGTTGGGACTTAGGGCCCACGAGAGATGAGGACCGTTTCTGTTTTTGGCTAAAACAGAAACGGTTAAAAATGGCAAAAAAAACGGAACATTAACAGAAACGAAAAAAACGGAGCTCCGTTTCTTTTTTCGTTTTTTAACCGAAAAACAGAAACGGTCTGTTTTTATTTAAAAAACGGCCGTTTTAACGGATATTTCCGTTTTTTTTTTACAATAAAGAACGACACTTAGCCCATGTTAACTGAAACATAAATAGGGATTATGTAATTTCCATCAGTATCATGGCTGTAGAGATCCGGGTTGCAGCGGTAGCTAGCAACCTAGTAAGAGACAATCACGTCCAATGTTAAGAAATATAAAAACCCATAGCTCCTAATTACAGTAAAGAACAATCTGTCATCCATAGTAACTGATATATGGTGGTTCCAGGGGTAGTTACTTGAGGTTATAAAATTGGAACCGCCTTGTCCAAGACCTCTATATAGCAAACCTATCGACCCGTTTCTTGAATAAAAGGAAAATACTTTGGCTTGAAAATCAAGAAAATTGACTCATAAAACGATATTCTCCACAAACGGCATCTTTTTTTTTCTTTGCGCTTGATTTGACTCCTCAGCTAGCTGGGCACTGGAAAATCATACAGCGCTGTATAATGGCTCATTTTAAAGGAAATTTAAAGAAAAATCAAGTGCCTTTTGTAATTAAAAATAAAATATTTTTAAAATTAGAATCAATTTTGTAAAAAAACTGCATTTTTGATGTATTTTCATACTGCAGATCTAATTCTGTTGTTTGGCTAATAACAGAAAATATGGAGCTTTTAGATCCGGGTTGCAGCGGTAGCTAGCAACCTAGTAAGAGACGATCACCTCCAATGTTAAGAAATATAAAACCCCCCAACTCCTAAAAAAAGAGTCAGATCAAAACAAAAAGTACACCATTAGAACCGCCTTGTCCGAAGCCCCTGTATAGGAAACTTTCTGTCCCTTGGCTTGAACAGCAAGGGAAATATATTGGCTTGAAAATCAAGAAAAGTGGCAGCTACTACAACATTCTGCCTAAACGGGATATTTTTTTCTTTTTTTTTTCTTTTTTTCTTTTGTATCCAGAGATAGCTTGGCACTGGAACATCTTAGAGGGTTGTTCAATAGCTCATTTTAAAGAAAATTAATTGGGTTAAAAATCTATAGTAACTAAAATAAATTATTTCTAAAAGAGAATAAAGTTTTCCACCAAAAACTGCATTTTCGATGTCTTTTCACACTGCAGTCTTTCAAACATAATCGCATACCAGCGGTAAGATTTGAACCTACGCCTCCGAAGAGACTGGTGGCTAACACCAGTGCCTTGGACCACTCGGCCAGGCTGCCTCTCATAAATAAATATATATGTGAATTTGGGTTGCAGCAGTAGCTAGCAACCTAGTAAGAGACGATCAGTCCAATGCTAAGAAATATAAAAACCCAAAACTCCTAAAAATAGAGTCAGATCAAAACAAAAGTATATCATTAGAACTACCTTGTCTGAAAACCTGCTAGATAAATAATGAATGGCATCATAGTTTTATATTAGAGCTATGACGTGAATAGAAAAACACGAAAATATAATGTTGTTTCTGAAGACGTCATGAAATAATATCATTGCGCCATGACGTCAAGAAAGTCATTACGCCGTGACGTCATAATTACTACTTAAGAACGACAAAGATGTAAATTCTCTCATTCTTGATTAGATAATGGTTAGATCGAAGCAAGCTATACGCAAGTTGAGAAAACAGTACTACACAAACAACAGAGATAGTAACTTGAAAAGAAAAAAGCAAAGGTATTCAACCGACCAGGCGTATCGAGAAGTAATAATTGAGAGAGCAAAACATTCTTATACAAGGGCCCACCTTATTTGCCATATGAATTTTAATAAAAAGAGTAATAGCAAAAATGTAAGCCTGTCACTCTACTGAAAAGCTAGTGGTGGGATTTGGTCCCGTTGGGACTTAGGGCCCACGAGAGATGAGGACCGTTTCTGTTTTTGGCTAAAACAGAAACGGTTAAAAATGGCAAAAAAAAAAAAACGGAACATTAACAGAAACGAAAAAAACGGAGCTCCGTTTCTTTTTTTCGTTTTTTAACCGAAAAACAGAAACGGTCTGTTTTTATTTAAAAAACGGCCGTTTTAACGGATATTTCCGTTTTTTTTTTTACAATAAAGAACGACACTTAGCCCATGTTAACTGAAACATAAATAGGGATTATGTAATTTCCATCAGTATCATGGCTGTAGAGATCCGGGTTGCAGCGGTAGCTAGCAACCTAGTAAGAGACAATCACGTCCAATGTTAAGAAATATAAAAACCCATAGCTCCTAATTACAGTAAAGAACAATCTGTCATCCATAGTAACTGATATATGGTGGTTCCAGGGGTAGTTACTTGAGGTTATAAAATTGGAACCGCCTTGTCCAAGACCTCTATATAGCAAACCTATCGACCCGTTTCTTGAATAAAAGGAAAATACTTTGGCTTGAAAATCAAGAAAATTGACTCATAAAACGATATTCTCCACAAACGGCATCTTTTTTTTTCTTTGCGCTTGATTTGACTCCTCAGCTAGCTGGGCACTGGAAAATCATACAGCGCTGTATAATGGCTCATTTTAAAGGAAATTTAAAGAAAAATCAAGTGCCTTTTGTAATTAAAAATAAAATATTTTTAAAATTAGAATCAATTTTGTAAAAAAACTGCATTTTTGATGTATTTTCATACTGCAGATCTAATTCTGTTGTTTGGCTAATAACAGAAAATATGGAGCTTTTAGATCCGGGTTGCAGCGGTAGCTAGCAACCTAGTAAGAGACGATCACCTCCAATGTTAAGAAATATAAAACCCCCCAACTCCTAAAAAAAGAGTCAGATCAAAACAAAAAGTACACCATTAGAACCACCTTGTCCGAATCCTCTATAAAGAAAACTTACTGCCCTTTGGCTTGAATAACAAAGAAAATATATTGGCTTGAAAATCAAGAAAATAGACTTTTACCACGTTATTCTCCACAAACGGGATATTTTTTTCTTTTTTCTTTTTCTTTTCCACAGATAGCTTGGCACTGGAACATCGTAGAGGGTTGTTCAATAGCTCATTTTAAAGGAAATTAATTGGGTTAAAAATCTATAGTAACTAAAATAAATTATTTCTAAAAGAGAATAAATTTTTCCAACAAAAACTGCATTTTTGATGTATTTTCACACTGCAGTCTTTCAAACATAATCGTATACCAGCGGTAAGATTTGAACCCACGCCTCCGAAGAGACTGGTGGCTAATTACATTAAAAGACGATCATTGGAATAACAAACAATTGCATACATTGGACTTAGTTAGCTACTTGATTGTTTGACGTTCTTCTCTTACTATTTCAAAGAAGAAAAAGCCTTAGGCTTTTTCCTGTTTGTAATCAGTTTATTATCCGGGTTGCAGCGGTAGCTAGAAACTTACATAAAGGATCTATAATAAAGAACCACCTTTTGCCTATACTAAATTTTATACGCCACTTAATTATAGTATAGATTAGTAATTCCACAGATAGCTTGGCAATGGAACATCGTAGAGAGTTGTTTAATGGCTCATTTTAAAGAAAATTAATGGGGTTAAACACCTTTTGTAATTATAAAATAAATTATTTTTAAAATTACATGAAAAGACGATCATTCAAAGAACTTACCATCGCATATGTTGGACTTTGTTAGCTGCCTGATTCCTTGTAAAAGATCTTTTTTGTCAAATAAAACTAGATTAATTCCTGAAAAATTTAAACTAAATAATTTTATCTAACTGCAAAATGCAAAAATAATTATGGTGTCTCATCAGAAATTTTCATTTTTTAATTAAACCCAGAAAAAAAAATTATAATAAAGAACAACATCTTGCCTATATTAATTTTTATTAGAATTATTAAATTTAGCTAGGAGGTAGCTAAATTATATTAAAAGACGATCATTGGAATAAAAATTACAGTAAAGTTATAATAAAGATCGAACTCTTTTACTACTTAAGAACGACAAAGATGTAAATTCTCTCATTCTTGATTAGAATAATGGTTAGATCGAAGCAAGCTATACGCAATTTGAAAAAACAGTACTACACAAACAACAGAGATAGTATCTTGAAAAGAGAAAAGCAAAGGTATTCAACCGACCAGGCGTATCGAGAAGTAAAAATTGAGAGAGCAAAACAAAAGGTATTCAACCGACCAGGCGTATCGAGAAGTAATAATTGAGAGAGCAAAACAAAACAGAAAGATGTGTTATCACAATGATGAAGATTATAGACATGCAAAAATTGAGACATCCGGGTTGCAGCGGTAGCTAGCAACCTAGTAAGAGACGATCACGTCCAATGTTAAGAAATATAAAAACCCATAGCTCCTAAAGCAGGAGTCAGATCAAAACAAAAAGTACACCATTAGAACCGCCTTGTCCGAAACCCCTGTATAGGAAACTTTCTGTCCCTTGGCTTGAACAGCAAGGGAAATATATTGGCTTGAAAATCAAGAAAATTGACTTTAACCACGTTATTCTCCCCAAACGAGATATTTTTTCTTTTTTTTTTTCTTTTTTGTATCCAGAGATAGCTTGGCACTGGAACATCGTAGAGGGTTGTTCAATAGCTCATTTTAAAGGAAATTAATTGGGTTAAAAATCTATAGTAACTAAAATAAATTATTTCTAAAAGAGAATAAATTTTTCCAATAAAAACTGTATTTTTAATGCAGTGACGTCATAATTACTATATAAGAAACGTCAAAACTGTAAATGGTCTCATTCATGAATACATAATGGTTAGATCAAAGCAAGCTACACACAAGTTAAAAAATCAGTACTAAAAAATCAAGAAAAGTGGCAGCTACTACAACATTCTGCCTAAACGGGGTATTTTTTTTCTCTTTTCTTTGTTTCCAGTATACTAAACGGGATTTTTCCACCAAAAACTGCATTTTGATGTCTTTTCACACTGCAGTCTTTCAAACATAATCGTATACCAGCGGTAAGAATTGAACCCACGCCTCTGAAGAGACTGGTGGCTAACACCAGTGCCTTGGACCACTCAGCCAGGCTGCCTCTCATAAATAAATATATATGTGAATTTGGGTTGCAGCAGTAGCTAGCAGCCTAGTAATAGACGATCAGTCCAATGCTAAGAAATATAAAAACCCAAAACTCCTAAAAATAGAGTCAGATCAAAACAAAAGTACATCATTAGAAATACCTTGTCTGAAACCCTACTAGATAAATAATGAACGTCATCATAGTTTTATATTAGAGCTATGACGTGAATAGAGTGACGTCATAATTAGTATATAAGGAAAGAAAAAACTGAAAATTCTCTCATTCTTGATTAGAATAATGGTTAGATCAAAGCAGGCTATACGCAAGTTGAAGAAAGAGTACTACACAAACAACAGAGATAGTAACTTGAAAAGAAAAAAGCAAAGGTATTCAACCGACCAGGTGTATCGAGAAGTAATAATTGAGAGAGCAAAACAAAGGTATTCAACCGACCAGGCGTATCGAGAAGTAATCAAACAAAACAGCAAGATGTGTTACCACAATGATGAAGATTATAGACATGCAAAAATTCAGACAGCCAAACAAAAGATCAAGGAACGGTATGGTAATGATGAACATTACAGAGAAGCAAGAATTGAGCAGGCTAAACAAAAGATCAAGGAGCGTTATCACAATGATAAACTTTATAGAGAAGCAACAATTGAGCAGGCTAGACAAAAGAGCAGGGAACGGTATGATAATGATGAAGATTACCGAAACAAACATAAGAAAAAAGTTGCTACCAGAATAATGGGTAGATACTGGGGTGACAAAAGCTATAATGAAAAAATTAAATTCTCTGCGGGGTTGTACCGAAGAACGCATAAGGACAAAGGGAAAAATTACATTCAGAAATATAAGAAGATGGCAAAAATGCAGGCTGATCTTCGTAAATTGAGAAACATTTTACGCATGTTTTACCAGGATCACGAAAAGTATTCAAAATTACAGATTAAAATTCTCTTTGAAAGAGCGGATGCTGTTGAAAAGTCGGCTAGAAATTCCTTGGCAAAGCTTCATAGTAATATCCAAAAGAAATGTTGTCAGTTTAATGAAAAGCTTCCAAGGTATGGATTGGCAACTGCGGAACAGTTTACAGATGCAATGGAAAATGTTCGACAACACAGTGAATATACGGAGGCGTACTTCTTTGAAAATTCGTATATTAATTTTGGAAGGAGCAATTGCAGTTTATGTAGCAGCAATAAAAACATATATACAAGCATACCTATCAACAGCGAAGGAAAAGCAATGTTTTTCAATTATGGCGAAAACGAGCCTGTTAGGGTTATTAGTAAATGTGTTTGTAAGACTAATGATTTAGAACAAATTCCTGGAACACCGACTCAAGAAAAAAGCATTTCTAACTGTGTTTTAAACAGTTCTTTTAGTTCTACTGAATATTTGGCGAAAAATTCTCTGTGTAGTAGAACAAACTGTCCTGAAAAGTACGAGACAACTATTGAAGAATGCTCTGAATCTAGATCTGACAAGGAAATTATGATGGCTGAAGTCACCTATAACAATCTGAGTAAACATTCAAAACCAAAAATTGGGCAGCAGGTTACTTGGCAATGTCACCCTGATATCTGCAAGCTCTATCCGACGGATATTGAATTATGTCAAATTCTTTTTGATATCCTTGAAAATAATATAGCATTAAAATTTTCAACTGACAAAGTGGTTAATTTCTACCTTGGCGGCTTGGATTATTGTGAAATCAATTACAGGGACACAAGAAAGCATGGGCATTCGTTATACTGTAGCCCAAATGAGGGATGTCAGAGCTATTTGCGTTCTCTAAGGGCACTAGTTCCACATTTTCCTGTCTTGAACTGTTTCATTAATAGCGTATATAAGGCAGTATCAAAATGTAAGATTATACAACATATTAATCTACTAAAAGTCGAGGGCTCGTACAAGGAACTAAGTCATTACATAGAAGAAGTGTCAAGTAGACTCTGTCGTAATAATAGTGAAGACTTCATTTACGGTGATAGCAATATTAGAGTTTCTGTGGATGAAAATACAATAATAAAATTATTTGGTGAGAGCCTTGATAAGGTAGCTAACATTAGGGATGTATACCCCACAATGCATTGTGACAGTTGTGAGCAGATAAAGACAAAATACCAATTGAAGAGTCTAAGATCCCTTTCAAATAAGAAAGGTTTTGATGTAATGATGGCCACGATTTTAGAACACCTACAACATACCCAAAGATGACAGAGAACAACTAATTCAATGTACAGGTTGGAAAGAGGATGTCATAGATTCATTCTTTGTCTGTGATTACTGTGCTGGGAAAATGTTGAAAAGTCAGGAGAATGTCCGATCAGTATTAAATAACCTTCATGTAGACTGTACACCGGAATGTATAAAGTGTTTAAATAATTTTGATATAATAAAGATCGAACTCTTCCCTATACTAAATTGCATACACAACTTCACTATAGTTAAGATTACATTATTTATATTATACATCATTATAGATTATAAAAGGTTCAAATTGAAGATTATAGAGTTAAAAATTTTCCCACACCGGGCATCGAACCCGAGCCTGTTAAGTGAAAGTTAACTATCCTAGCCACTAGACCATATGGAACCATAAACAAGTATGATTTAAGAGCCATATGCATATTATTATTTCACCATACCAATTATAATAAGGCCAAAACAAAATCGTCGACTTGCAACCTTACTTTTGACACATTAGTTAAATCTTCATCAGGCTTACAAAATTTTTTGCTAGTTTTACATGAAAGAATGAACCTTAGCCCATAGTAGCAGAAATAAGAATATCTAGGTTGCAGCGGTAGCTAGCAACCTATTACATAATCCGGGTTTAAGTGGTAGCTAGAAACCTAGTAAGAAACGCCAAATTAAAAGATGATCATTAGAAGAACAAACAATTGCTTATATTGGACTTAGTTAGCTGCATGATTCTTTGAGGTTATAACGGCATCTTTTTTCTTTCTTCTTCTTTTTCACAGATAGATTGGCACTGGAACATCGTAGAGAGTTGTTCAAACGAAACTCAGAGAGGAGAGAAAGTAACAAAATGAAAAATAAAATCAAAAAAGGGTGAAAAAACGAGGATTTTGTCAGCCAGCGAACCATGAAGATGACAAAATATAAGCAAATATTTCAACAAGGACCTCCGCCAAGTCGTCCTCAGTGCTAAACAAAAAAGAAAAAAAAACGAAAATCTAACCTTTCGAAGTTCACCGTACAATCCGGGTTGCAGCGGTAGCTAGCAACCTAGTAAGAGACGATCACGTCCAATGTTAAGAAATATAAAAACCCATAGCTCCTAAAACAGGAGTCAGATCAAAACAAAAAGTACACCATTAGAACCGCCTTGTCCGAAACCCCTGTATAGGAAACTTTCTGTCCCTTGGCTTGAACAGCAAGAGAAATATATTGGCTTGAAAATCAAGAAAATTGACTTTAACCACGTTATTCTCCCCAAACGGGATATTTTTTTCTCTTTTCTTTTTTTTGTATCCAGAGATAGCTTGGCACTGGAACATCGTAGAGGGTTGTTCAATAGCTCATTTTAAAGGAAATTAATTGGGTTAAAAGTCTATAGTAACTAAAATAAATTATTTCTAAAAGAGAATAAATTTTTCCACCAAAAACTGCATTTTTGATGTCTTTTCACACTGTTTGATGACTTTTCACAGTCTTTCAAACATAATCGTATACCAGCGGTAAGATTTGAACCCACGCCTTCGAAGAGACTGGTGACTAACACCAGTGCCTTGGACCACTCGGCCAGGCTTCCTCTTATAACTTGGGTTGCAGCAGTAGCTAGCAACCTAGTAAGAGAAGATCAGTCCCATGCTAAGAAATATAAATTATATTAAAGGATTATAATAAAGAACGACCTCTTGCCTTTACTTTATTTTATACGCCACTTAATTATAGTATAGGTTAGTAATTCAACAGATAGCATGGCACTGGAACATCGTAGAGAGTTGTTCAACGGCTCATTTTAAAAGAAATTAATGGGGTTAAAAACCTTTTGTAATTAAAACAAATTATTTTTATTATATTAAGGAATTTTAGTTATGTTCCTTAAGAAATCATCATAAGTAAAAATTTCCCATACAGAAATTGAACTCAAGCCTACTGGGTGAGAGCTATCCCATCCTCTAGACCATATAGGATATGTAAAATATCCGATTAATGAAGTTTATGTTAAAAGAACAATTAAAAACCTAGTTAGCTGCCTGATTATTTGAGGATCGTCTCTTACTATTCCAAAGAAGAAAAAGCCGTAGGCTTTTTCCTGTTTGTAATTTATTTTATAATAAAAAATTACAATAAAGAACGACCTCTAATTACATTTTGTAATCATGAAATATAAAATATAGTAATATAAAATATTACTAAATAACCATATATGACGTAATGAGCGACTAAAAATTGAAAAAATAAATTTTTATTTTATTTTCGTTTTCAGTTCAGAATCGGTAAAGTTATAAACTGCAAAAATACTTATGGTATCTGAGCAATAGTTTTAATCTTTTAATTTAGACTACCGCTGCAACCGCTGCTACCGCTGCAACCTAGTAAGAGACGATCACGTCCAATGTTAAGAAATATAAAAACCCATAGCTCCTAAAACAGGAGTCAGATCAAAACAAAAAGTACACCATTAGAACCGCCTTGTCCGAAACCCCTGTATAGGAAACTTTCTGTCCCTTGGCTTGAACAGCAAGGAAAATGTATTGGCTTGAAAATCAAGAAAAGTGGCAGCTACTACAACATTCTGCCTAAACGAGATATTTTTCTTTTTTTTCTTTTTTCTTTTCCAAAGATAGCTTGGCACTGGAATATCGTAGAGAGTTATTTAATGGCTCATTTTAAAGGAAATTAATTGGGTTAAAAATCTTTTGTAACTAAAATAGATTTTTTCTAAAAGAGAATAAATTTTTTCACTAATTACACTAAAGGACGAACTATAGCCCATAGTAACTGGGATCCGGGTTTGCAGTGGTAGCTAGCAACCTAGTAAGAGACGATCACGCCCCATAGTAAAAAAGGAAATAGTTACATTAAAAGTTATAGTAAAGAACAAACTCTTGCCCTTAGTTACCTATGTATTGTCAAATTAGCTAATTAATTTCACCTGATTTTGTTTTAAAAATAATTCCCACACCGGGATTCGAACCCAAGCTAACTGGTTGAAAGCAAACTATCCTAATTATAGTATAGGTTAGTGATTCCACAGATGGCTTCGCACTGGAACATCGTAGAGAGTTGTTCAATGGCTCATTTTAAAGGAAATTAATGGGATTAAAAATGTTTTGTAATCCGGGTTGCAGCGGTAGCTAGCAACCTAGTAAGAGACGATCACGTCCAATGTTAAGAAATATAAAAACCCATAGTTCCTAACAGAGGAGTCAGATCAAAACAAAAAGTACACCATTAGAACCGCCTTGTCCGAAACCCCTGTATAAGAAACTTTCTGTCCCTTGGCTTGAACAGCAAGGGAAATATATTGGAATGAAAATCAAGAAAATTGACTTTAACCACGTTATTCTCCCCAAACGGGATATTTTTTTCTTTTTTCTTTTTTCTTTTTCTTTTCCACAGATAGTTATAATAAAGATCGAACTCTTCCCTATACTAGCTTGCATACGCAACTTCACTATAGTTAATATAGTTAAGATTACAGTATTTATATTATACATCATTATAAATTATAAAAGGTTCAAATATTCGAAGATTTATCCGGGTTGCAGCGGTAGCTAGCAACCTAATAAGAGACGATCACGTCCAATGTTAAGAAATATAAAAACCCATAGTTCCTAAAAAAGGAGTCAGATCAAAACAAAAAGTACACCATTAGAACCGCCTTGTCCGAAACCCCTGTATAGGAAACTTTCTGTCCCTTGGCTTGAACAGAAAGGGAAATATATTGGCTTGAAAATCAAGAAAAGTGGCAGCTACTACAACATTCTTCCTAAACGGGATATTTTTTTCTTTTTTTTTTCTTTGTTTCCAGAGATAGCTTGGCACTGGAACATCGTAGAGGGTTGTTCAATAGCTCATTTTAAAGGAAATTAATTGGGTTAAAAACCTTTTGTACTTAAAACAATGTATTTTTAAAATAGAATCAGTTTACAGTAAAGAACGATCTCTCTCCCATACTAACTGACTATATGGTGGTTCCAGGTGTAGTTACATTTACAGTAAAGAACGATCGCTCATGCATAGTAACTGATATATGGTGGTTCCAGGGGCAGTTACTTGTGGTTCGTCTCTTACTATTTCAAAGAAGAAAAAGCCGTAGGCTTTTTCCTGTTTGTAATGATATAACATAAAACGAATTCCAAGTTGTAACTGACGTCATCCTGGTTGTTATAGCAAAGAACGAACTCTTGCCCTTAGTTACCTACTATGTCATGTCAAATTAGCTTATTAATTTCATCTAATTTTGTTTAAAAATAATTCCCACACCGGGATTCGAACCCCAGACAATTAATTGAAAGCCAACTACCCTAAACCACTAAACCATATGAGATATATAAAGAAAGCTAATTAATTGTTTTATGATCTCTTATAGCATAAATTTCATCGGATATAGCTGAAACCTAGTAAAGAACAAACCACGGCACATAGTAACTATTTCCGGGTTGCAGGGGTAGCTAGCAACCTAGTAAGAGACGATCACGTCCAATGTTAAGAAATATAAAAACCCCTAACTCCTGAGAAAAGAGTCAGATCAAAACAAAAATTACACCATTAGAACCGCCTTGTCCAAAACCCCTATAAAGGAAACTTACCGCTCTTTGGCTTGAATAACAAAGAAAATATATTGGCTTGAAAATCAAGAAAATTGACTTTAACCACGTTATTCTCCACAAACGGGATATTTTTTTCTCTCCGCTTTTTTTTCTCCTCACCTAGCTGGGCACTGGAAAATCATAGAGAGCTGTATAACAGCTCATTTTAAAGGAAATTGCAACATCTAGTCACTTTTGTAATTAAAAATAAAATACTTTTTAAAGTGTTTTATTTTTAATTACAAAAGTAATTAATTTTGCAGAAAATTGTACCTTCTTTACTGAGTTACCTGTAGTTTTTATTAAATCATATTACTTTCATAACAACAATTTTTACTATCCGGGTTGCAGCAGTAGCTAGCAAACCTAGTAAGAGACGATCACGTCCAATGTTAAGAAATAAAAAAACCCATAGTTCCGAAACAAGGAGTTAGATCAAAACAAAAAGTACACCTTTAGAACCGAATGTCCGAAACCCCTGTACAGGAAACTTTCTGTCCCTTGGCTTGAACAGCAAGGGAAATATATTGGCTTTAAAATCAAGAAAATTGACTTTAACCACGTTATTCTCCCCAAACCGGATATTTTTTCTTTCTTTCTTTTGTTTCCAGAGATAGCTTGGCACTGGAACATCGTAGAGGGTTGTTCAATGGCTCATCCTAAAGGAAATTAATTGGGATAAGAACTTTTTGTAACTAAAATAAATTATTTCTAAAAGAAAATCAGTTTTTCCACTAAAAACTGTATTTTTGATGCAGTGACGTCATAATTACTATATAAGAAACGTCAAAACTGTAAATGGTTTCATTCATGAATACATAATGGTTAGATCAAAGCAAGCTACACGCAAGTTAAAAAATCAGTACTACAAAAAAATTACAGTAAAGAACGAACTTCAGCCCATAGTAACTATAATAAGATTATAATTTAAGACTAAAACTAGTACTTTGTTTGCTTTGGTATGAAATACTGGCACTGTTGGCAAATACTGGCAGCGTTGAAATACCCACGCCTAGGGAGATACTGGTGGCTAAAACCAACGCCTTAGACCGCTCGGCCCAGCTGCCTCGGATAACTGTGTTTTCCGGGTTTTACATAAAGGATCGATATGTTTAAAGTAAAGAATGAATAGAAAAAACCCATAAGGAGACTAAAAGCTAGAAATAACATAGTAAAGAACGAACTCAAGCCCAGAGAAACTGAACCCTGTGGCTCATTTATATTATCTTGATTATTTTAGTTAGGATATAACTAAAACGAGTTTCTTTTTTAAATTTTAAATTTAAAAGATATTACTTTTAATTCAACATATTAAAAATTCTCCCCGACGGGGGATCGAAACCCGTTTTTCCACCTCACAAGTGTGTATGCTTACCATTAGGCTATCGAAGACTCATCACATAAAAGTTACATACCAGACATGATAATAATTTCGTTAATGCACAAAAAATTATATAAGGAATTGTTCTGGTTAATTATAATCAAATAGTTCGTGGTAACGAACTGTATATAATGAACTTTAAATATAAAAATTTTATCAAATTTACTCATATTCATCCAAAGTTACGATCCTGGAAAAATTTGCCTTATTTAAAAAAAAAAATATTAGAATAAGGACCGACATGGCTCATCATAAATGGTGTTTGTCAATTAGTTACAGTAAAGAAAAAACTTCCGGCCCTTAGTAATTAAAATAAGATTACACTAAGGAACGAACTGTATCCCATAATAATCTGGGTTGCAGTGGTATCTAGCAACCTCCAAGTTGCAGCGGTAGCTAGCAACCTAGTAAGAGACGATCACATTTAATGTTAAGAAATATAAAACCCATAACTCCTAAAAAAAAGTCCGATCAATACGAAAAGCAAACCATTAGAACCACCTTATTCGAAACCCCTATATAGGAAACTTTCTGTCCCTTGGCTTGAACAGCAAGGGAAATATATTGGCTTGAAAATCAAGAAAAGTGGTGGCTACTAAAACCTTCTGCCTAAACGGTATATTTTTTTCTTTCTTCTTTCTATCTTTTCTACAGATAGCTTGGCACTGGAACATTGTAGAGAGTTGTTCAATAGCTCATTTTAAAGAAAATTAATTGGGTTAAAAATCTTTTGTAATTAAAATAAATTATGTCTAAAATATAATAAATTTTTCCACTGAAAACTGCATTTTTGATGTCTTTTCATACTGCAGTCTTTTCAAAGGTATTTGATTTTTGTACATAAATCATAATCGTATACCAACGGTAAGATTTGACCCCACGTCTCCGAAGAGACTGGTGGCTAATGCCAGCACCTTGGACCACTCGGCCAAGCTGCCTCTCATTACTATATATGTTAATCCGGGTTGCAGCAGTAGCTAGCGAGATAGTAAGAGACGATCAGTCCAATGCTAAGAAATATAAAAACCTAGAACTCCTAAAAATAGAGTCAGATCAAAACAAACGTACATCATTAGAACCACCTTGTCTGAAACCCTATTAGATAAATAATGAATGTCGTCCTAGTTTTATTAGAGCTATAGCGTGAATAGAAAACACGACATTATGTTGTTATTTCTGAAGACGTCATGAAATAATATCATTACGCCATGACGTCATGAAATAAAATCATTACACTATGAAGTCGTGATTACTATATGAAAGGCCACAAAGAAACATTGGTCTCATTCATGGTTACATAATGGTTAAATCGAAGCAAGCTACACGTAAGTTAAAAAAAAAACAGTACCACACAAAAACAGAGATAGCATCTTGAAAAGAGAAAAGCAAAGGTATTCAACCAACCAGGCGTATCGAGAAGTAAAAATTGAGAGAGCAAAACAAAACAGCAAGGAGTGTTATCACAATGATGAAGATTATAGAAATGCAAATTACATTAAAAGACGATCATTAGAATAATAAACCATTGCATACATTCGAATTAGTTAGCTACTTGATCCGGGTTGCAGCGGTAGCTAGCAACCTAGTAAGAGACGATCACCTCCAATGTTAAGAAATATAAAACCCCCCAACTCCTAAAAAAAGAGTCAGATCAAAACAAAAAGTACACCATTAGAACCACCTTGTCCGAATCCTCTATAAAGAAAACTTACCGCCCTTTGGCTTGAATAACAAAGAAAATATATTGGCTTGAAAATCAAGAAAATAGACTTTTACCACGTTATTCTCCACAAACGGGATATTTTTTTCTTTTTTCTTTTTCTTTACAATAAAGAACGACACCTTGCCCATGTTAACTAAAACATAAATAGGGATTATATAATTTCCATCAGTATCATGGCTGTAGAGATGGCTGAAACCTAGTTACAATAAAAGACGATCATTGGAATATCGAACAATTGCAAACATTGGAATTAGCTAGCTACTTGATTGCTTGAGACTAGTCTTTTACTATTTAAAGAAGAAAAAGCCGTAGGCTTTTTCCTGTGTGTAATCAGTTTATTATCAGAGACAGCGCGCTAGCACTGCCTGAGTAAAGAACAATGTGGGCACAATGTGTTTTTTTTTCTTCAGTCAGGCACTCCGTATCGAAGGAGCCGTCGTATCCGGTTTGCAGCGATTTTACAGTGAAGAACGAACCTTAGCTCATAGTAACAGAAATACGAATATCTAGGTTGCAGCGGTAGCTAGCAACCTATTAATTACATAATACAGGTTGCAGCGGTAGAAATACGGGTTGCAGCGGGTTGCAGCGGTTACAATAAAGAACGAACACTAGCTCACAGGAATTGAAATAATTATCAATTGTAGTCTGGGTTGCAGCTTACACAAACCCATACTCATACAAACTGAAGGGGTTGCTAGCTATTGCTGCAACCCGGATCTTTTCTTACATTTAAAGTTCTACCCATAAAATCACATGACGAGTAGTAAAAACCAAACAAAAAAAAACCAATTCTGAATTTTCAGGTATTTTTCTAGTTTGAATTAAATTTTTTTAAATTAATGCTCAGACACAATAAACATTTTTGCATCCGGGTTGCAGCGGTAGCTAGCAACCTAGTAAGAGACGATCACGTCCAATGTTAAGAAATATAAAAACTCATAGTTCCTAACAAAGGAGTCAGATCAAAACAAAAAGTACACCATTAGAACCGCCTTGTCCGAAACTATAATAAAGAACGACATCTTGCATATGCTAAATTTTATAGGCACTTAACTATAGTATAGGCTAGTACAGTTATATTTAAAGTCAATATATTAAAAATTACTCCCGACGGAGATTTGAACCCCGGTCACCCACGTGACAAGCGGGTATGCTTACCTTTGTACTATCAGAAACTTATGAAAAATATGTTATATATGAGATTAAATACACGACAAGATAATCAAACAGTTCCTGGTAATCGTAAATAAAGAATCAATACGATTTAAAGTAAAGAATGAATAGAAAAACCCATAAGGTGACTAAAATATTTCAGTTACTATGGGTTTTATAATAAAGAACGACCTCTTGCCTATACTAAATTTTATACACCAATTAATTATAGTATAGGTTAGTAATTCAACAGATAGCTTGGCACTGGAACATCGTAGAGAGTTGTTCAATGGCTAATTTTAATCCGAGTTGCAGCGGTAGCTAGCAATCCGGGTTGCAGCGGTAGCTAGCAACCTAGTAAGAGACGATCACGTTCAATGCTAAGAAATATAAAAACCCCTAACTCCTAAAAAAAGAGTCAGATAAAAACAAAAAGTACACCATTAGAACTGCCTTGTCCGAAACCCCTGTATAGTTAACTTTCTGTCCCTTGGCTTGAACAGCAAGGGAAATATATTGGCTTGAAAATCAAGAAAAGTGGCAGCTACTACAACATTCTGCCTAAACGGGATATTTTTTTTTCTTTTTTCTTTCTTATCCACAGATAGCTTGGCACTGGAACATCGTAGATAGTTGTTCAATAGCTCATTTTAAAGTAAATTAATTGGGTTAAAAGTCTATAGTAACTAAAATAAATTATTTCTAAAAGAGAATAAAGTTTTCCACCAAAAACTACATTTTTGATGTCTTTTCATGCTGCAGTCTTTTCAAAGATATTTGATTATAATAAAGAACGACCTCTTGCCTATGCTAAATTATACAGGCCACTTCACTATAGTATATGTTAGTGAATTTACATTAAAAGACGATCACTGAAATAACAAACCATTCCATACATTGGACTTAGTTAGCTACTTGATTGTTTGAGTTTCGTCTCTTACTATTTAAAAGAAGAAAAAGCCGTAGGCTTTTTCCTGTTTGTATTTATAGTTAAAAAACGAACTCAAGTCCAAAGAAACTGAACCCTGTGGTTCATTCATATTATCTTCATTATTTTAGCTAGAATGTAAATAAACAAGTTTCTTTTTAAATTTTAAATTGAAAAGATAGTGCTTTTAATTCAACATATTAAAAGTTCTCCCCGACGGGGAATCGAACCCCCTTCTCCCAGGTAACAAGTGGGTATGCTTATCATTAGACTATCGAAGACTTATCCGGGTTGCAGCGGTAGCTAGCAACCTAGTAAGAGACGATCACGTCCAATGTTAAGAAATATAAAAACCCATAGCTCCTAAAAAAGGAGTCAGATCAAAACAAAAAGTACACCATTAGAACCGCCTTGTCCGAAAACCCTTTATAGGAAACTTTCTGTCCCTTAGCTTGAACAGCAAGGGAAATATATTGGATTGAAAATAAAGAAAATTGACTTTAACCACGTTATTCTCCCCAAACGGGATATTTTTTTCTCTTTTCTTTGTATCCAGAGATAGCTTGGCACTGGAACATCGTAGAGGGTTGTTCAATAGCTCATCCTAAAGGAAATTAATTGGGATAAAAATCTATAGTAACTAAAATAAATTATTTCTAAAATAGAATAAATTTTTCCAATAAAAACTGTATTTTTGATGCAGTGACGTCATAATTACTATATAAGAAACGTCAAAACTGTAAATGGTCTCATTCATGAATACATAATGGTTAGATCAAAGCAAGCTACACGCAAGTTAAAAAATCAGTACTAAAAAATTAAGAAAAGTGGCATATAATAAAGAACGAACCCTTGCTTATACTAACTCAAATCTTTAAAATATTCCGGGTTGCAATGGTAGTCACATTAAAAGACACTCGTTGGAATAACAAACAATTGCATACATTGGACTTAGTTAGCTGCCTGATTCTTTGAGAGTCATCTCTTACTACGCCAGAGAAGAAAAAGCCGTAGGCTTTTTCCTATTTGCAATCAGGGTTTACACAATCTGATTTGTCAATCCGGGTTGCAGCGGTACCTAGCACCCTAGTAAGATCCATAGTAACTGAAGTTATTATAAAAGACGATTTTAAATAAAACAATTTTATTTAGCTACAAACTGCAAAATTATTTAAGATGTCTTATCCGGGTTGCAGCGGTAGCTAGCAACCTAGTAAGAGACGATCACGTCCAATGTTAAGAAATATAAAAACCCATAGTTCCTAACAGAGGAGTCAGATCAAAACAAAAAGTACACCATTAGAACCGCCTTTTCCGAAACCTCTATAAAGGAAACCTACCGCCCTTTGGCTTGAATAACAAAGAAAATATATTGGCTTGAAAATCAAGCAAATTGACTTTAACCACGTTATTCTCCACAAACGGCATATTTTTTTCTTTCTTCTTTTCCACAGATAGCTTGGCACTGGAACATCGTAGAGAGTTGTTCAATAGCTCATTTTAAAGGAAATTAATTGGGTTAAAAACCTTTTGTAACTAAAATAAATTATTTCTAAAAGAGAATAAATTTTTCCACCAAAAACTGCATTTTCGATGTCTTTTCACACTGCAGTATTTCAAACATTATACCAGCGGTAAGATTTGAACCCACGCCTCCGAAGAGACTGGTGGCTAATACCAGTGCCTTGGACCCCTCGGCCAGGCTGCCTCTCATAAATAATATATATTTGAATCTGAATTGCAGCAGTAGCTAGCAACCTAGTAAGAGACGATCAGTCCAATGCTAAGAAATATAACAAAGCTCCTAAAAATAGAGTCAGATCAAAACAAAAGTACATCATTAGAACTACCTTGTCTGAAATCCTACTAGATAAATAATAATAATAAAGAACGACCTCTTGCCTATACTAAATTTTATATGCCACCTAATTATAGTATAGGTTATTAATTCAACAGACAGCTTGGCACTAGAACATCGTAGAGAGTTGTTCAATGGTTCATTTTAAAGGAAATTAATGGGGTTAGAAACCTTTTGTAATTAAAACCAATTATTTTTATTACATTAAGAAACGAACTGTAGCCCATAGTATATGAAGTAATAAAAGAAATTTATATAGATGATTATTTTAATTATATTCCTTAAGAAATCATCACAAGTAAAAATTTTCCATACGGAAATTGCACTGAAGCCAACCGGGTGAGAGTCATCCCAACCTCTAGACCATATAGGATATGTTAAAACATCTGATTAATGAAGTTTTACAGTAAAGAACGATCTCTCTCCCACACTAACTGATATATGGTGGTTCCAGGTTTAGTAAAATAAAGGACGAATATAGCTCATCATAAATGGTGTTTGTCAATTATCCGGGTTGCAGCGGTAGCTAGCAACCTAGCCTGGGTTGCAGCGGTAGCTAGCAACCTAGTAAGAGACGATCACGTCCAATGTTACGAAATATAAAAACTCATAGTTCCTAAAAAAGGAGGCAGATCAAAACAAAAAGTACGCCATTAGAACCGCCTTGTCCGAAACCCTGTATAGGAAACTTTCAGTCCCTTGGCTTGAACAGCAAGGGAAATATATTGGCTTGAAAATCAAGAAAATTACATTAAAATACGATCATTGGAATAACATACCACTGCATACATTTGACTTAGATAGCTACTTGATTGCTTGAGGATCGTCTCTTACTATTTCAAAGAAGAAAAAGCCGTAGGCTTTTTCCTGTTTGTAATGATATAGCATAAAAAGAAACCCAAGTTGTAACTGACGTCATCCTGGTTGTTATAGTAAAGAATTTTTACATTAAAGAACGAACCTTAGCCCATAGTAGCAGAAATAAGAATATCTAGGTTGCAGTGGTAGCTAGCAACCTATTACATAATCCGGATTTAAGTGGTTTACAATAAGGAACGAACTGTAACCCATAGTAACTTAAGTATGAAATCAAACGGTTCATGGTCATAATAAAGAGCTGTGTAAAGGCTAATTTTAAAGTTAACTGCTGTATATACAAACCTTTTGTAATTAACAAAATTAATTATTATTATAAAACAAATTCTTACGATAAGGTAAAGAACTAACTCTAGGCGATAGTAGCTAATTTAATTTTGAAATTACATTAAGGAACCATCTGTAGTCCATAGTAACCAAAGTGTCATAAGGAGTCATTATATATATGATGATGCAAAACATAGTTATTTTAAAAAAATTCAATCCAGGTTGCAGCGGTAGCTAGTAACCTAGTAACAGACGATAACATCTCATAATAAAAATGAAAAGATCCATAAGAATTGGATTTTTATGCTGATTTTGAATATGTTGGTTTCATCAAGTTTAGTTATGCCCATCAAAAGTTATGAGCCTGAGAATATTTACCTATATTTTCGAAAAAAGGGAAAAAAAACTAAAATCATAGAAACTTAATGAAAATCAAACCATCAGATTCTGCGCATTACAGAACCCTACTTTAGATTATAATAAAGAACGACCTCTTGCCTATACTAAATTATATAGGCCACTTAACTATTGTATAGGTTAGTAAATCACTGAAATAACAAACCATTCCATACATTGGACTTAGTTAGCTACTTAATTGTTTGAGTTTCGTCTCTTACTATTTAAAAGAAGAAAAAGCCGTAGGCTTTTTCCTGTTTGTATTTATAGTTAAAAAACGAACTCAAGTCCAAAGAAACTGAACCCTGTGGTTCATTCATATTATCTTCATTATTTTAGCTAGAATGTAAATAAACAAGTTTCTTTTTTAAATTTTAAACTGAAAAGATAGTGCTTTTAATTCAACATATTAAAAGTTTTACAATAATCCAGGTTGCAGCGGTAGCTAGCAACCTAGTAAGAGACGATCACGTCCAATGTTAAGAAATATAAAAACCCATATAGTCCTAAAAAAGGAGTCAGATCAAAACAAAAAGTACACCATTAGAACCGCCTTGTCCGAAACCCCTTGAAAGGAAACTTACCACCCTTTGGCTTGAACAGCAAGGGAAATATATTGGCTTGAAAATCAAGAAAATTGGCAGCTACTACAACATTCTGCCTAAACGGGATATTTTTTTCTTTTTTTCTTTCTTTTCCAGAGATAGCTTTGCACTGGAACATCGTAGATAGTTGTTCAATGGCTCATTTTAAATGAAATTAACTGGGTTAAAAATCTATAGTAACTAAAATAAATTATTTCTAAAAGAGAATAAATTTTTCCACCAAAAACTGCATTTTTGATGTCTTTCCATACTGCAGTCTTTTCAAAGATATTTGAATTTTGAAGCAATCAAAGAGTTCATGTTAATGAACTTTATAGTAATTTACATTAAAAGACGATCACTGAAATAACAAACCATTCCATACATTGGACTTAGTTAGCTACTTGATTGTTTGAGTTTCGTCTCTTACTATTTAAAAGAAGAAAAAGTCGTAGGCTTTTTCCTGTTTGTATTACATTAAAAGACGATCATTGGAATAACAAACCATTGCATACATTAGACTTAGTTAGCCATTTGATTGTTTTAGGCTCGTCTCTTATTATTTCAAAATAAGAGACGTTATTGTTTTTCAAAGTAAGAGTTATTATTAATGGTTAATGGTTCAGGCTATTAAAGTAAAGAACGATGTTTGCACAATGTATTTTTTTTCCATACCAGGGCACTTCGTATCGAAGGAGTTGTCGCAGAAAACTTCGAAAAGGGCTCATTCGATTGAAAATTGGAGTGGCTAGTTCCCTTTTCAATAGTCGAAAGTGATTTGAGAGCAACTAGCCCCCCCCCACACCTATCATTCCCCCAAACACATCCAATCAAAATTTTGAGATAATCATTTTGTTCAGCGTAGTTGATTTCCAGATAGAAATTATATTTTTGAGAAGGACACTTCCCCACAACCCTCAGGGCAAGGGTTTTAAGTTATGCCCTGGGGGTATATAAGAACGATGTTGGCACAATGTATTATTTATTACTTTTTTTCTTTAAAGCCGGGCACTTTGTATCGAAGAAGTTGTCGTAGAAATTTCGAAAATCCGGGTTGCAGCGGTAGCTAGCAACCTAGTAAGAGACGATCACGTCCAATGTTAAGAAATATAAAAACCCATAGTTCCTAAAATAGGAGTCAGATCAAAACAAAAAGTACACCATTAGAACCGCCTTGTCCGAAACCTCTGTATAGGAAACTTTCTGTCCCTTGGCTTGAACAGAAAGGGAAATATATTGGCTTGAAAATCAAGAAAAGTGGCAGCTACTACAACATTCTTCCTAAACGGGATATTTTTTCTTTTTTTTTTCTTTGTTTCCAGAGATAGCTTGGCACTGGAACATCGTAGAGGGTTGTTCAATAGCTCATTTTAAAGGAAATTAATTGGGTTAAAAACCTTTTGTAACTAAAATAAATTATTTCTAAAAGAGAATAAATTTTTCCACCAAAAAACTGCATTTTCGATGTCTTTTCACACTGCAGTCTTTCAAACATAATCGTTTACCAGCGGTAAGATTTGAACCCACGCCTCCGAAGAGACTGGTGGCTAGCACCAGTGCCTTGGACCACTCGGCCAGGTCGCCTCTCATAAATAATATATATGTGAATCCGGGTTGCAGCAGTAGCTAGCAATCTAGTAAGAGACGATCAGTCCAATGCTAAGAAATATAACAAAACTCCTAAAAATAGAGTCAGATCAAAACAAAAGTACATCATTAGAATTACCTTGTCTGAAACCCTACTAGATAAATATTGAATGTCGTCATAGTTTTTATAATAAAGATCGAAATCTTCCATATACTAACTTGCATACGCAACTTCACTATAGTTAAGATTAGAGTATTTATATTATACATCATTATAAATTATAAAAGGTTCAAATGTTCGAAGATTATAGAGTTAAAAATTTTCCCACACCGGGAATCGAACCCGAGCCTGTTAAGCGAAAGTTAACTATCCTAGCCACTAGACCATATGGAACCATAAAGAATTATGATTTAAGAGCCACATGCATATTATTATTTCACCATACCAATTATAATAAGGCCAAAACAAAATAGTCGACATGCAACCTTACTTTTGACACATTAGTTAAATCTTCATCAGGCTTATCCGGGTTGCAGCGGTAGCTAGCAACCTAGTAAGAGACGATCACGTCCAATGTTAAGAAATATAAAAACCCATAGTTCCTTACAAAGGAGTCAGATCAAAACAAAAAGTACACCATTAGAACCGCCTTGTCCGAAACCCCTGTATAGGAAACTTTCTGTCCCTTGGCTTGAACAGCAAGGGAAATATATTGGCTTGAAAATCAAGAAAATTGACTTTAACCACGTTATTCTCCCCAAACGGGATATTTTTTTCTCTTTTCTTTTTTTTTGTATCCACAGATAGCTTGGCACTGGAACATCGTAAAGGGTTGTTCAATAGCTCATTTTAAAGGAAATTAATTGGGTTAAAAATCTATAGTAACTAAAATAAATTATTTCTAAAAGAGAATAAATTTTTCCACCAAAAACTGCATTTTCGATGTCTTTTCACACTGCAGTCTTTCAAACATAATCGTATACCAGCGGTATTATAATAAAGAACGACCTCTTGCCTATACTAAATTTTATACGCCACTTAATTATAGTATAGGTTAGTAAATCAACAGATAGCTTGGCACTGGAACATCGTAGAGAGTTGTTCAATGGCTCATTTTAAAGAAAATTAATGGGGTTAAAAACTTTTTTGTAATTAAAATAAATTATATTACAATAAAGAACGACACCTTGCCCATGTTAACTAAAACATAAATAGGGATTATATAATTTTCATCAGTGATCATGGCTGTAGAGATGGCTGAAACCTAGTCCGGGTTGCAGCGGTAGCTAGCAACCTAGTAAGAGACGATCACGTCCAATGTTAAGAAATATAAAAACCCATAGTTCCTAACAAAGGAGTCAGATCAAAACAAAAAGAACACCATTAGAACCGCCTTGTCCAAAACCCCTGTATAGGAAATTTTCTGTCCCTTGGCTTGAACAGCAAGGAAAATATATTGGCTTGAAAATCAAGAAAATTGGCAGCTATTACAACATTCTGCCTAAACGGGATATTTTTTTTCTTTTTTTCTCTTTTCTATCTTTTCCACAGATAGCTTGGCACTGGAACATCGTAGAGGGTTGTTCAATAGCTCATTTTAAAGGAAATTAATTGGGTTAAAAGTCTATAGTAACTAAAATAAATTATTTATAAAAGAGAATAAATTTTTCCACCAAAAATTGCATTTTTGATGTCTTTTCACACTGTTTGATGACTTTTCACAGTCTTTCAAACATAATCGTATACCAGCGGTAAGATTTGAACCCACGCCTCCGAAGAGACTGGTGACTAACACCAGTGCCTTGGACCACTCGGCCAGGCTTCCTCTTATAACTTGGGTTGCAGCAGTAGCTAGCAACCTAGTAAGAGAAGATCAGTCCCATGCTAAGAAATATAAATTATATTAAAGGATTATAATAAAGAACGACCTCTTGCCTATACTTTATTTTATACGCCACTTAATTATAGTATAGGTTAGTAATTCAACAGATAGCATGGCACTGGAACATCGTAGAGAGTTGTTCAACGGCTCATTTTAAAAGAAATTAATGGGGTTAAAAACCTTTTGTAATTAAAACAAATTATTTTTATTACATTAAGGAATTTTAGTTATGTTCCTTAAGAAATCATCATAAGTAAAAATTTCCCATACAGAAATTGAACTCAAGCCTACTGGGTGAGAGCTATCCCAACCTCTAGACCATATAGGATATGTTAAAATATCCGATTAATGAAGTTTATGTTAAAAGAACAATTAAAAACCTAGTTAGCTGCCTGATTATTTGAGGATCGTCTGTTACTATTCCAAAGAAGAAAAAGCCGTAGGCTTTTTCCTGTTTGTAATTTATTTTATAATAAAAAATTACAATAAAGAACGACCTCTAATTACATTTTGTAATCATGAAATATAAAATATAGTAATATAAAATATTACTAAATAACCATATATGACGTAATGAGCGACTAAAAATTGAAAAAATAAATTTTTATTTTATTTTCGTTTTCAGTTCAGAATCGGTAAAGTTATAAACTGCAAAAATACTTATGGTATCTGAGCAATAGTTTTAATCTTTTAATTTAGACTACCGCTGCAACCGCTGCTACCGCTGCAACCTATTAAGAGACGATCACGTCCAATGTTAAGAAATATAAAAACCCATAGCTCCTAAAACAGGAGTCAGATCAAAACAAAAAGTACACCATTAGAACCGCCTTGTCCGAAACCCCTGTATAGGAAACTTTCTGTCCCTTGGCTTGAACAGCAAGGGAAATATATTGGCTTGAAAATCAAGAAAATTGACTTTAACCACGTTAGTCTTCCCAAACGGGATATTTTTTTCTCTTTTCTTTTTTTGTATCCAGAGATAGCTTGGCACTGGAACATCGTAGAGGGTTGTTCAATAGCTCATTTTAAAGGAAATTAATTGGGTTAAAAATCTATAGTAACTAAAATAAATTATTTCTAAAAGAGAATAAATTTTTCCAATAAAAACTGTATTTTTGATGCAGTGACGTCATAATTACTATATAAAAAACGTCAAAACTGTAAATGGTCTCATTCATGAATACATAACGTCATACGCCGTGACGTCATAATTAGTATATAAGGAAAGTCAAAACTGAAAATTCTCTCATTCTTGATTAGAATAATGGTTAGATCAAAGCAGGCTATACGCAAGGTGAAAAAAGAGTACTACACAAACAACAGAGATAGTAACTTCAAAAGAAAAAAGCAAAGGTATTCAACCGACCAGGTGTATCGAGAAGTAATAATTGAGAGAGCAAAACAAAGGTATTCAACCGACCAGGCGTATCGAGAAGTAATAATTGAGAGAGCAAAAGAAAACAGCAAGATGTGTTATCACAATGATGAAGATTATAGACATGCAAAAACTGAGACAGCCAAACAAAAGATCAAGGAACGGTATGGTAATGATGAAGATTACCGAAACAAACATAAGAAAAAAGTTGCTACCAGAATAATGGGTAGATACTGGGGTGACAAAAGCTATAATGAAAAAATTAAATTCTCTGCGAGGTTGTACCGAAGAACGCATAAGGACAAAGGGAAATTACATTAAAGAACGACTAATTGAGTGTTATATAGAATCATTATATAGATTTCCGGGTTGCAACGGTAGCTAGCAACCTAAGAGACTATCACGCCCCATGGTAAAAACTACAGTAACGAATAACTCCTGAAAAAAGATTCAGATCAAAACAAGAAGTACACCATTAGAACTGCCTTGTCCAAAACTTCTATATAGTAAACTTGCCTTATTTTGGCTTGAATAACAAAGAAAAAATATTTTGGTTTGAAAATCAAGTTACATTAAAGAACGACTAACTGAGTGTTACATAGAATCATTATATAATTACTATATAAAAGGCCACAAAGAAACAATGGTCTCATTCATGGTTACATAATGGTTTAATCGAAGCAAGCTACACGCAAGTTAAAAAACAGTACTACACAAAATCAGAGATAGCATCTTAAAAAGAGAAAAGCAAAGGTATTCAACCGACCAGGCGTATCGAGAAGTAAAAATTGACAGAGCAAAACAAAACAACGAGGAGTGTTATCACAACGATGAAGCTTATAGACTTGCAAAAATTTAGAGAGCAAAACAAAACAGCAAGGAGTGATATCACAATGATGAAGATTATAGACATGCAAAAATTGATAGCGACAAACAGCGTTGTTATAATGATGAAGTTTATAGACATGCAAAAATTGAGACAGCCAAACAAAAGAGCAAGGAACAGTATGATAATGATAAAGATTACCGAAAAAAACATAAAAAAAAATTGCTACCAGAATAATGGGTAGATACTGGGGTGACAAAATCTATAATGAAAAAATTAAATTCTCTGCGAGGTTGTACCGAAGAACGCATCATTCAGAAATACAAGAAGATGGCAAACATGCAGGCTGATCTTCGTAAATTGAGAAACATTTTATGTATGTTTAACCAGAATCACGAAAAGTATTGAAAATTACAGATTAAAATTCTCTTTGAAAGAGCGGATACTGTTGAAAAGTCGGCTAGAAATGCTCTGGCAAAACTTCATAGTAATATCCAAAAGAAATGTTGTCAGTTTAATGAAAAACTTCCAAGGTAAGGATTTGCAACTGCGGAACAGTTTATAGATGCAATGGAAAATATTCGACAACACAGTATATATACGGAGGTGTACTATAATAAAGAACGAACTCTTTCCTATACTAATCCGGGTTGCAGCGGTAGCTAGCAACCTAGTAAGAGACGATCACGTCCAATGTTAAGAAATATAAAAACCCATAGTTCCTTAAAAAAGGAGTCAGATCAAAACAAAAAGTACACTATTAGAAACGCCTTGTCCGAAACCCCTGTATAGGAAACTTTCTGTCCCTTGGCTTGAACAGCAAGGGAAATATATTGGCTTGAAAATCAAGAAAAGTGGCAGCTACTACAACATTCTGCCTAAAAGGGATATATTTTTTTTCTTCTTTTCCACAGATAACTTGGCGCTAGAACATCGTAGAAAGTTGTTCAATGGCTCATTTTAAAGGAAATTAATTGGGTTAAAAATCTTTTGTAACTAAAATAAATTATTTCCAAGAGAGAATAAATTTTTCTATTAAAAACTACATTTTTGATGTCTTTTCATACTGCAGTCTTTTCAAAGATATTTGATTTTTGTACATAAATCATAATCGTATACCAGCGGTAAGATTTGAACCCACGCCTCCGAAGAGACTGGTGGCTAACACCAGCGCCTTGGACCACTCGGCCAATCTGCCTCTCATAACTATATATGTGAATTTGGGTTGCAGCAGTAGCTAGCAACCTAGTAAGAGACGATCAGTCCAATGCTAAGAAATATAAAAACCCAAAACTCCTAAAAATAGAGTCAGATCAAAACAAAAGTACATCATTAGAACTACCTTGTCTGAAACCCTACTAGATAATTACAGTAAGGATCGAAGTCTATCTCATAGTAACTAATGCAACGGGGAAAAGACAAGAGGTCTGTGGTATATATGACGTCATAAAAGGTTACATTTGATTCTACATTAAAATACGATCATTGGAATAACATTTCACTATCCGGGTTGCAGCGGTAGCTAGCAAGGTAGTAAGAGACGATCACGCCCCATAGTAAATCCGGGTTGCAGCGGTAGCTAGCAACCTAGTAAGAGACGATCACGTTCAATGTTAAGAAATATAAAAATCCATAACTCCCAAGAATCCAAAAATCCATCAATCGTTTTTTATAATAAAACACGACCTCTTTCCTATACTAAATTTTATACACAACTTAATTATAGTATAGGTTAGTAATTCGACAGATAGCTTGGCACTGAAACATCGTAGAGAGTTGCTCAATGGCTCATTTTAAAGGAAATTAATGGGGCTAAAAAACCTTTTGTAATTAAAACAAATTATTTTTAAAAAGAATCATTTTTTTTACAAAAAACTGCATATTTCATATTAAAGTTACATTACAACATGATCATTAAAATAACACAAACTTGCATACATTGGACATAATTAGCTGCCTGATTCTTTGAGGTTCGTCTCTTACTATTCCGAAGAAGAAAAAGACGTAGGCTTCTTCCTGTTTGTAATCAGGTATATATATAAAGGCAAGGTTTTCTTGGTAATTTTTTTATAATAAAGAACGAACTCTTTCCTATACTAAATAAGCCTATACTAGTTAATGATATAGCAATGATATCCGGGTTACAGCGGTAGCTAGCAGCCTAGTAAGAGACGATCACGTCTAGTGTTAAGATCCGGGTTGCAGCGGTAGCTAGCGACCTAGTAAGAGACGATCACGTCCAATGTTAAGAAATAAAAAAATTATAATAAAGAACGACCTCTTGCCTATACTAAGTTTTATACGTTACATCCGGGTTGCAGCGGTAGCTAGCAACCTAGTAAGAGACTATCACGGCCAATGTTAAGAAATATAAAAATTTACAATAAGGAACGAATTGTAACCCATAATAACTGAAATATTAAATGAAACAGTTCGTGTTCATAATAAAGAGCTGTCTAATGGCTCATTTTAAAGGAAATTGCTGTATATAGAAACCTTTTGTACTTAAAAATATTATAATAAAGAACGACCTCTTGCCTATCCGGGTTGCAGAGGTAGCTAGCAACCTAGTAAGAGACGATCACGTCCAATGTTAAGAAATATAAAACCCCATAGTTCCTAAAAAAAAGGAGTCAGATCAAAACAAAAAGTACACCATTAGAACCGCCTTGTCCGAAACCCCTGTATAGGAAACTTTCTGTCCCTTGGCTTGAACAGCAAGAGAAATGTGCCTTAGAGCATGTTGTGGCAGTAAAATATCAGAATATACAAGTTTGCTGGCGAACTGGTCAACCGTTAGTTACAGACCTTCTGAAACATAGGAGATGGAATAACTTTGACATGTGGTCATTTTTACGCTAGAGGTTCGACTCCCATGTACATTTTATGAGTGATGCCCTGAAGGGAGGTACAAAAGAGGTCGACCAAAACACACCTTATGATGGCAGTATGAGCAGGACTTGAGTAGAGGGAGATGTCTCTTCAACCACAGTGGGAGGGCGTTAGGACTGTAGCTCAGCTCTACGATGTCTGGTGAAGTTTTGCAGACACCCTATACGCCATTCCCGGCTACAGAGGATCTAAAGTCTAAGATAAACGACAAACTCATTACTGGACACCGACGTTGTAATCGCTAATTATATTTGATATTCAACTTTAATGTTTACAAAGACCCCTTCATCTCAGTATTGCACAATTAATTCTAACACATCAATAAGTTTCTTTAAGGAAATGTGTCGGTATTGAATGATTTTTTTGTTATGTCTTGGAGTTCGTGGAACATCTAAATGGGATATAAATCACAGCAATATTATACTGATATTGCTACTCATTTTTAAGAAAATCGTGATGAAAATATGAGAAAAATTAAAATTTAGGTTCAATTTGCTTAAACTTATTGCTAAGTGCGCCCTTTACTTTAATTTAAAAAAATACAAATCAAAAAATTGCAAAATGGTTATAACAGTTAGATTATTTATTTGAAATTTTGCACCCCTTACATTTCTGCGCCCGGGGCAAGTGTCCCCTCTTTCCCCCCTTCCCCTTAAAACCACCTCTGTTTACGAGGGTTGTTTTTTATTTATATATATATCCGATTTTCTGTAAAGGAAAGATGGGTGAATATGTAAAATTGTTTTCATTACCGAAAACAATGTGCAATCAAGGTCTCTTCTTTACATAATCACCTTGACCGGTTTAGCATTTGTCATATCTGTAACCATGCTTTTGTAATACCCTTTTCATAAAAATTTGCTGCCAATGTTTTGTTTTAGCTCAGATGATTTCTTAGAGCTCCTCCTCAGTTGGAAACACTGCCCAAAAGCAAGTTTTCAATTAAGGGTAAAGACGGAAATCTTCGGTGCTGGATAGGGACTGTTATTGTTCGTGTTCGTTTTCAAAATTTTATTTGGTTTCTGTTCAAAATTCTAAGATAGCTCAGAGTTTAGAGTAGCCAGTCCTCAAGAAGCTGTAACTTCACTAGATCTAAAACATAATATGAGCCTTTTTATGATAATCTGTGCTAATTTTTCATGTATAGTTGTGAACTTGTTTACGATGTAAATAAAACCTGCAAGTAATTGTAATTTATTCAAGTGTGGTATCTGTTTTCTTGTTATGACGTCAATTTGTTTCATGTTCTCTTTTTCCTCTTTGCTCTGTTTAAAATTGTAAGCGGTTAATAATCTTTATCATTTTAAAATTGCAAAAATAACTTGACATTAATTCTTGCGTAATACAAATCATAATATTCAAATGTAAACGAACAACATTTTAATAATCAACAGTCGAAAAAAAAACTGAAATAAACATGTTTATTCGTATTTGCAATAGTAGGTCTAAAGAACGAATATACACAAATGAAGCAAGAGATTCCATGGGGAAGTGAAAACGTTGGAAATATGTTGGAAGGTGAAATCTATAGTTACACATTGAAGCAATATAAGACGGCGCTAGTTGCATCAAAAAGTCATAATAGAACTGATCTAGAGGCTTTCTATAGGAAGGAAATAGAAAATATGATTCAATATAGAGATGAATGGCTGTGCACAACTGATTGTAGCAACCTAGATCGGAACCTTACGAATGGTACCAGCGGTTGGGAGCTGGTGATAAAAAAGGTGACTGAGAAACTTAACTGCTCCACAAGTATTTCTGCTGATGTGGAAATACCTGAGTGGATCAGTTTTTGGCAGCGTTATTGGCAGCCAAGGTTGCTCACAACTACAATAACTCAGATCGAGGAAGAGCAGATAAAAGCTGAGCTGGAACTGAATGGAACTGAACCTCATCAAATATCAGTAGCATTTCCCGAGCGAACCCCAGTTTGGGTTAACTTTCAAGTTCACCGCATTCGGTTTGAAAAAGATATAGCTGATTTTCCTAAAGATGCCGAGTTTGCACTATTAAATTCGCTAAAACCTCCCATGAACTCTGCCTCTTCCTTTGGCAAAGTTGTTGCAAAATTGCACATTCTGTTACCGAAACTAACTTATTATGAACTGAAAGTAACTTATGCTGAATACCAAGAGAAAATGGGATCGTGTATGCAACAGAAGCCGAAAAAAATTCTTTGAATGGTTAACAGAATAACTCCCTGCATTCCCTGCCATAAAGCCTGGACGGTATAAATCTTATCCGGGTTGCAGCGGTAGCTAGCAACCTAGTAAAAGACGATCACGTTCTGTACTAAAAAATGTAAAAGCCCATACTCTTGAAAATAGTGTCAGATCAGAACAAGAAGTACAATATTAGAATCTCCATGTTCGAAACCCATATATAGGAAACTTAGGTCCCTAGGCTTGACTAACGAAGAAAATCTATTGGCTTGAAAAACAAGAAAAGTTGCTGAAACCACGATATTCTGCATCGGCAGCATTTTTTTTCAGATATTATAATAAAGAACGACCTCTTGCCTATACTAAATTTTATACGACACTTAATTATAGTTTAGGTTAGTAATTCCACAGATAGCTTGGCACTGGAACATCGTAGAGAGTTGTTTAATGGCTCATTTTAAAGCAAATTAATGGGGTTAAAAACTTTTTGTAGTTATAAAACAAAATATTTTGAAATAGAATCATTTTTCTTACGAAATTATCCGGGTTGCAGCGGTAGCTAGCAATCCGGGTTGCAGCGGTAGCTAGCAACCTAGTAAGAGACGATCACGTCCAATTTTAAGAAATATAAAAACCCATAGCTCCTAAAAAAGGAGTCAGATCAAAACAAAAAGTACACCATTAGAACCGCCTTGTCCGAAACCCCTTTATAGGAAACTTTCTGTCCCTTGGCTTGAACAGCAAGGGAAATATATTGGCTTGAAAATCAAGAAAATTGACTTTAACCACGTTATTCTCCCCAAACGGGATATTTTTTTCTCTTTTCTTTTTTTGTATCCAGAGATAGCTTGGCACTGGAACATCGTAGAGGGTTGTTCAATAGCTCATCCTAAAGAAAATTAATTGGGTTAAAAATCTATAGTAACTAAAATAAATTATTTCTAAAAGAGAATAAATTTTTCCAATAAAAACTGTATTTTTGATGCAGTGACGTCATAATTACTATATAAGAAACGTCAAAACTGTAAATGGTCTAATTCATGAATACATAATGGTTAGATCAAAGCAAGCTACACGCAAGTTAAAAAATCAGTACTAAAAAATCAAGAAATTATAATAAATTACAGTAAAGAACGAAGTTCAGCCCATAGTAACTAAAGTAAGATTATAAATTTAAGACTAAAACAAGTACTTTGTTTGCTTTGGTATGAAATACTAGCAGCGTTGGGATTTGAACCCACACTTCGAAAGATACGGGTGGCTAAAACCAACGCCTTAGACCTCTCGGCCAAGCTGCCTCAGATAACTATGTGTATATCACGTATAGTGACAAAAATGATTACCCAGTATCAAATCATACAGTTCGTAGCAATACGGGTTTATATTAAAAGGCGATCATTAGGAGAACAAACAATTGAATACATTGGACTTAGTTCACTGCCTGATTTTTTTGAAAATTGTCTCTTACTACTCCAAAGAAGAAAAAGCCGTAGGCTTTTTCCTGTTTGTAATCAGGCCTTACATAATCTGGGTTGTCAAACAGTTCGTGTTATAGTAAAGAGCGATAACTAGCCTATGGTTATGTAAAGGAATATAAATGGGGACAGAAGTGTTATGTATGAAAAGATGTATGAAATTTGTATATCCGGGTTGCAGCGGTAGCTAGCAACCTAGTAAGAGACGATCACGTCCAATGTTAAGAAATATAAAAACCCCTAACTCCTAGAAAAATAGTCAGATCAAAACAAAAAGTACACCATTAGAACCGCCTTGTCCGAAACCCCTATAAAGGAAACTTACCACCCTTTGGCTTGAATAACAAAGAAAATATATTGGCTTGAAAATCAAGAAAATTGACTTTAACCACGTTATTCTGCACAAACGGGATATTTTTTTCTTTCTTTTGTTTCCAGAGATAGCTTGGCACTGGAACATTGTAGAGAGTTGTTCAATGGCTCATTTTAAAGGAAATCTCTAGATCTAGCGCCTTTTGCCCTTAATTTTTTTTTATTAATTATTTTTCACGAAAAACTTAATTTTGTATAGACAATATTGATCAATGACGTCATAGTCATTGGATGTAGTACATAAAGGCTCGATCATCGAATTTAAGCTGAAACTAAGTAAAGGACAATTATGCCTCCATATATTCAAAGTGATGTATAAGATTTCCCATTACATCTGTAAACTGTTCCACAGTTGCCGGTCCATACCATGGAAGCTTTTCACTAAACATGCAACTTTTCTTTTGGATATTACTATGAAGTTTTGCGAAAGCATCTCTAGCTGACTTTTCAACAAAATCTATTCTTTCAGAGATAATTTTAATCTTTAATTTTGAATATTTTCGTCATCCCGGTAAAACATTCGTAAAATTTTTCTCAGTTTACAAAGATCAGCCAGTGCGTTCTTTGCAGCTTGTGTAAACTGCAAAAATATCCATGGTATCCGAGCAATAGTTTGAATATTTCAATACAAGCTGGAAAAATACCTTAAAATGTTAAAATTAGTTTTATTTTTGGTTAGGTTCTAACTACCCAATGTGGGATTGACTATTATAATAAAGATCGAAATCTTCCATATACTAACTTGCATACGCAACTTCACTATAGTTAAGATTAGAGTATTTATATTATACATCATTATAAATTATAAAAGGTTCAAATGTTCGAAGATTATAGAGTTTAAAATTTTCCCACACCGGGAATCGAACCCGAGCCTGTTAAGCGAAAGTTAACTATCCTAGCCACTAGACCATATGGAACCATAAAGAATTATGATTTAAGAGCCATATGCATATTATTATTTCACCATACAAATTATAATAAGGCCAAAACAAAATAGTCGACATGCAACCTTACTTTTGACACATTAGTTAAATCTTCATCAGGCTTATCCGGGTTGCAGCGGTAGCTAGCAACCTAGTAAGAGACGATCACGTCCAATGTTAAGAAATATAAAAACCCATAGTTCCTTACAAAGGAGTCAGATCAAAACAAAAAGTACACCATTGGAACCGCCTTGTCCGAAACCCCTGTATAGGAAACTTTCTGTCCCTTGGCTTGAACAGCAAGGGAAATATATTGGCTTGAAAATCAAGAAAATTGACTTTAACCACGTTATTCTCCCCAAACGGGATATTTTTTTCTTTTTTTTTTTTTTGTATCCAGAGATAGCTTGGCACTGGAACATCGTAGAGGGTTGTTCAATAGCTCATTTTAAAGGAAATTAATTGGGTTAAAAATCTATAGTAACTAAAATAAATTATTTCTAAAAGAGAATAAATTTTTCCACCAAAAACTGCATTTTCGATGTCTTTTCACACTGCAGCCTTTCAAACATAATCGTATACCAGCGGTATCCGGGTTGCAGCGGTAGCTAGCAACCTAGTAAGAGACGATCACGTCCAATGTTAAGAAATATAAAAACCCATAGTTCTTAAAAAAAGAGTCAGATCAAAACAAAAAGTACACCATTAGAACTGCCTTGTCCGAAACCCCTGCATAGTAAAATTTCTGTCCCTTGGCTTGAACAGCAAGGGAAATATATTGGCTTGAAAATCAAGAAAAGTGGCAGCTACTACAACATTCTGCCTAAACGGGATATTTTTTTCTTTTTTTTTCTTTTTTCTTTTCCACAGATAGCTTGGCACTGGAACATCGTAAAGGGTTGTTCAATAGCGCATTTTAAAGGAAATTAATTGGGTTAAAAATCTATAGTAACTAAAATAAATTATTTCTAAAAGAGAATAAATTTTTCCACCAAAAACTGCATTTTCGATGTCTTTTCACACTGCAGTCTTTCAAACATAATCGTATACCAGCGGTAAGAATTGAACCCATATAATAAAGAACGACTTCTTGCCTATACTAAATTTTATACGCCACTTAATTATAGTATAGGTTAGTAATTCAACAGATAGTATAATAAAGAACGACCTCTTGCCTATACTAAATTATATAGTTATAATAAAGAGTATGTTAGTAAATCACTGAAATAACAAACCATTCCATACATTGGACTTAGTTAGCTACTTGATTGTTTGAGTTTCGTCTCTTACTATTTAAAAGAAGAAAAAGCCGTAGGCTTTTTCCTGTTTGTATTTATAGTTAAAATATAATAAAGATCGAACTCTTCCCTATACTAACTTGCATAGGCAACTTCACTATAGTGAAGATTACAGTATTTATATTATACATCATTATAAATTATAAAATTATAATGAAGAATGACCTCTTGCCTATACTAAATTTTATATGCCGCTTAATTATAGTATAGGTTTTATCCGGGTTGCAGCGGTAGCTAGCAACCTAGTAAGAGACGATCACGTCCAATGTTAAGAAATATAAAAACCCATAACTCATAAAAAAAAGTCAGATCAAAACAAAAAGTACACCACTAGAACCGCCTTGTCCGAAACCCCTGTATAGGAAACTTTCTGTCCCTTGGCTTGAACAGCAAGGGAAAAATATTGGCTTGAAAATCGAGAAAATTGACTTTAACCACGTTATTCTCCCCAAACGAGATATTTTTTTCTTTTTTTTTTTCTTTTTTGTATCCAGAGATAGCTTGGCACTGGAACATCGTAGAGGGTTGTTCAATAGCTCATTTTAAAGGAAATTAATTGGGTTAAAAATCTATAGTAACTAAAATAAATTATTTCTAAAAGAGAATAAATTTTTCCAATAAAAACTGTATTTTTAATGCAGTGACGTCATAATTACTATATAAGAAACGTCAAAACTGTAAATGGTCTCATTCATGAATACATAATGGTTAGATCAAAGCAAGCTACACACAAGTTAAAAAATCAGTACTAAAAAATCAAGAAAAGTGGCAGCTACTACAACATTCTGCCTAAACGGGGTATTTTTTTTCTCTTTTCTTTGTTTCCAGTATACTAAACGGGATTTTTCCACCAAAAACTGCATTTTGATGTCTTTTCACACTGCAGTCTTTCAAACATAATCGTATACCAGCGGTAAGAATTGAACCCACGCCTCTGAAGAGACTGGTGGCTAACACCAGTGCCTTGGACCACTCAGCCAGGCTGCCTCTCATAAATAAATATATATGTGAATTTGGGTTGCAGCAGTAGCTAGCAACCTAGTAATAGACGATCAGTCCAATGCTAAGAAATATAAAAACCCAAAACTCCTAAAAATAGAGTCAGATCAAAACAAAAGTACATCATTAGAAATACCTTGTCTGAAACCCTACTAGATAAATATTGAATGTCGTCATAGTTTTATATTAGAGCTATGACGTGAATAGAGTGACGTCATAATTAGCATATAAGGAAAGAAAAAACTGAAAATTCTCTCATTCTTGATTAGAATAATGGTTAGATCAAAGCAGGCTATACGCAAGTTGAAGAAAGAGTACTACACAAACAACAGAGATAGTAACTTGAAAAGAAAAAAGCAAAGGTATTCAACCGACCAGGTGTATCGAGAAGTAATAATTGAGAGAGCAAAACAAAGGTATTCAACCGACCAGGCGTATCGAGAAGTAATCAAACAAAACAGCAAGATGTGTTATCACAATGATGAAGATTATAGACATGCAAAAATTCAGACAGCCAAACAAAAGATCAAGGAACGGTATGGTAATGATGAACATTACAGAGAAGCAAGAATTGAGCAGGCTAAACAAAAGATCAAGGAGCGTTATCACAATGATAAACTTTATAGAGAAGCAACAATTGAGCAGGCTAGACAAAAGAGCAGGGAACGGTATGATAATGATGAAGATTACCGAAACAAACATAAGAAAAAAGTTGCTACCAGAATAATGGGTAGATACTTTATAATAAAGAACGACCTCTTGCCTATACTAAATTTTATACGCCACTTAATTATAGTATAGGTTAGTAATTCAACAGATAGCATGGCACTGGAACATCGTAGAGAGTTGTTCAATGGCTCATTTTAAAGGAAATTAATTGGGTTAAAAACCTTTTGTAATTAAAACAAATTATTTTTATTACATTAAGAAATTTTAATTATATTCTTTAAGAAATCATCATAAGTAAAAATTTCCCGTACGGAAATTGAACTCAAGCCTGCTGGGTGACAGATATCCCAACCTCTAGACCATATAGGATATATTAATACGTAAGGGATCGTACAATAAAGAACGACCTCTTGCCTATACTATATTTTATACGCCACTTAATTATAGTATAGGATAGTAATTCAACAGATAGCTTGGCACTGGAACATCGTAGAGAGTTATTCAATTGCTCATTTTAATGGAAATTAATGGGGTTAAAAACCTTTTGTTTTTAAAATAAATTATTTTTATTACATTATGAAATTTTATTTATACAATAAAGAACGACACCTTGTCCATGTTAACTAAAACATAAATAGGGATTATGTAATTTTCAATAGTATCATGGCTGTAGAGATGGCTGATCCGGGTTGCAGCGGTAGCTAGCAACCTAGTAAGAGACGATCACGTCCAATGTTAAGAAATATAAAAACCCATAGTTCTTAAAAAAAGAGTCAGATCAAAACAAAAAGTACACCATTAGAACCGCCTTGTCCGAAACCCCTGCATAGTAAAATTTCTGTCCCTTGGCTTGAACAGCAAGGGAAATATATTGGCTTGAAAATCAAGAAAAGTGGCAGCTACTACAACATTCTGCCTAAACGGGATATTTTTTTCTTTTTTTTTTCTTTTTTCTTTTCCACAGATAGCTTGGCACTGGAACATCGTAAAGGGTTGTTCAATAGCGCATTTTAAAGGAAATTAATTGGGTTAAAAATCTATAGTAACTAAAATAAATTATTTCTAAAAGAGAATAAATTTTTCCACCAAAAACTGCATTTTTGACGTCTTTTCACACTGCAGTCTTTCAAACATAATCGTATACCAGCGGTAAGAATTGAACCCATGCCTCTGAAGAGACTGGTGGCTAACACCAGTGCCTTGGACCACTCGGCCAGGCTGCCTCTCATAAATAAATATATATGTGAATTTGGGTTGCAGCAGTAGCTAGCAACCTAGTAATAGACGATCAGTCCAATGCTAAGAAATATAAAAACCCAAAACTCCTAAAAATAGAGTCAGATCAAAACAAAAGTACATCATTAGAAATACCTTGTCTGAAACCCTACTAGATAAATAATGAACGTCATCATAGTTTTATATTAGAGCTATGACGTGAATAGAGTGACGTCATAATTAGTATATAAGGAAAGTCAAAACTGAAAATTCTCTCATTCTTGATTAGAATAATGGTTAGATCGAAGCA
Source organism: Artemia sinica (assembly GCA_027921565.1). Lineage (NCBI taxonomy): Eukaryota > Metazoa > Arthropoda > Branchiopoda > Anostraca > Artemiidae > Artemia > Artemia sinica. The sequence continues at coordinate 53,752,460 of CM051267.1, forward strand.
AGCTATACGCAATTTGAAGAAAGAGTACTACACAAACAACAGAGCTAGTATCTTGAAAAGAGAAAAGCAAAGGTATTCAACCGATCAGGCGTATCGAGAAGTAAAAATTGAGAGAGCAAAACAAAGGTATTCAACCGACCAGGCGTATCGAGAAGTAATAAGTGAGAGAGCAAAAGAAAACAGCAAGATGTGTTATCACACTGATGAAGATTATAGACATGCAGAAATTGAGACAGCCAAACAAAAGATCAAGGAACGGTATGGTAATGATGAACATTACAGAGAAGCAAGAATTGAGCAGGCTAAACAAAAGATCAAGGAGCGTTATCACAATGATAAACTTTATAGAGAAGCAACAATTGAGCAGGCTAGACAAAAGAGCAGGGAACGTTATCACAATGATGAAGATTATAGACATGCAAAAATTGAGACAGCCAAACAAAAGATCAAGGAACGGTATGGTAATGATGAACATTACAGAGAAGCAAGAATTGAGCAGGCTAGACAAAAGATCAAGGAGCGTTATCACAATGATAAACTTTATAGAGAAGCAACAATTGAGCAGGCTAGACAAAAGAGCAGGGAACGGTATGATAATGATGAAGATTACCGAAACAAACATAAGAAAAAAGTTGCTACCAGATAATGGGTAGATACTGGGGTGACAAAAGCTATAATGAAAAAATTAAATTCTCTGCGAGGTTGTACCGAAGAACGCATAAGGACAAAGGGAAAAATTACATTCAGAAATACAAGAAGATGGCAAAATTACAATAAAGAACGACACCTTGCCCATGTTAACTGAAACATAAATAGGGATTATGTAATTTCCAATAGTATCATGGCTGTAGAGATGGCTGAAACCTAGTTACAATAAAAAACGATCATTGGAATAACAAAAAATTGCATACCTTTGGAATTAGCTAGCTACTTGATTATTTGAGAATCGTCTCTTACTATTTAAAAGAAGAAAAAGCCGTAGGCTTTTTCCTGTGTGTATTACAGTAAAGAACGAACTTCCAGCCCATAGTAATCCGGGTTGCAGCGGTAGCTAGCAACCTAGTAAGAGACGATCACGTCCAATGTTAATCATATACAAGAATGATTGTTGGTGAATTACTATAAAGAACGAACTCATGCCTATACAAACTTGTATAGTGGGACATAAGGATCGATCATAAATGATGCTAGCTAAGAGGATCTCGCGTAGTAGTTATCCGGGTTGCAGCGGTAGCTAGCAACCTAGTAAGAAACGATCACCTCCAATGTTAAGAAATATAAAACCCCCCAACTCCTAAAAAAAGAGTCAGATCGAAACAAAAAGTACACCATTAGAACCGCCTTGTCCGAATCCTCTATAAAGAAAACTTACCGCCCTTTGGCTTGAATAACAAAGAAAATATATTGGCTTGAAAATCAAGAAAATTGACTTTTACCACGTTATTCTCCACAAACGGGATATTTTTTTCTTTCCGCTTTTTTTTCCTGCTCAGCTAGCTGGGCACTGGAAAATCATAGAGAGCTGTATAATAGCTCATTTTAAAGGAAATTGCGACATCTAGTCACTTTTGTATTTAAAAATAAAATACTTTTTAAAGTAGAATCAATTTTGTCAAAAAAATTGCATTTTTGATGTATTTTCATACTGCAGTCTTTTCAAAGATATTTGAATTTTGAAGCAATAAAATAGTCCATGGTAATGAACTCTATAGTAATAATAGCTACTTGTCTCAATAGTAACCGAAACTCCTGGAACCAAAATTTTCTTTTTTGGCTTAATCGCTAAAATTTTACATTAAAGAACCATCTGTAGTCCATAGTAACCAAAGTGTTATAAGGAATCATTATATGTATGATGATGCAAAACATATTTATTTTTAAATAATTCAATCCGGGTTTCAGCGGTAGCTAGCAACCTAGTAAGATTTACAATAAGGAACGAACTGTAACTCAGCGTACAGCTAGGTAAAGCTAGTTGCAGCGGTAGCTAGGAAACTTTATAGAGAAGCAACAATTAAGTAAGCTAGACAAAAGAGCAAGGAACGCTATGATAATGATGAAAATTACAGAGAAGCAACAATAATAAAGAACGAACTCTTGCCTATACTAATAAATAAAGGATCAAAATCCGGGTTGCAGCGGTAGCTAGCAACCTAGTAAGAGACGATCACGTCCAATGTTAAGAAATATAAAAACCCATAGTTCCTAATAAAGGAGTCAGATCAAAACAAAAAGTACACCATTAGAACCGCCTTGTTCGAAACCCCTGTATAGTAAACTTTCTGTCCCTTGGCTTGAACAGCAAGGGAAATATATTGGCTTGAAAATCAAGAAAATTGACTTTAACCACGTTATTCTCCCCAAACGGGATATTTTTTTCTTTTTTCTTTTTTTTTTTTCTTTTCCACAGATAGCTTGGCACTGGAACATCGTAGAGGGTTGTTCAATAGCTCATTTTAAAGTAAATTAATTGGGTTAAAACCTTTTGTAACTAAAATAGATTATTTCTAAAAGAGAATAAATTTTTCCACCAAAAACTGCATTTTCGATGTCTTTTCACACTCCAGTCTTTCAAACATAATCGTATACCAGCGGTAAGATTTGAACCCACGCCTCCGAAGAGACTGGTGGCTAACACCAGTGCCTTGGACCACTCGGCCAGGCTGCCTCTCATAAATAAATATATATGTGAATTTGGGTTGCAGCAGTAGCTAGCAACCTAGTAAGAGATGATCAGTCCAATGCTAAGAAATATAACAAAACTCCTAAAAATAGAGTCAGATCAAAACAAAAGTACATCATTAGAATTACCTTGTCTGAAACCCTACTAGATAAATAATGAATGTCATCATAGTTTTATATTAGAGCTATGACGTGAATAGAAAAACATGAAATTATATTGTTGTTTCTGAAGACGTCATGAAATAATATCATTGCTCTATGACGTCAACAAAATCATTACGCTGTGACGTCATAATTACTACTTAAGAACTACAAAGATGAAAATGTTCTCATTCATAATTACATAATGGTTTCAATCATCCGGGTTGCAGCGGTAGCTAGCAACCTAGTAAGAGACGATCACGTCCAATGTTAAGAAATATAAAAACCCATAGTTCCTAACAAAGGAGTCAGATCAAAACAAAAAGTACACCATTAGAACCGCCTTGTCCGAAACCCCTGTATAGGAAACTTTCTGTCCCTTGGCTTGAACAGCAAGGGAAATATATTGGCTTGAAAATCAAGAAAATTAACTTTAACCACGTTATTCTCCCCAAACGGGATATTTTTTTCTTTTTTTTTCTTTTCCACAGATAGCTTGGCACTGGAACATCGTAGAGGGTTGTTCAATAGCTCATTTTAAAGTAAATTAATTGGGTTAAAAACCTTTTGTAACTAAAATAAATTATTTCTAAAAGAGAATAAATTTTTCCACCAAAAACTGCATTTTCGATGTCTTTTCACACTCCAGTCTTTCAAACATAATCGTATACCACCGGTAAGATTTGAACCCACGCCTCCGAAGAGACTGGTGGCTAACACCAGTGCCTTGGACCACTCGGCCAGGCTGCCTCTCATAAATAAATATATATGTGAATTTGGGTTGCAGCAGTAGCTAGCAACCTAGTAAGAGATGATCAGTCCAATGCTAAGAAATATAACAAAACTCCTAAAAATAGAGTCAGATCAAAACAAAAGTACATCATTAGAATTACCTTGTCTGAAATACATAAAGGATCGATGTCAGTCAAGACGATCTAATGTAGTACTAATTAATAGAATTTTTATTTAGACTTTAAATAGATAATTGTGTAAGAACTACCTCCGACAGGATTTGAACCTGCAACCTTCGGAGTAGAACTCCAACACACTATCCACTGCGCCAAGCAGTCTTTCAAGGAATTACAGTAAAGAACGATCTCTCTCCCATAGTAACTGATATGTTACATTAAAAGAATAAAAATTTATTGCATGTATTGGACTTAGTTAGCTACTTGATCGTTTGAGGTTCGTCTCTTACTATTTCAAAGAAGATCCGGATTGCAGCGGTAGCTAGCAACCTAGTAAGAGACGATCACGTCCAATGTTAAGAAATATAAAAACCCATAGTTCCTAACAAAGGAGTCAGATCAAAACAAAAAGTACACCATTAGATATAATAAAGATCGAACTCTTCCCTATACTAACTTGCATAGGCAACTTCACTATAGTTAAGATTACAGTATTTATATTATACATCATTATAAATTATGAAAGGTTCAAATTGTTCGAAGATTATAGAGTTAAAAATTTTCCACACCGGGAATCGAACCCGGGCCAGTTGAGTGAAAGTTAACTATCCTAGCCACTAGAATATATGGGACCATAAAGAAGTATGATTTAAGAACCATATGCATATTATTATTTCACCATACCAATTATAATAAGGCCAAAACAAAATCGTAGACTTGCAACCTTACTTTTGACACATTAGTTAAATCTTAATCAGACTTAAAAAATGTTTTGCTAGTTTTACATTATAAAAGACGATTATAGTAAAGAACCAACTCTGCTGAATTAATAATAATTCATTCAATCTTGAAAACAAGGAATTACAGCAGAGACTTATGTGTTTTTATAAGTGAGCTACAAGTTTTAAAAAAACTCCACCGAGATTTGAACTCTGATCTCAAGATTCATTGTCAGGAGTGCTAGCCATTACACCATAAAACCTTGATATCAGAAATTGTTCAAACAGTATATGATGCAGACATATTTTATGCTGAGCCATGTTTCTTTTACAATATTTAATGCGACATAGATGTTATATTATCCGGGTTGCAGCGGTAGCTAGCAACCTAGTAAGAGACGATCACGTCCAATGTTAAGAAATATAAAAACCCATAGTTCCTAACAAAGGATTTAGATCAAAACAAAAAGTACACCATTAGACCCGGCTTGTCCGAAACCCCTGTATAGTAAACTCTCTGTCCCTTGGCTTAAACAGCAAGGGAAATATATTGGCTTGATACATTTAAGGTCAATATAGTGGAATAACATACCACTGCATACATTGGACTTAGTTAGCTACTTGATTGCTTGAGGTTCGTCTCTTACTATTTCAAAGAAGAAAAAGCCTTAGGCTTTTTCCTGTTTGTAATGATATAGTAACATTAAAGGACGAACTATAGCCCATAGTTACTGGAATTCGGGGTGCAGCGGAAGCTAGCAACCTAGTAAGAGACGATCCATATATAAAAACCCATTACTCCTAAAAAAAAGTCAGATCAAAACAAAAAGTACACCATTAGAACTGCCTTATCCAAAATCTTATAAAGGAAACTTACCGCCCTTTGGCTTGAATAACAAAGAAAATATATTGGCTTGAAAGTCAAGAAAATTGACTTTAACCACGTTATTCTCCACAAACGGTTAATTTCTTCTTTCCGCTTTTTCTTTCTCCTTAGCTAGCTGGGCACTGGAAAATCATAGAGAGCTGTATAATAGCTCATTTTAAAGGAAATTGCTACATCTAGTCACTTTTGTAATTAAAAATAAAATACTTTTTAAAGTAGAATCAATTTTGTCAAAAAAAATTGCATTTTTGATGTATTTTCATACTACAGTCTTTTCAAAGATATTTGAATTTTGAAGCAATCAAACAGTTCATGGTTATGAACTCTATAGTAATAATAGCTACTTGTCTCAATAGTAACCAAAACTCTAAAGAACGAAATTTTGATACCAATTATAATAAAGATCGAACTCTTCCCTATACTAACTTGCATACGCAACTTCACTATAGTTAAGATTAAAGTATTTATATTATGCATCATTATAAATTATAAAAGGTTCAAATGTTCGAAGATTATAGAGTTAAAAATTTTCCCACCCCGGGAATCGAACCCGAGCCTGTTAAGTGAAAGTTAACTATCCTAGCCACTAGACCATATTGAACCCTAAAGAAGTATGATTTAAGAGCCATATGCGTATTATTATTTCACCATACCAATTATAATAAGGCCAAAACAAAATCGTCGACTTGCAACCTTACTTTTGACACATTAGTTAAATCTTCATCAGGCTTAAAAAATGTTTTGCTAGTTTTACATGAAAGAACAAACCTTAGTCCAAATACAATAATTATAATAAAGAACGACCTCTTGCCTATACTAAATTTTATACGCCACTTAATTATAGTATAGGTTAGTAATTCAACAGATAGCTTGGCCCTAGAACGTCGTAGAGAGTTGTTCAATGGCTCATTTTAAAGAAAATTAATGGGGTTAAAAACTTCTTGTAATTAAAATAAATTATATCCGGGTTGCAGCGGTAGCTAGCGACCTAGTAAGAGACGATCACGTCCAATGTTAAGAAATATAAAAACCCATAGTTCCTAACAGAGGAGTCAGATCAAAACAAAAAGTACACCATTAGAACCGCCTTGTCCAAAACCCCTGTATAAGAAACTTTCTGTCCCTTGGCTTGAACAGCAAGGGAAATATATTGGCATGAAAATCAAGAAAATTGACTTTAACCACGTTATTCTCCCCAAACGGGATATTTTTTTCTTTTTTCTTTTTTTTTCTTTTTCTTTTCCACAGATAGCTTGGCACTGGAACATCGTAGAGGGTTGTTCAATAGCTCATTTTAAAGGAAATTAATTGGGTTAAAAATCTATAGTAACTAAAATAAATTATTTCTAAAAGAGAATAAATTTTTCCACCAAAAACTGCATTTTTGATGTCTTTTCACACTGCAGTCTTTCAAACATAATCGTATACCAGCGGTAAGATTTGAACCCACTCCTCCGAAGAGACTGGTGGCTAACACCAGTGTCTTGGACCACTCGGCCAGGCTGCCTCTCATAAATAAATATATATGTGAATTTGGGTTGCAGCAGTAGCTAGCAACCTAGTAAGAGACGATCAGTCCCATGCTAAGAAATATAACAAAACTCCTAAAAATAGAGTAAGATCAAAACAAAAGTACATCATTAGAACTACCTTGTCTGAAACCCTACTAGATAAATAATGAATGTCGTAGCTTTATATTAGAGCTATGAAGTGAATAGAAAAACACAAAATTATATTGTTGTTTCTGATGACGTCATGAAATAATATCATTGCGCCTTGACGTCAATAAAATCATTACGCCTTGACGTCATAATTACTACTTAAGAACGGCACAGATGTAAATTCTCTCATTCTTGATTAGAATAATGGTTAGATCGAAGCAAGCTATAAGCAATTTGAAAAAACAGTACTACACAAACAACAGAGATAGTATCTTGAAAAGAGAAAAGCAAAGGTATTCAACCGACCAGGCGCATCGAGAAGTAAAAATTGAGAGAGCAAAACAAAGGTATTCAACCGACCAGGCGTATCGAGAAGTAATAATTGAGAGAGCAAAATTGCAGTAAAGAACGATCTCTCGCCAATAGTAACTGATATACGGTGGCACCAGGGGTAGCTACAAGTACATAAAAGGATCGATAGGGTTCATCGTAAATGCAATGCCCCCCCCCTTAGTCATAGGATCTTAATGAAAATCACACCATCAGATTCTGCGTATCAGAGAACCTTTTGTAGGGGTTTCAAGCTCCTATCTGCAAATATGTGGAATTTTTTATTTTTTGCCAGAAGAAAGATCACAGATAAGTGTTTATTTGTTGTTTTTTCACCATGGCGATTGTAGCAACCTAGAGGTCCTAGAATGTTGCGTTCAAATGGAAATTGAAAGTTCTAGTACATTTTTTAATTAAAAACATTGAATTTTAAAAATATATTTTACAAAGATATGCATTTTTGATGTCTTTTCATACTGCAGTCTTTTCATAGATATTTGATCTCTGAAGCAATTAAAGAGTTCGCGACGAAATGTTTAGTAAGAGTCACTCGTCTTAATAGTAACCGAAACTCCAAAAAGTGGGCTTTACATTATTTTTGGACTTATTCCTCATCAATCGGTTCAGCTCGTATTTTTTACGGAAAGCTCGTATTTTTTACGGAAAACTTAATTTTTTATTATAATAAAGAACGAACTCTATTATAATAATCCGGGTTGCAGCGGTAGCTAGCAACCTAGTAAGAGACGATCACGTCCAATGTTAAGAAATATACAAACCCATAACTCCTAAAAAAGAGTCAGATCAAAACAAAAAGTACACCATTAGAATTGCCTTGTCCGAAATTCCTATAGGGGAAACTTACCGCCCTTTGGCTTGAATAACATTACAGTAAAGAACGATCTCTCGCCCATAGTAACTGATATACGGTGGTTCCAGGGGTATTTTCCAGGTTTTATCCGGGTTGCAGCGGTAGTTATCAACCTAGTAAGAGACGATCACGTCCAATGTTAAGAAATATACAAACCCATAACTCCTAAAAAAGAGTCAGATCAAATTCAAAAGTACACCATTAGAACCGCCTTTTCCTAAACACCTGTATAGTAAACTTTCTGTCCCTTGGCTTGAACAGCAAGGGAAATATATTGGCTTGAAAATCAAGAAAAGTGGCAGCTACTACAACATTCTGCCTAAACGGGATATTTTTTTTCTTTTTTTCTTTTTTTCTTTGTTTACATAAAGGATTGATATAGTTCATCGTAAATGGTTTAAGTTGAGGAGTTATTAATAGAAGATTTGTTTAGACTTTAGCCCATTAATGCTCAATGTTCCCATTTGGGAACATCTCATTTGGATATTTTAGCTACAAGGTAGAAGCTTGGGCAAGTATTTTATAATCTGGGTTGCAGCGGTAGCTACCAACCTAGTAAGAGACGACCACGTCCAATGTTAAGAAATAAAAAAAACCATAACTCCTAAAAAAAAGTCATATCGAAACAAAAAGTACACCAATAGAACCTGCCATATCTGAAACCCCTGAATAGGAAACTTTCTGTCATTTGACTTTAACAGCAAGGGAAATATATTGGCTTGAAAATTTACATTAAAAGACAATCAATTGAATATATAGTAAAGAACGAACTCGGCCCAAAAACTGAACCCTGTGACTCATTAATATTATCTTCATTATTTTAGCTAGGATGGAAATAAAACGAGTTTTTTTTAATTAAAGGATATTGCTTATAATTCAATATAATAAGAGTTCTTCCAGACGGGGAATCGAAACCCGTTCTCCCAAGTGACAAGCGTGTCTACTTATCATTAGACTATCGAAAAACTATAAAAAAAAGTTACATATAAGACATGGTAATAATTTTGTTAATCCACAAAAATCATAAAAGGATTACACTAAGGAACGAACTGTATCCAATAGTAATCCGGGTAGCAGTGGAATCTAGCAACCTACAAGTTGCAGTGGTAGCTAGCAACCTAGTAAGAAACGATCACTTTCAATGTTAAGAAATATAAAACCCATTACTCCTAAAAAAAAGGTCAGATCAATACAAAAAGTAAACCATTAGAACCGCCTTGTCTGAAACCCTTATATAGGAAACTTTCTGTCCTTTGGCTTGAACAGCAAGGGAAATATATTGGCTTGAAAATCAAGAAAAGTGGCGGCTACTACAACCTTCTGCCTGAACGGTATATTTTTTTCTTTCTTCTTTCTTTCTTTTCTACAGATAGTTTGGCAATGGAACATTGTAGAGAGTTGTTCAAAAGCTCATTTTAAAGAAAATTAATTGGGTTAAAAATATTTTGTAATTAAAATAGATTATTTCTAAAACAGAATAAATTTTTCCACTAAAAACTGCATTTTTGATGTCTTTTCATACTGCAGTCTTTTCCAAGGTATTTGATTTTTGTACATAAATCATAGTCGTATACCAGTGGTAATATTTGACCCCACGCATCCGAGGAGACTGGTGGCTAACACCAGCACCTTGGACCACTCGGCCACGTTGCCTCTCATTACTATATATGTGAATCCGGGTTGCAGCAGTAGCTAGCGAGATAGTAAGAGACGATCTGTCCAATGCTAAGAAATACTAAAACCTAGAACTCCTAAAAATAGTCAGATAAAAACAAAAGTACATCATTAGAACCACCTAGTCTGAAACCCTACTAGATAAATAATGCATGTCGTCCTAGTTTTATTAGAGCTATAGCGTGAATAGAAAAACACGACATTATGTTGTTGTTTCTTAAGACGTCATGAAATAATATCATTACGCTATGACGTCATGAAATAAAATCATTACGCCAAGAAGTCATGATTACTATATAAAAGGCCACAAAGAAACAATGGTTGCATTCATGGTTACATAATGGTTTAATCGAAGCAAGCTACACGCAAGTTAGAAAATAGTAATACACAAAATCACAGATAGCATCTTGAAAAGAGAAAAGCAAAGGTATTCAACCGACCAGGCGTATCGAGAAGTAACAATTGAGAGAGCAAAACAAAACAGCAAGGAGTGTTATCACAATGATGAAGCTTATAGACTTGCGAAAATTTAGAGAGCAAAACAAAACAGCAAGGAGTGTTATCACAATGATGAAGATTTAAGATATGCAAAAATTGATAGTGACAAACAGCGTTATTATAATGATGAAGTTTAAAGACATGCAAAAATTGAGACAGCCAAACAAAAGAGCAAGGAACTGTATGATAAGGATAAAGATTACCGAAAAAAACATAAAAAATTGCTACCAGAATAATGGGTAGATACTGGGGTGACAAAAGCTACAATGAAAAAATTAAATTCTCTGCGAGGTTGTACCGAAGAACGCATCATTCAGAAATACAAGAAGATGGCAAACATGCAGGCTGATCTTCGTAAATTGAGAAACATTTTATGTATGTTTAACCAGAATCAAGAAAAGTATTCAAAATTACAGATTAAAAATCTCTTTGAAAGAGCGGATACTGTTGAAAAGTCGGCTAGAAATGCTCTGGCAAAACTTCATAGTAATATCCAAAAGAAATGTTGTCAGTTTAATGAAAAGCTTCCAAGGTAAGGATTAGCAACTGCGGAACAGTTTATAGATGCAATGGAAAATATTCGACAACACAGTATATATACGGAGGCGTACTTCTTAAGAAATTCGTATATTAATTTTGGAAGGAGCAATTGCAGTTTATGTAGCAGTAATAAAAATATATATACAAGCCTACCTATCAACAGCGAGTAAAAAAGCAATGTTATTCAATTATAGTGAAAACGAACCTGTTAGGGTTATTAGTATATGTCTTTGTAAGACTAATGATTTAGAACAAATTCCTGGATTATCTCCTCAAGAAAAAAAAAATTTGTAACTGTGTTTCAAACAGTTCTTTTAGTTCTACTGAATATTTGGCAAAAGATGCTCTGTGTTGTAGAACAAGCCGTCCTGAAAAGTACAAGACAACTATTGAAAAATGCTCTGAAACTAGATCTGACAAGGAAATTATGATGGCTGAAGTCACCTATAAAAATCTGAGTAAACATTCTAAAACAAAAATTGGGCAGCAGGTTACATGGCAATGTCATCCTGATATCTGCAAGCTCTATCCGTTGGATATTGAATTATGTCAAATTCTTTTTGAAATCCTTGAAAATAATATAGTATTAAAATTTTCAACTGACAAATTGGATAATTTCTACCTTGGCGGCTTGGATTATTGTGAAATCATCAATTACAGGGACACAAGAAAACATGGGCATTCATTGTATCCGGGTTGCAGCGGTAGCTAGCGACCTAGTAAGAGACGATCACCTCCAATGTTAAGAAATATAAAACCCCCCAACTCCTAAAAAAAGAGTCAGATCAAAACAAAAAGTACACCATTAGAACCGCCTTGTCCAAACCCTCTATAAAGGAAACTTACCGCCCTTTGGCTTGAATAACAAAGAAAATATATTGGCTTGAAAATCAAGAAAATTGACTTTTACCACGTTATTCTCCACAAACGGGATATTTTTTTCTTTTTGATTTTCCTCCTCAGCTAGCTAGGCACTGGAAAATCATGGAGAGCTGTATAATAGCTCATTTTAAAGGAAATTGCAACATCTAGTGCCTTTTGTAATTAAAAATAAAATACTTTTTAAAGTAGAATCAATTTTGTCAAAAAAAATTGCATTTTTGATGTATTTTCATGCTGCAGTCTTTTCAAAGATATTTGAATTTTGAAGCAATCAAATAGTTCACGGTAATGAAGTCTATAGTAATAATAGCTACTTGTCTCAATAGTAACCGAAACTCCTGGAACCAAAATTTTCTTTTTTGGCTTAATCGCTAAAATTATTATGTAAACTGCAAAAATATTTATGATGCCTAATCAGTAATAGTAATTTCTTAATTTAAACAACAAAAATACATGAAAATTTTATAATTAGTTTTACTTTTTGTCTCCTGGAAGAAAAATTTTTTTCATCTCAGTTCAAAGTTATTATTTTATCCTGGAACCATACTTTTTTGGTTTGTAACCCGTAAAGTACGTATCTCCATATTATTGTCTTATAATTGCAATTATTTTAGTTTTCAGTCCAGAATCGCTAAACTTATTATGTAAACTGCAAAAATATTTATGGTTTCTAACCAATAAAACTAATTTTGTAATTGGAACAAGATAAATACCTGAAAATTTAAAAATTAGTTTTTTTTATGCTAGGTTTTAGATACTCGACACGGGGTATTGCGTACTTAATAATTTTAAACCTTGAAAAAATAGGGTCTCGCTTGAAAGGAAAAAAAGAAAGAATAACCAAAAAAATATCAAAATAGAGCAATCCAAATTTCTACTAATAAAAAAATTTACTGCACAAAAAATAAAGCTAACATCCTGAAATATAAGAAAAGTTTATTTAAAAGAGATAAAAATGCCACCGAACGCAATAAAGCTCGAGAACGCGTAAGGATTGCTACTAAGATGTCTTGTGATCCAGAATTTAAGAAAATGAAATATGACAGAGCAAAACAGAGGTATGTTACGGATCAGGGGTATCGAGAAGGGAAAATTGAGACAGCCAAACGAAAGAGCAAGGAACGGTATGATAACGATATAGATTACCGAAACAAACATAAGAAAAAAGTTGCTACCAGAATAATGGGTAGATACTGGGGTGACAAAAGCTATAATGAAAAAATTAAATTCTCTGCGAGGTTGTACCGAAGAACGCATAAGGACAAAGGGAAAAATTACATTCAGAAATACAAGAAGATGGCAAAAATGCAGGCTGATCTTTGTAAATTGAGAAACATTTTACGCATGTTTTATCGGGATCACGAAAAGTATTCAATATTACAGATTAAAATTCTCTTTGAAAGAGCGGATGCTGTTAAAAAGTCGGCTAGAAATGCTTTGGCAAAGCTTCATAGCAATATCCAAAAGAAATGTTGTCAGTTTAATGAAAAGCTTCCAAGGTATGGACTGGCAACTGCGGAACAGTTTATAGATACAATGGAAAAAGTTTGAACACAGTGAATATACAGAGGCGTACATCTTAGAAAGTTCGTATATTAATTTTGGAATGAGCAATTGCAGTTTATGTAGCAGCAATAAAAATATATATACAAGCATACCTATCAACAGCGAAGGAAAAGCAATGTTTTTCAATTATGGCGAAAACGAGCCTGTTAGGGTTATTATTATATGTGTTTGTAAGACTAATGATTTAGAACAAATTCCTGGAACACTGACTCAAGAAAAAAGTATTTCCAACTGTGTTTTAAACAGTTCTTTTAGTTCTACTGAATATTTGGCAAAAAATGCTCTGTGTAGTAGAACAAACTGTCCTGAAAAGTGCGAGACAACTATCGAAAAATGCTTTGAATCTAGATCTGACAAGGAAGTTATGATGGCTGGAGTCACCTATAACAATCTGAGTAAACATTCAAAACCGAAAATTGGGCAGCAGTTTACTTGGCAATGTCACCCTGATATCTGCAAACTCTATCCGACGTATATTGAATTATGTCAAATTCTTTTTGATATCCTTGAAAATAATATAGCATTAAAATTTTCAACTGACGAAGTGGTTAATTTCTACCTTGGCGGCTTGGATTATTGTGAAATCAATTACAGGGACACAAGAAAGCATGGGCATTTGTCATACTGTAGCCCAAATGAGGGATGTCAGAGCTATTTGCCTTCTCTAAGGGCACTAGCTCCACATTTTCCTGTCTTGACCTGTTTCATTAATAGTGTATATAAGGCAGTATCAAAATCTAAGATTATACAACATATTAATCTACTAAAAGTCGAGGGCTCGTACAAGGAACTAAGTCATTATATAGAAGAAGTGTCAAGTAGACTCTGTCGTAATAATAGTCAAGACTTCATCTACGGTGATAGCAATTTTAGAGTTTCTGTGGATGAAAATACAATAATAAAATTATTTGGTGAGAGCCTTGATAAGGTAGCTAACATCAGGGATGTATACCCCACAATGCATTGTGACAGTTGCGAGCAGATAAAGACAAAATACCAATTGAAGAGTCTAAGATCCCTTTCAAATAAGAAAGGTTTTGATGTAATGATGGCCACGATTTTAGAACACCTACAACAGGACATACGCAAAGATGACAGAGAACAGCTAATTCATTGTACAGGTTGGAAAGAGGATGTCATAGATTCATTCTCTGTCTGTGAATACTGTGCTGGGAAAATGTTGAAAAGTCAGGAGAATGTCCGATCAATATTAAATAACCTTCATATAGACTGTACACCGGAATGTATAAAGTGTTTAAATAATTTTGAAATGGCAATGATTCAATTTGTAATGCCTTGTCTTACGATCGTCAGATTAGGGCAAGTAACTGCATTGAAGAGACCTAGAACAGAACTTGTTGACGCTCTTAAGGAGAGAATAGTATATCTACCTGTTGATGTGCAAGCAAATGCAGAAATTCAGCCTGAAAAACTTCTTAACATTGATAGTTTTGTAGTCATTGTCAATGGTCAGCCTACTTACAACAAGAATGTTTGGACTGCACTAATAGATCTGAGAAAAGTCCACGAAGCACTGTTGTGGTTAAGAGAGAACAACAGTCCCTATAAAACAATACGTGCATACACCCTAGAAGATTTAAATAAAATACTTGAAGCACGTCTTGCTGAAAAAGCGGTTGGTGTTGATAATTTACCTGAAACACCGGAAGCTGCAATCCTTCAGAAACTGACAAAAAGCGCAAAATCTACATTGGTTGAACATTCTTCTAGTAAGAACAACCTAGTAAGAGACGATCACGTCCAATGTTAAGAAATATAAAAACCCATAGTTCCTAAAAAGAGAATCAGATCAAAACAAAAAGTACACCATTAGAACCGCCTTGTCCGAAACCCCTGTATAGGACAATTTCTGTCCCTTGGCTTGAACAGCAAGGGAAATATATTGGCTTGAAGATCAAGAAAAGTGGCAGCTACTACAACATTCTGCCTAAACGGGATATTTTTTTCTTTTTCTTTTTTTTTGTATCCAGAGATAGCTTGGCACTGGAACATCGTAGAGGGTTGTTCAATAGCTCATTTTAAAGGAAATTAATTGGGTTAAAAATCTATAGTAACTAAAATAAATTATTTCCAAAAGAGAATAAATTTTTCCACCAAAAACTGCATTTTTGATGTCTTTTCAAACTGCAGTCTTTCAAACATAACATAATCGCATACCAGCGGTAAGATTTGAACCCACGCCTCAGAAGAGACTGGTAGCTAACACCACTGCCTTGGACCACTCGGCCAGGCTGCCTCTCATAAATAAATATATGTGAATTTGGGTTGCAGCAGTAGCTAGCAACCTAGTAAGAGACGATCAGTCCAATGCTAAGAAATATAAAAACCCAAAACTCCTAAAAATAGAGTCAGATCAAAACAAAAATACATCATTAGAATTACCTTGTCTGAAATCCTACTAGATAAATAATGAATTTCATCATAGTTTTATATTAGAGCTATGACGTGAATAGAAAAACACGAAATTATATTGTTGTTTCTGAAGACGTCGTGAAATAATACCATTGCGCCATGACATCATACGCCGTGACGTCATAATTAGTATATAAGAAAAGTCAAAACTGTAAATTCTCTCATTCTTAATTAACGATTACATTAAAAGACTACATATAAAACCCCCCAACTCCTAAAAAAAATCAGATCAAAACAAAAAGTACACCAATAGAACTGCCTTGTCTGAAACCCCTATAAAGGAAACTTACCGCCCTTTGGCTTGAATAACAAAGAAAATATATCCGGGTTGCAGTGGTAGCAAGCAACCTAGTAAGAGACGATCACGTCCAATGTTAAGAAATATAAAAACCCATAGCTCCTAAAAAAGAAGTCAGATCAAAACAAAAAGTACACCATTAGAAAAGCCTTGTCCGAAACCCCTGTATAGGAAACTTTCTGTCCCTTGGCTTGAACAGCAAGGGAAATATATTGGCTTGAAAATCAAGAAAATTGACTTTAACCATGTTATTCTCCCCAAACGGAATATTTTTTTCTTTTTTCTTTTTTTGTATCCAGAGATAGCTTGGCACTGGAACATCGTAGATAGTTGTTCAATAGCTCATTTTAAAGGAAATTAATTGGGTTAAAAACCTTTTGTAACTAAAATAAATTATTTCTAAAAGAGAATAAATTTTTCCAATAAAAACTGTATTTTTGATGAGTGACGTCTTAATTACTATATAAGAAACGTCAAAACTGTAAATGGTCTCATTCATGAATTATAATTATAATAATCCGGGTTGCTACAGTAAAGAACGATCTCTCATCCATAGTAACTGATAAATGGTGGTTCCAGGGGTAGTGCACTTGAGGTTCGTCTCTTACTATTTAAAAGAAGAAAAAGCCGTAGGCTTTTTCCCGTTTGTGATGATTATAATAAAGAATGACTTCTTCCCTATGCTAAATTTTATACGCCACTTAATTATCCGGGTTGCAGCGGTAGCTAGCAACCTAGTAAGAGACAATCACGTCCAATGTTAAGAAATATAAAAACCCATAGCTCCTAAACCGCCTTGTCCGAAACCCCTGTATAGTAAACTTTCTGTCCCTTGGCTTGAACAGCAAGGGAAATATATTGGCTTGAAAATCAAGAAAAGTGGCAGCTACTACAACATTCTGCCTAAACGGGATATGTTTTTTTTCTTTTTTTCTTTTGTATCCAGAGATAGCTTGGCACTGGAACATCGTAGATAGTTGTTCAATGGCTCATTTTAAAGGAAATTAATTTGGTTAAAAATCTATAGTAACTAAAATAAATTATTTCTAAAAGAGAATAAATTTTTCCACCAAAAACTGCATTTTTGATGTCTTTTCACACTGCAGTCGTTCAAACAAAATCTTATACCAGCGGCAAGATTTGAACCCATGCCTCTGAAGAGACTGGTGGCTAACACCAGTGCCTTGAACCACTCGGCTAGGCTGCCTCTCATAAATGTATATTTGAATCCGGGCTGCAGCAGTAGCTAGCAACCTAGCAAGAAACGATCAGTCCAATGCTATCCGGGTTGCAGCGGTAGCTAGCAACCTAGTAAGAGACGATCACGTCCAATGTTAAGAAATATAAAAACCCATAGTTCCTAAAAAAAGGAGTCAGATCAAAACAAAAAGTACACCATTAGAACCGCCTTGTCCGAAACCCCTGTATAGGAAACTTTCTGTCCCTTGGCTTGAACAGCAAGGGAAATATATTGGCTTGAAAATCATCCGGGTTGCAGCGGTAGCTAGCAACCTAGTAAGAGACGATCACATCCAATGTTAAGAAATATAAAAACACCTAACTCCTAAGAAAAGAGTCAGATCAAAACAAAAATTACACCATTAGAAACACCTTGTCTGAAACTTCCCTATAGTTAACTTTCTGTCCCTTCGCTTGAATAACAAAGAAAATATATTGACTTGAAAATCAAGAAAATGGCAGCTACTACAACATTCTGCCTAAACGGGATATTTTTTTCTTTCCGCTTGTTTACAATAAAGAACGACACTTAGCCTATGTTAACTGAAACATAAATAGGGATTATGTAATTTCCATCATTTTAATAAAGAACGACCTCTTGTCTAAACTAAATTTTATACGCCACTTAATTATAGTACAGGTTAGTAATTCCACAGATAGCTGGCACTGGAACGTCGTAGAGAGTTGTTCAATGGCTCATTTTAAAGAAAATTAACGGGGTTAAAAACCTTTTGTACTTAAAACAAATTATTTCTAAAATAGAATCAGTTTTTTTGCAAAAAATGTATAATAAAGAACGACCTCTTGCCTATACTAAATTTTATAGGCCACTTAACTATAGTTTACAGTAAGGAACGAACATCAGCCCATAGTAACTAAAATTATAATTTAAGACTAAAACAAGTACTTTGTTTGCTTTGGTATGAAATACTGGCAGCGTTGGGATTTTTACATAAAGGATCGATCTGAAAATTAGTAAATAACACACAACAGCATGTAATTGAATAGCTTAGTTGCCTGATTTTCTGTGGTTTTTTAATTTAAAATACGAGACAGAGTATAGTTGAAAACAAAGGTGGTAAAAAATTACAGTAAAGAACGATCTCTCTCCCATACTAACTGATATATGGTGGTTCCAGGTGTAGTTACATAAAGGATGAATATAGCTCATCATAAATAGTGTTTGTCAATTATCCAGGCTGCAGCGGTAGTTATAATAAAGAACGAACGAAGACGATCACTGAAATAACAAACCATTCCATACATTGGACTTAGTTAGCTACTTGATTGTTTGAGTTTCGTCTCTTACTATTTAAAAGAAGAAAAAGCCGTAGGCTTTTTCCTGTTTGTATTTATAGTTAAAAAATGAACTCAAGTACAAAGAAACTGAACCCTGTGGTTCATTCATATTATCTTCATTATTTTAGCTAGAATGTAAATAAACAAGTTTCTTTTTTAAATTTTAAATTGAAAAGATATTGCTTTTAATTCAACATATTAAAAGTTCTCCCCGACGGAGAATCTAACCCCCTTCTCCAAGGTAACAAGTGGGCATGCTTACCATTAGACTATCGAAAACTTATAAAATAAAAGTTACATATAAGATATGATAATAATTTTTTAATCCGGGTTGCAGCGGTAGCTAGCCACCTAGTAAGAGACGATAACGTCCAATGTTAAGAAATATAAAAACCCATAGCTCCTGAAAAAGGAGTCAGATCAAAACAAAAAGTTCACCATTAGAATTATATTAAAAGACTATCGAAGACTTATAAAATAAAAGTTATATATAAGATATGATAATAATTTTTTAATCCGGGCTGCAGCGGTAGCTAGCAACCTAGTAAGACACGATCACGTCCAATGTTAAGAAATATAAAAACCCATAGCTCCTGAAAAAGGAGTCAGATCAAAACAAAAATTACATTAAGAGACGATCATTGGAATAACATACCATTGCATACTTTGGACTTAGTTAGCTACTTGATTGTTTGAGGTTCGTCTCTTACTATCTCAAAGAAGAAAAAGCCGTAGGCTTTTTCCTGTTTATAATCACAAAGCATAGAATCTGGGTTGCAGCGATAGCTAGCAACCTAGTAAGAGACGATCAGTCCAATGTTAAGAAATCCGGGTTGCAGCGGTAGCTAGCAACCTAGTAAGAGACGATCACGTCCAATGTTAAGAAATATAAAAATACATAGTTCCTAACAAAGGATTCAGATCAAAACAAAAAGTACACCATTAGAATCGCCTTGTCGGAAACCCCTGTATAGGAAACTTTCTGTCCCTTGGCTTGAACAGCAAGGGAAATATATTGGCTTGAAAATCAAGAAAATTGACTTTAACCGCGTTATTCTTCCCAAACGGGATATTTTTTTCTCTTTTCTTTTTTTCTTTTCCACAGATAGCTTGGCACTGGTTATAATAAAGAACGACCTCATGCCTATACTAAATTTTATACGCCACTATTGAATTATAGTATAGGTTAGTAATTCCACAGATAGCTTGGCACTGGAACATCGTAGAGAGTTTTTCAATGGCTCATTTTAAAGGAAATTAATGGGGTTCAAAATATGATATTAAAAGACGATCATTAGAAGAACAAACCATTGCATACATTGAACTTAGTTAGCTCCCTTATTCTTTGAGAGTCGTCTCTTACTACTCCAAAGAAGAAAAAGCCGTAGGCTTTTTTCTGTTTGTAATCAGGGTTTTCATAATCTGGGTTTTCCGGGTTGCAGCGGTAGCTAGCAACCTAGTAAGAGACGATCACGTCCAATGTTAAGAAATATAAAAACCCATAGTTCCTAAAAAAGGAGTCAGATCAAAACAAAAAGTACACCATTAGAACCGCCTTGTCCGAACCACCTTTATAGGAAACTTTATGTCCCTTGGCTTAAACAGCAAGGGAAATATATTGGCTTGAAAATCAAGAAAATTGACTTTAACCACGTTATTCTCCCCAAACGGGATATTTTTTTCTCTTTTTTTTCTCTTTTCTTTGTATCCAGAGATAGCTTGGCACTGGAACATCGTAGAGGGTTGTTCAATAGCTCATTTTAAAGGAAATTAATTGGGTTAAAAATCTATAGTAACTAAAATAAATTATTTCTAAAAGAGAATAAATTTTTACACCAAAAACTGTATTTTTGATGCAGTGACGTCATAATTACTATATAAGAAACGTCAAAACTGTAAATGGTCTCATTCATGAATACATAATGGTTAGATCAAAGCAAGCTACATGCAAGTTAAAAAATGAGTATTAAAAAATCAAGAAAAGTGGCAGCTACTACAACATTCTGCCTAAACGGGATATTTTTTTTCTCTTTTCTTTGTTTCCAGAGATAGCTTGGCACTGGAACATCGTAGATAGTTGTTCAATAGCTCATTTTAAAGGAAATTACAGTAAAGAACGAACCTTAGCCCATAGTAGCAGAAATAAAAATATCTAGGTTGCAGCGGTAGCTAGCAACCTATTAATTACATAGTCCGGGTTGCAGTGGTAGCTAGCAACCTCGTAAGAAACGCCAAATTAAAAGATGATCATTAGAAGAACAAACCATTGCTTATATTGGACTTAGCTGCCTGATTCTCTTAGGTTCGTCTCTTACTATTCCAAAGAAGAAAAAGCCGTAGGCTTTTTCCTGTTTGTAATAATTCTTACAGTAAAGAACGATCTCTCGCCCATAGTAACTGATATACGGTGGTTCTAGGGGTAGCTACAAGCCATCCAGATTGTAGTGGTATCCGGGTTGCAGCGGCAGCTGTAACCCGGAGTCTCTTTGCTTAAAAACAAAGAAAATATGTCGGTTTGTTATTAAACAAAAACCTAAAAAAAATAATTTTAAAATTTTCAGGTATTTTTTCAGTTTTTCCATAAGGGATCGATAAAGTTATCATAAATGGTATCAGTCAAGAAGATCTTGTGTAGTAGTCATTAATAGAAGTTTTGTTTAGACTATATAGTACATAAAGGCTCGATCATCAGATAAAGCTGATATATAAAGGATTGATGTGGCTCATTATAAATTGAAAAACGTTTAGAGCTTCTAGTGTATGAATCCGGGTTGCAGCGGTAGCTAGCAACTTAGTAAGAGACGATCACGTCCAATGTTAAGAAATATAAAAACCCATAGTTCCTAACAGAGGAGTCAGATCAAAACAAAAAGTACACCATTAGAACCGCCTTGTCCGAAACCCCTGTATAGGAAACTTTCTGTCCCTTGGCTTGAACAGCAAGGGAAATATATTGGCATGAAAATCAAGAAAAGTGGCAGCTACTACAACATTCTTCCTAAACGGGATATTTTTTTTCTTTTTTTCTTTTTTTTACAGTAAAGAACGATCTCTCGCCAATAGTAACTGATATACGGTGGCTCCAGGGGTAGCTTACAAGTACATAAAATGATAGATATGGTTCATCGTAAATGCAGAATATGTAAGTTTCATCAGATATAGTTTCATGATCAATATTGATCAATGACGTCATTATCATAGGTATTACCCAGATTGTCTCTTACTATTCCAATTAAGAAAAAGCCATAGGCTTTTTCCTGTTTGTAATTTCACAGTATCTCGATGTAGTGGTATCCGGGTTGCAGCGGTAGATAACAATCCGGGTTGCAGCGGTAGCTAGCAACCTATTAAGAGACTATCACGTCCAATGTTAAGAAATATAAAAAACCCCTAACTCCTAAAAAAGAGTCAGATCAAAACAAAAAGTACACCATTAGAACCGCTTTGTCCGAAAACCCTATAAAGAAAACTTACCACCCTTTGTCTTGAATAACAAAGAAAATATATTTGCTTGAAAATCAAGAAAATTGACTTTAACCACGTTATTCTCCACAAAAGGGATATTTTTTTCTTTCTTCTTCTTCTTCTTTTCCACAGATAGCTTGGTTTATAATAAAGAACGACCTCTTACCTATGCTAAATTGTATAGGCCACTTAACTATAGTATAGGCTAGTACAGTCCGGGTTGCAGCGGTAGCTAGCAATCCGGGTTGCAGCAGTAGCTAGCAACTTAGTAAGAGAAAATCACGCCAAATAGTAAAATTACATTAAAGGACGAGCTTTTGTCCATATTAACTGAAGTTATATTAAAAGATTACAAAAAGGACCGATTTAGTTCATCATAAATAGTATTTGTCAATTAGGTTTATATTAAAGAACAAACTATAGCTTGTAGTAATTGCACTACAAAGTACACCATTAGACTAATATGAAGGATGGGTCTAGTAAATATCCGGGTTGCAGCGGTAGCTAGCAACCTAGTAAGAGACGATCACGTCCAATGTTAAGAAATACAAAAACCAATAGTTCCTAACAAAGGAGTCAGATCAAACCAAAAAGTACACCATTAGAACCGCCTTGTCCGAAACCCCTGTATAGGAAACTTTCTGTCCCTTGGCTTGAACAGCAAGGGAAATATATTGGATTGAAAATCAAGAAAATTGACTTTAACCACGTTATTCTCCACAAACGGGATATTTTTTTCTCTTTTCTTTTTTTTTTGTATCCAGAGATAGCTTGGCACTGGAACATCGTAGATAGTTGTTCAATAGCTCATTTTAAAGGAAATTAATTGGGTTAAAAATCTATAGTAACTAAAATAAATTATTTCTAAAAGAGAATGAATTTTTCCACCAAAAACTGCATTTTTGATGTCTTTTCACACTGCAGTCTTTCAAACATAATCGTATACCAGCGGTAAGATTTGAACCCACGCCTCCGAAGAGACTGGTGGCTAACACCAGTGCCTTGGACCATTTATAATAAAGAACGAACTCTTACCTATACTTAATAAGCATATACTAGTTAATGATATAATAACGATATGGTTTTACTAAAAGCTGAATTACAAATTAAATAAAATGATCCCAGGTGAGTTTAAACCACCAACCTTTCGGTTAAACGCCAAGCGCGCTTACCACTTGGACTGTGATATCAGTAATTAATTGTGTAAAATTAACAATATGATACATATTATGCTTTTGTCACTTATCTTTTCATATCGCAGTCTTCTCAAAGATATTTGATTTATTAAGCAATTTTACCAAAAATACCAAATTCCATATTTTTGAAGAATGGAGCTCGAAATCTCTACAGTAAGGTTTTCTGATACGTATAATAAAGAACGAACTCTTTCCTATACTAAATAAGCCACTATTTTTATTAAGGTTATATGACTTTTAGGGGTTGCTTCCCCCTTTTTTCGGTGATGGTATTACTATTAGTAAGGTTTACATAAAGGACTGATTATAATAAAGAACGAACGCTTGCTCATAGTAACTGAAATATTAATTAAAAGTAGTATATACATAAAGGATCGATCTGAAAATTAGTAAATAACAGACAACAGCATGTAATTTAATAGCTTAGTTGCCTGATTTTCTGTGGTTTTTTAATTTAAAACACGAGACAGAGTATAGTTGAAAACAAAGGTGGTAAAAAATTCCTTCGACCTTGATTTGAATTATAATAAAGAACGAACGCTTGCTCATAGTAACTGAAATATTAATTAAAAGTAGTATCCGGATTGCAGCGGTAGCTATCAACCTAGTTCCGGGTTGCAGCGGTAGCTAGCAACCTAGTAGGAGACGATCACGTCCAATGTTAAGAAATATAAAAACCCATAGTTCCTAACAAAGGAGTCAGATCAAAACAAAAAGTACACCATTAGAACCGCCTTGTCCGAAACCCCTGTATAGGAAACTTTTTGTCCCTTGGCTTGAACAGCAAGGGAAATATATTGGCTTGAAAATCAAGAAAATTGACTTTAACCACGTTATTCTCCACAAACGCGATATTTTTTTCTCTTTTCTTTTTTTGTATCCAGAGATAGCTTGGCACTGGAACATCGTAGAGGGTTGTTCAATAGCTCATTTTAAAGGGAATTAGTTGGGTTAAAAATCTATAGTAACTAAAATAAATTATTTCTAAAAGAGAATAAATTTTTCCACCAAAAACTGCATTTTTGATGTCTTTTCACACTGCAGTCTTTCAAACATAATCGTATACCAGCGGTTGGATTTGAACCCACGCCTCCGAAGAGACTGGTGGCTAACACCAGTGCCTTGGACCACTCGGCCAGGCTGCCTCTCAAAAATAAATATATATGTAAATTTGGGTTGCAGCAGTAGCTAGCAACCTAGTAAGAGACGATCAGTCCAATGCTAAGAAATATAAAAACCCAAAACTCCTAAAAATAGAGTCAGATCAAAACAAAAGTACATCATTAGAATTACCTTGTCTGAAACCCTACTAGATAAATAATGAATGTCATCATAGTTTTATATTAGAGCTATGACGTGAATAGAAAAACACTAAATTATATTGTTGTTTCTGAAGACGTCATGAAATAATACCATTGCGCCATGACGTCATGAAATAAAATATAATAAAGAACGACCTCTTGCCTATACTTAATTTTATACGCCACTTAATTATAGTATAGGTTAGTAATTCAATAGATAGCTTGGTACTGGAACATCGTAGAGAGTTGTTCAATGGCTCATTTTAAAGAAAATTATTTATAATAAAGAACGACCTCTTGCCTCTGCTAATCCGGGTTGCAGCGGTAGCTAGCAACCTAGTAAGAGACGATCACGTCCAATGTTAAGAAATATAAAAACCCATAGCTGTTTAAAAAAGATTCAGATAAAAACAAATTACAGTAAAGAACAAACCTTAGCCCATAGTAAAATCCGGGTTGCAGCGGTAGCTAGCAACCTAGTAAGAGACGATCACGTCCAATGTTAAGAAATATAAAAACCCATAGCTCCTAAAAAAAGTCAGATCAAAACCAAAAGTACACCATTAGAACCGTCTTGTCCGAAACCCGTATGTAGGAAACTCTCTATCCCTTGGCTTTAACAGCAAGGGAAATATATTGGCTTGAAAATCAAGAAAAATGGCAGCTACTACAACATTCTGCCTAAACAGGATATTTTTTTTCTTTTTTTTCTTTTCCATAGATAGCTTGGCACTGGAACATCGTAGAGAGTTGTTCAATGGCTCATTTTAAAGAAAATTAATACGGTTAAAAATCTTTTGTAACTAAAATAAATTATTTCTTAATTACAGTAAAAAAACAAACTTCCAGCCCATAGTAACTAAAATAAGATTATGATTAATGTTAAATTACAATAAAGAACGACACCTAGTCCATGTTAACTGAAACATAAATAGGGACTAGGTAATTTCCATCAGTATCATGGCTTAGAGATGTTCACAGTAAAGAACGAACTTCAGCCCATAGTAAATAAAATAAGATTATAATTTGTGACTCAAACAAGTAATTTGTTTTCTTTGGTCTAAAATACTGTCAGCGATGGGATTCGAACCCATGCCTCCGAAGTGACGGGTGGCTAACACCAGCGCCTTAAATCAGTCTTCCACGCTGCGTCACATAACTATGAATATTTTATAATAAAAAACACCTCGAATATTTTATAATAAAGAATTATATTAAAAGACGATCATTAGAAAAACAAACCATTGTATAACTTGGACTTAGTTAGCTGCTGATTCTTTGAGAGTCGTCTCTTACTACTTCAAAGAAGAAAAAGCCGTAGGCTTTTTCCTGTTTTTACAGTAAAGAACGAACTTCCAGTCGATAGTAACTAAAATAAGATTATAATTTCATGTCAAAGATTTATCAATGATGTCATAATCGTAGGTTGTAGCTAGGTCGTCTCTTACTATTCCAATTAAGATTATAATAAAGAACGAACCCTTCCCTATACTAACTTCTAGAGGCAGCTTAACTATAGTGTTTAACTATAGTGTTAAAGTGTTTATATTAAGACAATGCAAAAGGTGTGAGAAAAAACTGAAAAATTCTATAAACTGCAAAAATATTTAGAATGTTTGAGTAACAATTTCACTTTATGAAAAGAAGCAATACATATTCCTAAATTAAATAAAAGAACATATATATATAGATATATAGTAAAGAATGAAATCTAGCCCATGTTAAGTAAAACATTTATCCGGGTTGTAGTGGTAGCTAGCAACCTAGTAAGAGACGATCACGTCCAATGTTAAGAAATATAAAAACCCATAGTTCCTAACAAAGGAGTCAGATCAAAACAAAAAGTACACCATTAGAACCGTCTTGTCCGAAACCCCTGTAGAGTAAACTTTCTGTCCCTTGGCTTGAACAGCAAGGGAAATATATTGGCTTGAAAATCAAGAAAAGTGGCAGCTACTGCAGCATTCTGCCTAAACGGGATATTTTTGTTTTCTTTTTTTCTTTCTTTTCCACAGATAGCTTGGCACTGGAACATCGTAGAGAGTTGTTCAATGGCTCATTTTAAAGGAAATTAATTGGGTAAAAAATCTATAGTAACTAAAACAAATTATTTCTAAAAGAGAATAAATTTTTCCACCAAAAACTGCATTTTTGATGTATTTTCACACTGCAGTCTTTCAAACATAATCGTATACCAGCGGTAAGATTTGAACCCACGCCTCCGAAGAGAGTGGTGGCTAGCACCAGTGCCTTGGACCACTCGGCCAGGCTGGCTCTTATAAATAAATATATATGTGAATTTGGGTTGCAGCAGTAGCTAGCAACCTAGTAAGAGACGATCAGTCCATTATAATAAAGAACGACTTCTTGCCTATACTAAATTTTATATGCCACTTAATTATAGTATAGGTTAGTAATCCAACAGATAGCTTGGCACTGGAACATCGTAGAGAGTTGTTCAATGGCTCATTTTAAAGGAAATTAATTGGGTAAAAAATCTATAGTAACTAAAACAAATTATTTTTATTACATTACGAAATTCTAATTATATTCCTTAAGAAATCATCATAAGTAAAAATTTCCCATACGGAAATTGAACTCAAGCCAACTGGGTGAGAGCTATTCCAACCTCTAGACCACATAGGATATATTAAAATATCCGATTAGTGAAGTTTATGTTAAAGAACAAATTATAAACTTATTTAGCTGTCTGATTATGTGAGGATCGTCTGTTACTATTCCAAATAAGAAAAAGCCGTAGGCTTTTTCCTTTTTGTAATTTATCCGGGTTGCAGCGGTATTACAATAAAGAACGACATCCGGTCTAAACTAAAGCCACCAAGAATGGGGCCTTTTGAAAAAATAGATAACCCAACAAGCAAAGCTGTGAATACAAAAAAAAGAAATTCTTGAGACTTGAACTTCGAAAATTTGAGCATGTTGTTACCTGTCAATGGTGAATGCATTTCCACCCAATTGTTGAACACATGCATCTAAAATTGAACCACAATGAAAAAGGCGATTTGAAGAAATTATTCATCAAGGTTTTACATTTAATTAAAGACCCTTGTCGTTCAGGAGCTATCCTTAAAGAATTGGGATAAAATGACATATACAAATTGTCCCCTAATATACAGGATAATTTATGTTCTTTTTAAGTAATATTTCTGCTCCTTACTTTCAGCTGAAAAACTTTTCTTTTTATTTGGTTTTTGATTGTTTTTCAAATAATACCGCAAAATCTGTCTCTCCCCTCCATGGAACCCCCCTCACGAAAATTACTCCTTGAAAAGTTCCTTCCAAACAAAATTCCCCAGACAATTCCATCCCTGCTGAAAATTTCACCCGGGAAACTTCTTGTGGACAATTCCACCTAGAAAATTCTCTTTAGCCTACTTTCATTTGAAGAAGACTTGTTTTTCATTTAATTTTTAATTGTTTTTAAATCATGCCGTAAATCTCCCGTCCGTTGAAAATTTTTCCTGGAAATTCTCCCTTCCCAATGGAGAGTTTTGTCGGTAGAAAATTCTCCCATTGAGAATATCTCCCGAGAAAAATACTTCCCACGGAAAGGTCCCCTCGACAATTTCAACCCCTTTGAAAAAATTTCCGAGGTAATTTCCCCAAAACTTCTCCTCTCCACATGTAAAATTGCATTGGCAATGACAAAGTCAAATAAAAAGAATTTCGTGTAGGATTTCGACGGTAAACTTAATGAATTTTAGATATCTGGAATCACCATGAAAAGCCAATTCTTTTGATGTGTTTATTGTTATCAATATTCCATTTTTTAGACTTTCGGTTACTATTGGGCCGAGTCGCTTCTTACTTACAGTTTCTTACCACGAACTGTTTAATTGATTAACTGCTCAGCTTCGGAAAACACTCTCAGAAGGAAGACTGGTGGCGGGCATGGACATTAAGTTCATTACAACCTCGTATAGGTGTTTCTAAGACAGATATTATCATACTTCAACGACTTGAGTGAATCAGTTTTTTTTAAACTAAAAACTCCTTATTGAAAATCTTCAGAGCCGTGGCAGATCTAGCTGCTGACGAAGCATGCCTTGCATTTACCATTGAAACTTCTTCATGTGATTCCCACAAACTGGCTTAATTCTGTGGTGGCTGAATCACAGGGACTGTCACCTCACTTGCATCTGTTGATACAGATTCAGCAGTCTGCAAGGCCAAATCCATGCCTCTTGCTTTTTGCTCTCAACTTGGAGAAGATTGTCAGGGGAAATATTCATTATCATGAAACATGGATTAAGGTATTTAGTAATCGTGACGGGTGTGACCCGACCAAGACCTATAAGCCTAGAAGACATTTTATCTAGCCAAGCATTCTAGGAGTCCTCGGCAGCATTTGAGGGTCCATCCTCCCTAACCCTTCACGTAGTTTAATTTTGAAAACAGGCTATACCAACTTATGGATGCAGCTATGTAAGCTGTAAAGCAGCATGGTCACTGGATTACATACATTTTGTTTCTTCGTATGTTTCTTCTTCATCTGCGAAATATTTTTCTATGTTTTTTATTTCGCTGGACGTTCACAGGTAGATAGCAGAAAAAAAACGAAAATATTCGAAACTTTCCAAATATCGTTTTCGATATTAATAGTTACGTTTCGATATCGATATTTGTTTCTATATTTCGATATTGATTATCACCCAACACTACTTGTGAAGGCAATGATGACTTAAACCGTTATGATTGATGAGGACCAATCTTACGCATTTGACGTAAGACATTTCTGTTCTCCTCCAACATCCCTTTGGTTATTTCAACTTATTTTCTCACGTTTTTGGTCTCTTCCATCCTCCTTTGGTCCTATTCGACATTTTTCTCTCCTCAAAGTTCTTTTAGCTATTAAACGCTCGCTCAAACTTTATGCTATTGAAACGTTGTTGAAGCTACTGCTGCGACCATGATGATTTCTCTTTAATGATGTACTAGCTTGCCGATTTTTTGTATAAGCCTAGTGGAAGTATTGTTGACTGTAACCTTGATGATTGAACAAAATGTTACACAACTATGACTAAAACAACTACTTTATTCAGCCAAAAGCTACTACATTGATCCTAAATCTACTATGTAAAATATAAAACTGAGATTTCAAGCTTTAAACTACTTTGTCAAGCCTAAGTCTTTTACATCAAGCCTAAATCTGTTATGTGAAGCCAAAATTTAATATTTCAAGCTTAAATCTCCTACGTCAAAACTGAATCTACTATATCAAGCATAAATCTGCTATAATGCAGATTTACTTCACATATACAATGTGAAGCATAAAACTACTATGTCAAGCTTTGGACTTGTAGATTTGGACTTGATATAGTAAATTTAGGCTTAACATAGTACATTGAGATTTGACATAGTAGATTCAAGCTTTTTATGATACATAAATTACTGATGTAGTTCGTCATAAATGATAATATTCATCTGGGTTGCAGCGGTAGCTAGCAACCTAGTGAGAGACGATCACGTCCAATGTTCTGAAATATAAAAACCCATAACTCCTAAAAAAAAGAGTCAGATCAAAACAAAATCCGGGTTGCAGCGGTAGCTAGCAACCCAGTAAGAGATCCGGGTTGCAGCGGTAGCTAGCAACCTAGTAAGAGACGATCACGTCCAATGTTAAGAAATATAAAAACCCATAGCTCCTAAAAAAGGAGTCAGATCAAAACAAAAAGTACACCATTAGATCCGCCTTATCCGAAACCCCTGTATAGTAAACTTTCTGTCCCTTGGCTTGAACAGCAAGGGAAATATATTGGCTTGAAAATCAAGAAAAGTGGCAGCTACTACAACATTCTACCTAAACGGGATATTTTTTTCTTTTTTCTTTTGTTTCCAGAGATAGCTTGGCACTGGAATATCGTAGAGAGTTGTTCAATAGCTCATTTTAAAGGATAATATTAAAGAACGAACTGTTGCCTTTTGTAAATGATACATTTTATAGTGAAGATCCGGGTTACATTGATCCGGGTTGCATTGATCCGGGTTGCATATAGTAATTGATTTACAAACCACACCATTAGACTAATATGAAGGATCAGCCTAGTCAATTATAGCTGGGTTGCAGCGATAATTGGTAAAGAATAAACCTAGGTACATTTTGGATGGCCTGATTCCTTGAAGTACTTCTCTTACTATTTTAAATAAGAATAAGCCTTAATGCTTTTTCCTGTTTGTAATTCTAATTACCAACAAGAACAATTAGACAAGAACATAAAACCATTTTTCAGACGACAAATACGGACAACTATTGAGTTTTTATTGCCACGGTTATAAAAAACTTAGAATTAATCATTGAAAATGTTAAAATGAGATATGAAGATAACATTGATGTAGATTCAACTTCCTTTGCAATAAATGCAATTCTTAAGAAACTCGAACTTTCATTTAGAGAATCAGAGATGGAAAGAACCCAAGATAGATTATGTGAAAAAAAGGAAAGGTTGAAGAGTTTTTACAATAAGGAACGAACTGTAACCCATAGTAACTGAAGTATTAAATCAATTTATAATAAAGAACGAACTCTTGCCTATACTAATACATAAAGGATCGAAATAGTTCATTATAAATGGGAAGTATGTAAGTTTCATCGGGAATTGCTGACATATAATAAGGTTTTGAAATTATCTTTAATTTATCTTTAAACATGTTAATTGAAATATAAATAGGGATTATGTAATTTTCATCGGTATCATGGCTGTAGAGATGGCAGGAACCTAGTAAAGAACGAACCATAGCACATACTAGGCTAATTTAGCTGAATTATTCTCTAGAGTTCGTCTCCTACTATTCAAAATAAGAAAAAGCCATAGGCTTTTTCCTGTTTTCCGGGTTGCAGTGGTAGCTAGCAACCTAGTAAGAGACGATCGTGCCCCATAGTAAAACCTAAAGTAACCCATAACTCCTGAAAAAAGATTCAGATCAAAACAAGAAGTACACTATTAGAACCGCCTTGTCCAAAACTTCTATATAGTAAACTTACCGTCTTTTGGATTGAATAACAAAGAAAATATATTGGTTTGAAAATCAAGAAAATTGACTTTAACCACGATGTTCTCCACAACCGGCATCTTTTTTTCTTTCCGCTTTTTCTTCCTCCTTAGCTAGTGGAGCACTGGAAAATCATAGAGAGCTGTATAATAGCTCATTTTAAAGGAAATTGCTACATCTATTCACTTTTGTAATTAAAAATAAAATACTTTTTAAAGTAAATTTCTAATTAGAGACGAGCACTTACCATACTAAGAAATACAATAGCCTATAATTATAATAAAGAACTACCTCTTGCCCATACTAAATTTTATACGCCACTTAATTATAGTATAGGTTAGTAATTCAACAGATAGCTTGGCACTGGAACATCGTAGAGTTATTCATTGGCTCATTTTAAAGGAAATTAATGGGGTTAATGATAGTATAGCACAAGTTTATCATCATAAGTACTTTTCCTGTTTGTAATCAGGTTTCTTTATAATTGAAATACATATCTGGGTTGCGGTGGTAGCTATTTTATATAATTATATTAAAGAAAGAATTATATCCTATAGTAACTGAACTATAAAGTGAGCCACTAGAATTAATAAAGGGTATTATGTAAGTTTTATCGGTATCATGGCTTCAGAGATGGCTGAAACCTGGTAAAGAACAAACCATGGCACATATTTGGCTTAGTTAGCTGCCTGATTCTCCAAAGTTCATCTCTCCCTATTCAAAATAAGAAAAAGTCATAGGTGTGTTCCTGTTTTAATAATTAAGAACAAATTCTAGTCCATAGTAAAATAAATCATCATATGCTTTATTTTAGAATTGAGCTCATGGCCCTACGATTATGAAACCTACGCTCTACCAACTGAGCCACCGAGGCTTTTACATTACAAAAGATTGTTTTTTTGAGACAATATTGTAGCATCCTAGAGTCAAATTATAGTGTTTAGAGCTGAGGTGGTTACAAAATTTATGTAACTGAGAAGATCCTTCCTGTATATTCTTTCTTGCAGACGACTTTACAACTTTTTTCTTTTTAAAACAATGAATTAAAAACAAACTATCCAAAAAAGAAGTTTCTCAAAGAAAAGTAAAGTCCATATTAAAAATATCAGCAAAAATAAAAATCTATAATAATTCAAACTCAAAACTACCAGGAATTAACATCAAAGAAACATCAATGTAACTGAGAAGATCCTTCCTGTATATTCTTTCTTGCAGACGACTTTACAACTTTTTTCTTTTTAAAACAATGAATTTAAAAACAAACTATCCAAAAAAGAAGTTTCTCAAAGAAAAGTAAAGTCCATATTAAAAATATCAGCAAAAATAAAAATCTATAATAATTCAAACTCAAAACTACCAGGAATTAACATCAAAGAAAAAATGAAACCCAGGACGAACGGAAATCGAAAAAACAATCATAGAAAGCAAACATACAACAGGTACAAATATAAATAAATCAATAAATCTTAAAACGAATGAAACTTAAATTGAATATGCAAATCAAAGTTAAAACAAACAGAAATCACTACAAACAAGAGTTTGGCTAGTGTCCCCCTTCCTAAAAGTAAAAGTATAAATACTATTGTATCGTTGGCGTTTTGATGAAAACAAATTATTTAAAACTTTTTTTTGTACTAATTAAAAAATTGAAAATAAAATAAAAATTGTAGTGAAACAAAATCTCGAACTGATGAGGTTTCAGCAATCAATATCATTATATATCTTATATTCAGTTTAATTGTATTAATTCTTTCCAATACTGTTCAAGATTATAATAAAGAACGACCTCTTGCCTATACTAAATTTTATAGGCCACTTAAGTATAGTATAGGTTAGTAAATTTTACCTAAAGGACTGATATTGTTCATTATGGTAAAGAACGAATTCTAGGTCATAGGTACTAATTTAATTTTGAAAATTACATTAAATTATAATAAAGAACGACCTCTTGCCTATACTAAATTTTATACGCCACTTAATTATAGTATAGATTAGTAATTCAACAGATAGCATGGCACTGGAACATCGTAGAGAGTTGTTCAACGACTCACTTTAAAGGAAATTAATGGGGTTAAAAACCTTTTAGTAATTAAAACAAATTTTTTTATTACATTAAAGAATTTTAATTATGTTCCTTAAGAAATCATCATAAGTAAAAATTTCCCATACTGAAATTGAACTCAAGCCTCCTGGGTGAGAGCTATCCAGGTTGCAGCGGTAGCTAGCAACCTAGTAAGAGACGATCACGTCCAATGTTAAGAAATATAAAAACCCATAGTTCCTAACAAAGGAGTCAGATCAAAACAAAAAGTACACCATTAGAACCGCCTTGTTCGAAACCCCTGTATAGTTTACAGTAAAGAACGATCTCTCGCCTATAGTAACTTATATATGGTGGTACCAGGGATAGTTATACACAGGGTTATACACACACCGATATAGCTCATCATAAATAGTGTTTGTCAATTATTACATTAAAAGAGGAGAATTGGAATAAGAAACTATTGCATACATTGGACTTAGTTCGGTACATGATCGTTTGAGGTTCGGCTCTTACTATTTCATAGAAGAAAAAGCCGTAGGCTTTTTCCTGTTTGTAATATTTTCCTGTGTGTCCGGGTTGCAGAAGTAGCTAGCAACCTAGTAAGAGACGATCATGTCCAATGATAAGAAATATAGAAACCCATAACTCCTAAGAAAAATTTCAAATCAAAACATCCAGGTTGCAGCGGTAGCTAGTCCGGGTTGTAGCGGTAGCTAGCAACCTAGTAAGAGACGATCACGTCCAATGTTAAGAAATATAAAAACCCATAGTTCCTAAAAAAGAAGTCAGATCAAAACAAAAAGTACACCATTAGAACCGCCTTGTCCGAAACCCCTGTTTAGGAAACTTTTTGTCCCTTGGCTTGAACAGCAAGGGAAATATATTGGCTTGAAAATCAAGAAAAGTGGCAGCTACTACAACATTCTGCCTAAACGGGATATTTTTTCTTACAGTAAAGACCGAAGTCTAATGCATAGTAACTGATGCAAGAGGGAAAATAAAAATAGGTCTGTGGTATATTTATATATGACGTCATACGAGGTAATATTTAGTTTTCCAGGTTGTTTATATTGAAGAACGAACTGTAGCCCACTGTAACTGAAGTATTAAAAGGAATTATTATATAGAGGATGTTGTAACACATATTTAGTTTTAGATAAGATAGTATAGCGTTATAATAAAGTCCGGGTTGTTACATTAAAAGACGATCATTGGAATAACAAACCATTGCAAACATTGGTCTTAGTTAGCTACTTGACTGTTTGAGGTTCTTCCCTTACTTTTTCAAAGAAGAAAAAGCCCTAGGCTTTTTCCTATTTGTAATCAGGTTTTATATTATCCGGGTGTCAGCGGTAGCTAGACACATAGTAAGAGACGATCACGCCATATAATAAAAAATAAAATAGTTCATAACTCCTAAAACTAGAATCAGATCAAAAAAGGAAGTATATTATTAGAACCGTATTGTCCAATACCCCTATACAGGAAACTAACCGTGCCTTGGCTTGAATATAGTACAAGACGATCTCTAGCTGATAGTAACTGAAATACTCAATAATAGTAGTAGCCTTAGCTTTAGTGGCAGCATTATCATCGGTAAATTTTTCTAGGGTATTATGCCATATTTCACTTATTATTTCAAAGTTACTATATAAATATCTTGCAAAACAATAATTCTACTTTTTGAATTGAACTTAGTAGCAAGGTCTTATATGTTAGATTGGGTTTCACAATTATTTAAAAAAGTGGATAGAGAATTTAGTTTCAAAAGGCCTATTGACCAAAAAACTGGTAATTGCAAAAATATTTTCAAATGTTTTGATACGGAATTAAAACAATTAAAAACAATAAAAGGAAAAATAAAAAGTTTGCTGATTAGTAAAATCAACAGTCCAAATTGCTACTTGATACGATAGCAGCTTTTATGTTTCTTCAGAAAATGAATCAAAAAATGATCTGCAGCAATTATCCGGGTTGCAGCGGTAGCTAGCAACCTAGTGAGAGATGAACACGTCCAATATTAAGAAATATAAAAACCAATAACTCCTAAAAAAAAGGTCATTACAAATTAAAAATGACAAATCAAAACACTAAAAATAAAAGGAGTGCACAACATGAAAATCAAGAAAATCATGAGAATCAAAATATTCTGGATTTTGTTCGTACAAATGCCGACAAATATTGAAATCAATTTTTTGAAATGAAACGGAACTTTGTACCTCATAGTACTCCACCTGAAAATAATAGAAAATTAGAAAAAGTCAAAAGGCAAAGACTGTTATACATCTTCAAACAGAATATTGAAGAGTTTTCCAATGTATTGCAGGAGATACAAGAACTTGTGTGGATAAAGGATCAAACCAAAAAAGAAAAGGAAGCACTTTAGCTGCATCAAACGCACTATAAGCCAAAAGTTTGAAGATGATTCATATCATATTTTTAAATTAAAACTTATAGAAATTCTTGTAAAAAGTTAGCACCAAAAGGGGGGGGGTTTATTGATTGTTTTTCAATAAAGAACGACACCTTGCCCATGTTAACTAAAACGTAAATAGGGATTATATAATTTTCATCAGTGATCATGGCTGTAGAGATGGCTGAAACCTAGTCCGGGTTGCAGCGGTAGCTAGCAACCTAGTAAGAGACGATCACGTCCAATGTTAAGAAATATAAAAACCCATAGTTCCTAACAAAGGAGTCAGATCAAAACAAAAAGTACACCATTAGAACCGCATTGTCCAAAACCCCTGTATAGGAAATTTTCTGTCCCTTGGCTTGAACAGCAAGGAAAATATATTGGCTTGAAAATCAAGAAAATTGGCAGCTATTACAACATTCTGCCTAAACGGGATATTTTTTTTCCTTTTTTCTCTTTTCTATCTTTTCCACAGATAGCTTGGCACTGGAACATCGTAGAGGGTTGTTCAATAGCTCATTTTAAAGGAAATTAATTGGGTTAAAAATCTATAGTAACTAAAATAAATTATTTCTAAAAGGGAATAAATTTTTCAACCAAAAACTGCATTTTTGATGTCTTTTCACACTGTTTGATGACTTTTCACAGTCTTTCAAACATAATCGTATACCAGCGGTAAGATTTGAACCCACGCCTCCGAAGAGACTGGTGACTAACACCAGTGCCTTGGACCACTCGGCCAGGCTTCCTCTTATAATTTGGGTTGCAGCAGTAGCTAGCAACCTAGTAAGAGAAGATCAGTCCCATGCTAAGAAATATAAATTACATTAAAGGATCCGGGTTGCAGCGGTAGCTAGCAACCTAGTAAGAGACGATCACGTCCAATGTTAAGAAATATAAAAACCCATAGTTCCTAACAAAGGAGTCAGATCAAAACAAAAAGTACACCATTAGAACCGCCTTGTCCGAAACCCCTGTATAGAAAACTTTCTGTCCCTTGGCTTGAACAGCAAGGGAAATATATTGGCTTGAAAATCAAGAAAATTGACTTTAACCACGTTATTCTCCCCAAACGGGATATTTTTTTCTTTTTCTTTTTTTTTTTCTTTTCCACAGATAGCTTGGCACTGGAACATCGTAGAGGGTTGTTCAATAGCTCATTTTAAAGTAAATTAATTGGGTTAAAAACCTTTTGTAACTAAAATAAATTATTTCAAAAAGAGAATAAATTTTTCCACCAAAAACTGCATTTTCGATGTCTTTTCACACTCCAGTCTTTCAAACATAATCGTATACCAGCGGTAAGATTTGAACCCACGCCTCCGAAGAGACTGGTGGCTAACACCAGTGCCTTGGACCACTCGGCCAGGCTGCCTCTCATAAATAAATATATATGTGAATTTGGGTTGCAGCAGTAGCTAGCAACCTAGTAAGAGATGATCAGTCCAATGCTAAGAAATATAACAAAACTCCTAAAAATAGAGTCAGATCAAAACAAAAGTACATCATTAGAATTACCTTGTCTGAAACCCTACTAGATAAATAATGAATGTCATCATAGTTTTATATTAGAGCTATGACGTGAATAGAAAAACATGAAATTATATTGTTGTTTCTGAAGACGTCATGAAATAATATCATGGCTCTATGACGTCAACAAAATCATTACGCTGTGACGTCATAATTACTACTTAAGAACTACAAAGATGAAAATGTTCTCATTCATAATTACATAATGGTTTCAATCAAGCAAGTCGCACGCAAGTTGAAAAAACAGTACTACACAAACAACAGAGATAGTATCTTGAAAAGAGAAAAGCAAAAAAATTGAGAGAGCAAAACAAAGGTATTCAACCGACCAGGCGTATCGAGAAGTAATAATTGAGAGAGCAAAACAAAGGTATTCAACCGACCAGGCGTATCGAGAAGTAATAATTGAGAGAGCAAAACAAAGGTATTCAACCGACCAGGCGTATCGAGAAGTAATAATTGAGAGAGCAAAACAAAGGTATTCAACCGACCAGGCGTATCGAGAAGTAATAATTGAGAGAGCAAAACAAAACAGCAAGATGTGTTATCACAATGATTATAATAAAGAACGACCTCTTGCCTATACTAAATTTTATACGCCACATAATTATAGTATAGGTTAGTAATTCAACAGATAGCTTGGCACTGGAACATCGTAGAGAGTTGTTCAATGGCTCATTTTAAAAGAAATTAATGGGGTTAAAAACCTTTTGTAATTAAAACAAATTATTTTTATTACATTAAGGAATTTTAGTTATGTTCCTTAAGAAATCATCATAAGTAAAAATTTCCCATACAGAAATTGAACTCAAGCCTACTGGGTGAGAGCTATCCCAACCTCTAGACCATATAGGATATGTTAAAATATCCGATTAATGAAGTTTATGTTAAAAGAACAATTAAAAACCTAGTTAGCTGCCTGATACAAAATTAAGTTTTTCGTGAAAAATAATTAATAAAAAAAATTAAGTGCAAAAGGCGCTAGATCTAGAGATTTCCTTTAAAATGAGCCATTGAACAACTCTCTACGATGTTCCAGTGCCAAGCTATCTCTGGAAACAAAAGAAAGAAAAAAATATCCCGTTTGTGCAGAATAACGTGGTTAAAGTCAATTTTCTTGATTTTCAAGCCAATATATTTTCTTTGTTATTCAAGCCAAAGGGTGGTAAGTTTCCTTTATAGGGGTTTCGGACAAGGCGGTTCTAATGGTGTACTTTTTGTTTTGATCTGACTATTTTTCTAGGAGTTAGGGGGTTTTATATTTCTTAACATTGGACGTGATCGTCTCTTACTAGGTTGCTAGCTACCGCTGCAACCCGGATCCCGTTTGTGGAGAATAACGTGGTTAAAGTCAATTTTCTTGATTTTCAAGCCAATATATTTTCTTTGTTATTCAAGCCAAAGGGTGGTAAGTTTCCTTTATAGGGGTTTCGGACAAGGCGGTTCTAATGGTGTAATTTTTGTTTTGATCTGACTCTTTTCTCAGGAGTTAGGGGTTCTTATATTTCTTAACATTGGACGTGATCGTCTCTTACTAGGTTGCTAGCTAACGCTGCAACCCGGATTCTTTACTATAACAACCAGGATGACGTCAGTTACAACTTGGAATTCGTTTTATGCTATATCATTACAAAAAGGAAAAAGCCTACGGCTTTTTCTTCTTTGAAATAGTAAGAGACGAACCACAAGTAACTACCCCTGGAACCACCATATATCAGTTACTATGCATGAGCGATTGTTCTTTACTGTAAATGATCGTCTCTTACTAGGTTGCTAGCTACCGCTGCAACCCGGATGTAACTACACCTTGAACCACCATATATCAGTTAGTATGGGAGAGAGATCGTTCTTTACTGTAATCTCTTACTAGGTTGCTAGCTACCGCTGCAACCCGGACTATGGACAAAAGTTCTTTCTTTAATGTAATTTAATGTACTTTTCTAATGATCGTCCTTTAATATAAAACCACAAGTAACTACCCCTGGAACCACCATATATCAGTTACTATGCATGAGCGATCGTTCTTTACTGTAAATACGGATGATGCTTAAAAAAAACCCAATTACAGTATCGATCCTTTATGTAAAAATAAAAAGTAATTTTTTCAATTTTTACGTCACGTCGCTCATTAAGTCATATATGGTTATTAGTACACAATAGGTTTTAGATATTACGTCATGTCACTTATTACGTCATATATGGTTATTAGTAGATAATCGGTAAAATATTCGTTCTTTATTATAATCCTATTTTCAGGTATTTCTCTTGTTTGAATTAAAAAATTAGTATTATTGGTTAGACACCATAAATATTTTTGCTTTTTACATAATAAGTTTAGCGACTCTGGACTGAAAACTAAAATAATTGCAATTATAAGACAATAATATGGAGATACGTACTTTACGGGTTACAAACCAAAAAAAATTTGGTTCCAGGATACAATGATAACTTTGAACTTAGATGAAAAAAATTTTGGTTCCATTGGACGTGATCGTCTCTTACTAGGTTGCTAGCTACCACTGCAACCCGGATGACATCCCTCATTTGGGATACAGTATAACGAATGCCCATGCTTTCTTGTGTCCCTGTAATTGATTTCACAATAATCCAAGCCGCCAAGGTAGAAATTAACCACTTTGTCAGTTGAAAATTTTAATGCTATATTATTTTCAAGGATATCAAAAGAATTTGACATAGTTCAATATCCTTCGGATAGAGCTTGCAGATATCAGGGTGACATTGCCAAGTAACCTGCTGCCCAGTTTTTGGTTTTGAATGTTTACTCAGATTGTTATAGGCGACTTCAGCCATCATAATTTCCTTGTCAGATCTAGTTTTAAAGCATTTTTCAATAGTTGTCTCGTACTTTTCAGGACAGTTTGTTCTACTACACAGAGAATTTTTTGCCAAATATGCAGTAGAACTAAAAGAACTGTTTAAAACACAGTTAAAAATGCTTTTTTCTTGAGTCGGTGTTCCAGGAATTTGTTCTAAATCATTAGTCTTACAAACACATTTACTAATAACCCTAACAGGCTCGTTTTCGCCATAATTGAAAAACATTGCTTTTCCTTCGCTGTTGATAGGTACGCTTGTATATATATTTTTATTGCTGCTACATAAACTGCAATTGCTCCTTCCAAACTTAATATACGAATTTTCTAAGAAGTACGCCTCCGTATATTCACTCTGTTGTCGAACATTTTCCATCGCATCTATAAACTGTTCCGCAGTTGCCAATCCATACCTTGGAAGCTTTTTGTTAAACTGACAACATTTCTTTTGGATATTACTATGAAGCCTTGCCAAAGAATTTCTAGCCGACTTTTCAACAGCATCCGCTCTTTCAAAGAGAATTTTAATCTGTAATTTTGAATACTTTTCGTGATCCCGATAAAACATGCGTAAAATGTTTCTCAATTTACAAAGATCAGCCTGTATTTTTGCCATCTTTTTGTATTTCTGAATGTGATTTTTCCCTTTGTCCTTATGCGTTCTTCGGTACAACCTCACAGAGAATTTAATTTTTTCATTATAGATTTTGTCACGGAAGTAACTCTCCTTGATCTTTTGTTTGGCTGTCTCAATTTTTACTTCTCGATCCACCTGGACGGTTGAATACCTTTGCTTTTGGTTTTTCTTATATTTGATGCGGTAATCTTCATCATTGTGATAACTCTCCTTGAACTTTTGTTTGGCTGTCTCAATTTTTACTTCTCGATACACCTGGACGGTTGAATACCTTTGCTTTTGTTTTTTCTTATATTTGATGCGGTAATCTTCATCATTGTGATAACTCTCCTTGAAATTTTGTTTGGCTGTCTCAATTTTTGCATGTCTATAATCTTCATTATTGAGATAACACATCTTGCTGTTTTGTTTTGCTCTCTCAATTATTACTTCTCGATACGCCTGGTCGGTTGAATACCTTTGCCTTTTTCTTTTCAAGTTACTATCTCTGTTGTTTGTGTAGTACTGTTTTTTCAAATTGCGTATAGCTTGCTTCGATCTAACCATTATTCTAATCAAGAATGAGAGAATTTACATC
The DNA here is from genome assembly GCA_027921565.1 of Artemia sinica. Classification (NCBI taxonomy): domain Eukaryota; kingdom Metazoa; phylum Arthropoda; class Branchiopoda; order Anostraca; family Artemiidae; genus Artemia; species Artemia sinica. The sequence continues at coordinate 53,794,098 of CM051267.1, forward strand.
TTTTTCGTTCTTAAGTAGTAATTATGACATCACGGCGTAATGATTTTATTGACGTCATAGCGCAATGATATTATTTCATGACATCATCAGAAACAACAATATTATTTCGTGTTTTTCTATTCACGTCATAGCTCTAATATAAAGCTATGATGACATTCATTATTTATCTAGTAGGGTTTCAGACAAGGTAGTTAAATGATGTACTTTTGTTTTGATTTGACTCTATTTTTAGGAGCTTTGGGTTTTTATATTTCTTAGCATAGGACTGATCGTCTCTTACTAGATTGCTAGCTACTGCTGCAACCCAGATTCACATATATAGTTATTTATGAGAGGCAGCCTGGCCGAGTGGTCCAAGACACTGGTGTTAGCCACCAGTCTCTTTGGAGGCGTGGGTTCAAATCTTACCGCTGGCATGCGATTATGTTCGAAAGACTGCAGTGTGAAAAGACATCGAAAATGCAGTTTTTGGTGGAAAAATTTATTCTCTTTTAGAAATAATTTATTTTAGTTACTATAGATTTTTAACCCAATTAATTTCCTTTAAAATGAGCTATTGAACAACCCTCTACGATGTTCCAGTGCCAAGCTATCTCTGGATACAAAAGAAAAGAGAAAAGAGAAAAAATATCCCGTTTGGGGAGAATAACGTGGTTAAAGTCAATTTTCTTGATTTTCAAGCCAATATATTTCCCTTGCTGTTCAAGCCAAGGGAAAGAAAGTTTTCTATACAGGGGTTTCGGACAAGGCGGTTCTAATGGTGTACTTTTGTTTTGATCTGACTCCTTTGTTAGGAACTATGGGTTTTTATATTTCTTAACATTGGACGTGATCATCTCTTACTAGGTTGCTAGCTACCGCTGCAAGCCTGAAAGTGGCGTATAAAATTTAGTATAGGCAAGAGAACGTTCTTTATTATAACAGATAGCTAACTGTCACTGCAAACATTATGTTGCCCTTTACATTTATCATATCTTATATGTAACATGCTTTTTATGTGTCTCTGATAGTAAAAAAAAATATGCCGTTTAGGCAGAATGTTGTAGTAGCTGCCACTTTTCTCTATTTTCAAGCCAATATATTTCCCTTGGTGTTCAAGCCAAGGGACAGAAAGTTTCCTATACAGGGTTTTCGGACAAGGTGGCTCTAATGGTTTACTTTTTGTTTTGATCTGACTCTTTTTTTAGGAGTTATTATATTTCTTAACATTGGACGTTATCGTCTCTTACTAAGGTGATAGCTACCGCTGCAACCCGGATAGCTTAAGATTAAGAGATTCAAAAGATTTAAGATTCAATCGGGTTTAATTAAAACAAATAGAAATAAATAAAAATAAATAAACTTCTCTATGCAAAAAAATGCACGTTGAGTCCCTTAAAAAAATAACAATTCTTCCTAATCACGCTTTACGACTCTCGCTTTACTCCTCAACACAACCACATCCCTCAACCATACAAATCACTATCTAAGAGATTCCCCCCTTCCTCCCCAAAAGCACAGCTACCTTAACCATACAAAAAAAAATCAATAAATAAATAAAAAAACAAAAAAGAAAAAAAAAAAAACAAACCGAGATAATAATGATAAAAAAAAATCTCAATTATTAATAAACTCTATTTAATGAATATTCAATAAGATATTTTTTCAAATTATTTTTAAAAGACCCAAGAGAGCTCCTACATCTCAGCTCTTGTGGAAGCATGTTCCACACTTTCGCGCACGCCACATCCGGTGCAAAATCCGACCGTACTGTAGGTGTTCGTCTCACCAGAAGGTTTGAGGCAGATCTCGTGTTCCTAGGATGCTGTTCCGATACCAACTGGAATAGACTGTGGAATGCTGATGGAAGTAATCCGGAGAAAAATTTAAAAACGATAACTGAGCACGATAAATGATAAAGTGATTCACGGGAAAGAAAATCGTCCATATTTCCGATTATTTTCAGGGCATGTCTGTGGATTGAATCAAGCCTTTTCAGGTGGGATATAAATGTTGACTGCCAAATTGACGCACAATACTGTAGATGAGGCTTGATAAGTCCATTATAAAGTAGACGAAGGGTTTTTTGAGGGAATGTGTGTTTCAGTTTCCTGATAATGCCAAGATTACGGGAGAGCTTCAGCTCCACAGCGTGGATGTGATGTATGAAGGATAACTTTTCGTCAAGGAGTACACCTAGGTACCTGGCACAGCCAGTTTTCGGTCGTCTGATCGTTCCTCGAGAAGACGTTATTCCCGATTTCTCTGGGTGAAGAGGTCCAATCCTTGAGAAGAAGAGAGCGCAAGATTTGTCAACATTTATTACAAATCGATTGGCATCCATCCAAATGTGAGTTTCTTCTAAGATGACCTCAAGTTTACTCTGGAGCGCTGACATGTCGGTGTCACAGGAGACCATTGTAGTGTCATCCGCGAACGCCACAAGTTCATCCGATTCATGATCGTTGCTCGAAATTTCTGGGTCGCAACATAACTTGCAGCACCGTGAAGTCCTGGAGTTAGGGTTCAGAACGCGACTTAGGTCATTCACATGAACCAGGAATAACAGTGGGCCTAAGATTGAGCCTTGCGGCACACCGAAGTTGACAACGGTGTCATTCAGCGGATCATCTCCTATATAAACACGTCGACTACTAAGGTAAGACCGGAACCATCGTAGAGCCTCTCCTCTAACCCCAATGTGCTGTATTTTACCTAATAGAATCCCATGATCCATACTGTCGAACGCTTTTTTTATGTCAAGCAAAATAGCAGCTGGCACAAGTCCCAGGTCAAGTGCTTTATTAATGAATAGGCTTAGTGATGCCAGGGCATCTTCCGTCGAGTGTCCTGGTCTGAATCCAAATTGGCGTTGGTTAAGGAATCCCTTAGCTTCCAGAAAAGAGTAAAGTTGGTTCTTCATAGGTTTTTCGAACACTTTGGAAAACACCGAAAGAATAGAGATGGGTCGAAAGTTAGACGGGTCGTCCTGAGGGCCACCTTTGTGGAGGGGAATTATTCTTGCCTTCTTGAGAAGTGATGGAAACATGCCCGTCTCCAAGGAGAGGTTTACCAAATGTGTTAAAGGTTGTACTACGGAGGGCAATACTGCCTTCAACACTTTAGTATGGACGCGGTCGAATCCAGAGGCAGATGCTCCCCTCAAGCCTTTGACAATCATTGAAACATCCGTCGAAGTTACAGGAATGAGTGCTATCGACTTGACACACGCTGGGCCCAAAAAGTCCCTGTAGGACTTTCTGGGGGGTAGCACTGTGTTAGCCGTTTTTTCTCCAATTTTGGCGAAGAAGGTACAAAGAGCTTTTGCAACTTGTGCTGGTTCAGTCAAGGTTTCTCCATCAACCGTAATTTTGGATGGTAGTTCAGGCTGTTGGTTATTCGGTCGTAACACTGAATTGACTGTCTTCCATACTTTCCTTCCATCCTTCCCACTTTCGGCTAGCCTTTGATTAAAGTAATCCCTTTTAGCTTTTCTGAGAACAGACCGTAGGCATTTCTTATAAATTTCATAACTCCGCAGGCTAGCTACATTTGGTAGATTACGGTATTCCGCCCAAAGATTATTCTTTTTATTGATGAACCTGAGTAAACTTTCTGTAACCCACGGGCAAATTGGTGCGTTTTTTCTTCCGCGTTTCTTTATTTTTTCTTTAAAACAAAATGCCTCATATAGTGTTGTAAATGTACTATGGAAATTTTCAAATCCTTCATTCAGATCTTCTTTATCCATAACGCTATCCCAGGTCGTTTTTTCCAATTCCTCGTTAAGTAACCGTAAGTTTTCTTCACTCAGATCTAAAACCGGAATATCATCTCTAGTTTTAAAAATGACCTTGTTGCCTTTGATGTTTTGAAAACGGTACATAAGGGGAAGTGGTCTGACATGTAACTGAGGATTACTGAAGCCGAGAGTGGAGGTAGAGTAGAAAAAATATTGTCTATTAGTGAATGAGTACTCTCAGTTACTCTCGTTGGGATAGTTGTTGACGGGTAAAGATTAAATCCAGACATAAGAGTGAGAAGATCATTAGCGCTATTAGTTAGGGGATAGGTTAGGTTGATGTTGAAATCACCCATGATGACCACATCATGATTCTGTTTTTCAATCATTTGGAGTGTTTCCAATAAATATTCCGTAAACGAAGAAACAGAACCTGACGGTGATCGGTAAATTTCTCCAACGATTACCTTCCGTTGTGAAGGAAGGGACATATCAAGAAAAAGTGACTCAAAAATACCTTCTATATTTCGAGTCAGTTTGCCATTAACACAGACTGGGTATTCGCTCTTTGTGTAGATTGCCAATCCTCCTCGTGCTGACTCTTGTCTGTGTACAAAATTCGATGTATACCCGGGGATATCTACCAGGATGTCAGTCTGCCTCGACAGGAATGTTTCACACAGTCCAAGAACGTCAGGTCGTATTTGTCGGCACATGGTCATTACATCTGTCAGTGACGAACATAATCCTTGGCAGTTGAGCTGAACTATACTGAGCTGAGATTCAGAGCATCCCTGGGGCATACTCATTAACTGAATATATTTACTTCGAGGAAATTCATTTTCACTAAAAAAAGAACAATCATTTTCATTACTAATTACTCTATCAAAAATTTCTTCCAAATTTAAGAACGACTTTTCTAACTGTTCTATTTTTTTTGAGCTGCTGGCAAGATAGTTGGCCTCGGGGACGAAGACAAGGAACTCAAAACTTACCCAAAACTCTCTGGGGAATGTGGTCGCATCTTGGAGCAAAGCGGAGAGCCGTGAGAAATGCACACACCCGAATGAACTTCATTGAAACTGCAACAAAAAACTGATGTAAACAAACATGGATTAACACAAGAAACACAGAAAATTGGAAAATGAAACATTTCTGGAAAACAAATCACTCATTTCGGCAAGCGGCAAAAAAAACTAATTCATCAATGACAATCTTTTCCGTTTCCGCTGCTGTAGCCCCAATAACAAATAGTAAAAAAAAAATAATAAATAAAAAAATAAATAAAAAAAAACTCTAAACTAATTTTATCATATTTTTCCTTCATCTCTTCGACTACAGCAGGCGGAACTATCAGACATCAACAAACAAATCACACTAAATCATTTCAAGCATCAAAGTCGGTATCGTCCGGTTCGGCGGGTACTGCCGACTTTAGCGGATCAAAGCAGTCATCTTGAGATTTAGTCCATTGTAAATTTCGCGACTTTTTTACCTCTAACCACAGTCTTATTCCTCGCTGAACAACACGAGTTTCTGCAACCTTTTCTGCTGCCAATTTAGAAATTTTCAGCTTGTACCCGAGCGCTAGTAATTATTTTCTTCGTTTACCGAGCTCAGCTGGCAAGTCTGTTGACACACTGAAACCCGTTTTTTTCAGCTTTCCACATTCTTTCATAATAGCTGAGCGTTCAGTGTCTGAGAGGCTAATAAAGATAGGCTCGATAGCTTTCTGCTTTTGTGAATTACTTCGAAGGCTCGGCCCAGTTCCAGATTGGGAGGGAGCCGTCTTCTTAGAAATACGATACAATGTACCCATACTTAGCTGATCAGCATCTGTAATTCCAAGCTTAGACTGGAAAATGTAACTACAGTTTCTCGGAGATTTTCTGTTCCTTGCGGAGCTTCAACACCGTGAATAAGAATGTTGTTTCTTCGAGCGTACATCTCCGATGGCAGGGCAGTAGTCTTGACATGAACCAGCTCAGTCCTTAGCAGTTTATTTTCTGCTCTCAGTACTTTATTTTCATTTTGAAGCTTTGAAATCAAACTTTGAAGCTCGTCCATACGGCGGTCAAAATGGTCTTTCGTCACTGACATATTGCTACCAGTTAATACCGCACTGCCTAAATAAAACTAGAAAGGCATTGAGTGAGACTTACACGCAAGGGCCCCTTTTATGTAATAAATCCAGCTATCACTCGGGACCCACTTTCGTCAAAATGAAAATTCTCCAAAAACCAGCTTGCAGTATCCTTTCAGTATAACACTGTGAAAATTTGGTATAATATCCTTTCACTATAACACTGCGATTTTTTTTTTTTTAATACGAATTCATTCACTCGGCACGGAGAACCTCTCTGCGTGAATGCAGCGGTAGGGGTTGCAGCGGTAGCTATCACCTTAGTAAGAGACGATAACGTCCAATGTTAAGAAATATAATAACTCCTAAAATAAGAGTCAGATCAAAACAAAAAGTAAACCATTAGAGCCACCTTGTCCGAAACCCCTGTATAGGAAACTTTCTGTCCCTTGGCTTGAACACCAAGGGAAATATATTGGCTTGAAAATAGAGAAAAATGGCAGCTACTACAACATTCTGCCTAAACGGCATATTTTTTTTTTACTATCAGAGACACATAAAAAGCATGTTATATATAAGATATGATAAATGTAAAGGGCAACATAATGTTTGCAGTGACAGTTAGCTATCTGTTATCCGGGTTGCAGCGGTAGCTAGCAACCTAGTAAGAGACGATCACGTCCAATGTTAAGAAATATAAAAACCCATAGTTCCTAACAGAGGAGTCAGATCAAAACAAAAAGTACACCATTAGAACCGCCTTGTCCGAAACCCCTGTATAGGAAACTTTCTGTCCCTTGGCTTGAACAGCAAGGGAAATATATTGGCTTGAAAATCAAGCAAATTGACTTTTACCACGTTATTCTCCCCAAACGGGATATTTTTTTCTCTTTTCTCTTTTCTTTTCCAGAGATAGCTTGGCACTGGAACATCGTAGAGGGTTGTTCAATAGCTCATTTTAAAGGAAATTAATTGGGTTAAAAATCTATAGTAACTAAAATAAATTATTTCTAAAAGAGAATAAATTTTTCCACCAAAAACTGCATTTTCGATGTCTTTTCACACTCCAGTCTTTCAAACATTATACCAGCAGTAAGATTTGAACCCACGCCTCCGAAGAGACTGGTGGCTAACACCAGTGCCTTGGACCACTCGGCCAGGCTGCCTCTCATAAATAAATATATATGTGAATTTGGGTTGCAGCAGTAGCTAGCAACCTAGTAAGAGATGATCAGTCCAATGCTAAGAAATATAACAAAACTCCTAAAAATAGAGTCAGATCAAAACAAAAGTACATCATTAGAATTACCTTGTCTGAAACCCTACTAGATAAATAATGAATGTCATCATAGTTTTATATTAGAGCTATGACGTGAATAGAAAAACATGAAATTATATTGTTGTTTCTGAAGACGTCATGAAATAATATCATTGCTCTATGACGTCAACAAAATCATTACGCTGTGACGTCATAATTACTACTTAAGAACTACAAAGATGAAAATGTTCTCATTCATAATTACATAATGGTTTCAATCAAGCAAGTCGCACGCAAGTTGAAAAAACAGTACTACACAAACAACAGAGATAGTATCTTGAAAAGAGAAAAGCAAAAATATTCAACCGACCAGGCGCATCGAGAAGTAAAAATTGAGAGAGCAAAACAAAACAGCAAGATGTGTTATCACAATGATCCGGGTTGCAGCGGTAGCTAGCAACCTAGTAAGAGACGATCACGTCCAATGTTAAGAAATATAAAAACCCATAACTCCTAAAAAAAGAGTCAGATCAAAACAAAAAGTACACCATTAGTATCGCCTTGTCCAAATTCTTATAAGGGAAATTTACCGCCCTTTGGCTTGAATAACAAAGAATGTATATTGGCTTGAAAATCAAGAAAATTGACTTTTACCACGTTATTCTCCACAAAGGGGATATTTTTTCTTTCTTCTTCTTTTCCACAGATAGCTTGGCACTGGAACATCGTAGAAATTTGTTCAATGGCTCATTTTAAATGAAATTAATTGGGTTAAATTATAGTAAAGAACGAACTCTTGCCTATACTAAATTTTATACGCCACTTAATTATAGTATAGGTTAGTAATTCAACAGATAGCATGGCACTGGAACATCGTAGAGAGTTGTTCAATGGCTCATTTTAAAGGAAATTAATGGGGTTAAAAACCTTTTGTAATTAAAACAAATTATTTTTATTACATTAAGAAATTTTAATTATGTTCCTTAAGAAATCATCATAAGTAAAAATTTCCCGTACGGAAATTGAACTCAAGCCTGCTGGGTGACAGCTATCCCAACCTCTAGACCATATAGGATATATTAAAATATCTGATTAATGAAGTTTATGTTAAAGAACAAATTATAAACATAATTAGCTGCCTGATTATTTGAGGATCGTCTCTTACTATTCCAAAGAAGAAAAAGCCGTAGGCTTTTTCCTGTTTGTAATTTATTTTATAATAAAGGATGAACTTCAGGCTTTACTAACTGAAAAGTTTAGTATTTTTATAAAGTAAAGAACGAGCTCTAAATGATAGTTGTAGCTATAGCTGCAATCAAGTGAAAGACAAACCGAAGCATATAGTAACTAAAAGTTTTAAATATGTTTTGGAAAATCATAATTGCTATAGATGGCAAAACCTAGTGAAAGGCGAACCAGAGCCCATAGTAACTAAAAATTGAAAAAACGCGCTTTGAAAACACGCTTTGAAAACATTAAAAGACGATCATTGGAATAATTAAAATAAAGAACGACACCTTGCCCATGTTAACTGAAACATAAATAGGGATTATGTAATTTCCAATAGTATCATGGCTGTAGAGAAGGCTGAAACCTAGTTACAATAAAAAACGATCATTGGATTATAATAAAGATCGAACTCTTCCCTATACTAACTTGCATACGCAACTTCACTATAGTTAAGATTACAGTATTTATATTATGCATCATTATAAATTATAAAAGGTTCAAATGTTTGAAGATTATAGAGTTAAAAATTTTCCCACCCCGGGAATCGAACCCAAGCCTGTTAAGTGAAAGTTAACTATCCTAGCCACTAGACCATATTGAACCATAAAGAAGTATGATTTAAGAGCCATATGCGTATTATTATTTCACCATACCAATTATAATAAGGCCAAAACAAAATCGTCGACTTGCAACCTTACTTTTGACACATTAGTTAAATCTTCATCAGGCTTAAAAAATGTTTTGCTAGTTTTACATAAAAGAACGAACCTTAGTCCATATCCGGGTTGAAGCGGTAGCTAGCAACCTAGTAAGAGACGATCACGTCCAATGTTAAGAAATATAAAAACCCATAGTTCTTAAAAAAAGAGTCAGATCAAACAAAAAGTACACCATTAGAACCGCCTTGTCCGAAACCCCTGTATAGTAAAATTTCTGTCCCTTGGCTTGAACAGCAAGGGAAAAATATTGGCTTGAAAATCAAGAAAAGTGGCAGCTACTACAACATTCTGCCTAAACGGGATATTTTTTTCTTTTTTTTTCTTTTTTTTTCTTTTTTTGTATCCAGAGATAGCTTGGCACTGGAACATCGTAGAGGATTGTTCAATAGCTCATTTTAAAGGAAATTAATTGGGTTAAAAATCTATAGTAACTAAAATAAATTATTTCTAAAAGAGAATAAATTTTTCCACCAAAAACTGCATTTTGATGTCTTTTCACACTGCAGTCTTTCAAACATAATCGTATACCAGCAGTAAGAATTGAACCCACGCCTCTGAAGAGACTGGTGGCTAACACCAGTGCCTTGGACCACTCGGCCAGGCTGCCTCTCATAAATAAATATATATGTGAATTTGGGTTGCAGCAGTAGCTAGCAACCTAGTAAGAGACGATCAGAATCGCCTTGTCCGAAATTCCTATAAGGGAAACTTACCGTCCTTTGGCTTGAATAACAAAGAAAATATATTGGCTTGAAAATCAAGAAAATTGACTTTTACCACGTTATTCTCCACAAAGGGGATATTTTTTTCTTTCTTCTTCTTTTCCACAGATAGCTTGGCACTGAAACATCGTAGAAAGTTGTTCAATGGCTCATTTTAAAGGGAATTAATGGCGTTAAAAACTTTTTGTACTTATAACAATGTATTTTTAAAATAGAATCAGTTTTTTACGAAAAATTACATATTTCATATTAAAGATTGATCAATGACGTCATAATCGTATACCAGTGGTAGGAATTGAACCCACACCTCTGAACAGACTGGTGACTAAAACCAGCACCTTGGACCACTCGGCCAAGAAAAATATCCCACAAACGGGATATTTTTTTCTTTCTTCTTCTTCTTCTTCTTTTTCACAGATAGCTTGGCACTGGGACATTGTAGAGAGTTGTTCAATGGCTCATTTTAAAGGAAATCTCTAGATCTAGTGCCATTTATACTTAATTTTTTTTTAATTAATTTATAATAAAGAACGACCTTTTGCCTATACTAAATTTTACAGGCCACTTAACTATAGTATAGGTAATATATAGTATATAGTAACAAATCTGGGTTGCAGTGGTAGCTAGCAGCTTCCGGTTTACAGCGGTAGCTAGCAACCTAGTAAGAGACGATCACGTCCAATGTTAATTACACAAAGGACCGATATATCTCATCATAATTGGTGTTTGTCAATTATTACATTAAAAGAGGATAATTGGAATAAAAAATTTTATAATAAAGAACGATCTCTTTCCTATATTAAAAAAACCTATACTAATTAATTATATAGTAATGATATGTATAATAAAGAACGACCTCTTGGCTGTACTAAATTAGGTATGTTGTTGTAAGAGAAGTAGCTCTGTCTGGAGTCGTGAGATCGATCCCCATACCCTACTTAATCTTTATTCATTCTCTTATTCTTGCAAAGGGATTTTTTTAGTAAATACAATTCTTGTCAAACTCATTGTAGAGAGCTAGAAATAAAATTACATTAACATTATAAGAAATCATTATATAGATGATGAATTTTCCTTAATGATTAATATTAGACATAAATTAAAATCTTGTTTAGGTTAAAAGACCAGTTAATAGATTTTAAACCATAATTATTTTCTGAAAAATAAGGGTCCGACCGGATGCGAACCGGTGACCTATCGATCTGCAGTCAATTGCTCTACCTCTAAGCTACGAACCCTTGTTATTATGAGAGACTTAAAGATGTTTACATGAATATTAGACATAAATCATTACAGTAAAGAACAAACTTCCAGCCCATAGTAACTAAAATAAGATTATAATTAATGTTAAAGATTGATCAATGATGCCATAACCGTAGGTTGTAGCCAGGTCGTCTCTTACTATTCAAATTAAGAAAAAGCCATAGGCTTTTCCCTGTTTGTAATAGAGTAATCCGGGTTGCAGCGGTAGCTAGCAACCTAGTAAGAGACGATCACTTCCAATGTTAAGAAATATAAAAACCTATAGTTCCTAAAAAAAGGAGTCAGATCAAAACAAAAAGTACACCATTAGATCCGGGTTGCAGCGGTAGCTAGCAACCTAGTAAGAGACGATCAAGTTCAATGTTAAGAAATATAAAAACCCATAATTCCTAAAAAAGGACTCAGATCAAAACAAAAATTATAATAAGGAACGAACTCTGGCCTATAATAACTAGTATCGGCCACTTAACTATAGTATAGAATTGTACAGTTATGTTTATAGTCAATATATTAAAAATTCCCTCCAACGAGGAATCGACCCCTGGTCTGCCGCGTTACAAGCGGGTATGCTTACCACTTTACTATCGGAGATTTAAAAAATATGTTACATATAAGACATGATAAGGTTCTAGGCGGTTCTAAACATGACACAAGGTGGCTCTAATAGTGTACTTCTTGTTTCGATCTGACACTATTTTCAGTAGTTATGGGCTCTTAAATTTATTTGTACTTGACATGATCGAAACAAGAAGTACACTATTAAAACCGCCTTGTCTAAAATTTCTATATAGGAAACTGAGCATCCCTTGGCTTGAAGAACGAGGAAAATCTATTGGCTTGAAAAACAGGATAATTTACTTGAACTGCGATAATCTTTATTTACGGCCTGTTTTTTCTTTTTTCTTCTCCTCCACGGATAGCTTGGCATTTGAACATCATAAGGAACTGTTAATGTTAATTTTAAAGGAAATTGATGTGGTTAAAAATGTTTTTTAACTAAAAAACTAATTTTTAAAATTTAATTAATCTTTTACAAAAAAACACATTTTTCATGTACAAGATGGATCAATGACATCATATTTTTAGGTTGAAGCCTTGTCGTCTCTTACTTTTCCAATTAAGAAAATGCCGTAGGCTTTTTCCTGTTTGTAATTTTTTTCTAATTAAGATCCGGGTTGCAGCGGTAGCTAGCAACATAGTAAGAGACGATCACGTCCAATGTTAAGAAATGTAAAAAACCATAGTTCCTAAAAAAGGACTCAGATCAAAACAAAAAGTACACCATTAGAACCGCCTTGTCCGAAACCCCTGTATAGGAAACTTTCTGTCATGAGATTTATTTTAGAGTTTAAGTTTAGAGTTTCATTTTAGAGTAATAGTTTAGAGTTTTACTTTAGAATTATAGTTTAGAATTTTAGTTTAGACTTTTAGTTTAGAATTTTAGTTTAGAGTATAAGTTTAGCGGTTTAGTTTAGAATTTTAGATTAGAATTTTCGATTAAATTTTAGTTTAGAATTTTAGTTGAGAGTTTAGTTTAGAGTTTTAGTTTACAGTTTTAGTTTAAGTTTTAGTTTAGAGTTTTAATTATGGTTTTTTAGCTTAGAATTTTAGTTTAGAGATTTAGTTTAGAGTTTTAGTTTGTAATTTTAGTTTAGTTTTAGCTTAGAGTTTTAGTTTAGATTTTTTAGTTTAATTTAGTTTTAGTTTAGAGTTTTAGTTTAGATTTTTAGTTAGAGTTTTAGGTTTTAATTTAGAGTTTTAGTATAGATTTTTTAGTTTACTGTATTATTTTAGATTTTTAGTTTAGAGTTTTAGTTTAAAATTTTATTTTAAAGTTTTATATAAGAAATTTAGTTTAGAATTTTACTTAAGATTTTTAGTTTTAGTTACATTGTTAGAATTTAGAGTATTAGTTTAGAGTTCTAGTTTAGAGTTTTAGTTTGAAATTATTGTTTAGAGTTTTATTTTAGTGTTTCAGTTAAGAATTTTTCTTTAGATTTTTATAATAAAGAACGACCTCTTGCCTATACTAAATTTTATACGCCACTTTCAGGGTTGCAGCGGTAGCTAGCAACCTAGTAAGAGATGATCACGTCCAATGTTAAGAAATATAAAACCCATAGTTCCTAACAAAGGAGTCAGATCAAAACAAAAGTACACCATTAGAACCGCCTTGTCCGAAACCCCTGTATAGGAAACTTTCTGTCCCTTGGCTTGAACAGCAAGGGAAATATATTGGCTTGAAAATCAAGAAAATTGACTTTAACCACGTTATTCTCCCCAAACGGGATATTTTTTTCTCTTTTCTCTTTTCTTTTGTATCCAGAGATAGCTTGGCACTGGAACATCGTAGAGGGTTGTTCAATAGCTCATTTTAAAGGAAATTAATTGGGTTAAAAATCTATAGTAACTAAAATAAATTATTTCTAAAAGAGAATAAATTTTTCCACCAAAAACTGCATTTTCGATGTCTTTTCACACTGCAGTCTTTCAAACATAATCGCATACCAGCGGTAAGATTTGAACCCACGCCTCCGAAGGGACTGGTGGCTAACACCAGTGTCTTGGACCACTCGGCCAGGCTGCCTCTCATAAATAACTATATATGTGAATCTGGGTTCCAGCAGTAGCTAGCAATCTAGTAAGAGACGATCAGTCCTATGCTAAGAAATATAAAAACCCAAAGCTCCTAAAAATAGAGTCAAATCAAAACAAAAGTACATCATTTAACTACCTTGTCTGAAACCCTACTAGATAAATAATGAATGTCATCATAGCTTTATATTAGAGCTATGACGTGAATAGAAAAACACGAAATTATATTGTTGTTTCTGATGACGTCATGAAATAATATCATTGCGCTATGACGTCAATAAAATCATTACGCCGTGATGTCATAATTACTACTTAAGAACGACAAAGATGTAAATTCTCTCATTCTTGATTAGAATAATGGTTAGATCGAAGCAAGCTATACGCAATTTGAAAAAAACAGTACTACACAAACAACAGAGATAGTAACTCTAAAAGAAAAAAGCAAAGGTATTCAACCGACCAGGCGTATCGAGAAGTAATAATTGAGAGAGTAAAACAAAACAGCAAGATGTGTTATCTCAATGATGAAGATTATAGACATGCAAAAATTGAGGCAGCCAAACAAAATTTCAAGGAGAGTTATCACAATGATGAAGATTACCGCATCAAATATAAGAAAAACCAAACGCAAAGGTATTCAACCGTCCAGGTGTATCGAGAAGTAAAAATTGAGACAGCCAAACAAAAGTTCAAGGAGAGTTATCACAATGATGAAGATTACCGCATCAAATATAAGAAAAACCAAACGCAAAGGTATTCAACCGTCCAGGTGTATCGAGAAGTAAAAATTGAGACAGCCAAACAAAAGATCAAGGAGAGTTACTGGGGTGACAAAATCTATAATGAAAAAATTAAATTCTCTGTGAGGTTGTACCAAAGAACGCATAAGGACAAAGGGAAAAATTACATTCAGAAATACAAAAAGATGGCAAAAATGCAGGCTGATCTTTGTAAATTGAGAAACATTTTACGCATGTTTTATCGGGATCACGAAAAGTATTCAAAATTACAGATTAAAATTCTCTTTGAAAGAGCGGATGCTGTTGAAAAGTCGGCTAGAAATTCTTTGGCAAAGCTTCATAGTAATATCCAAAAGAAATGTTGTCAGTTTAACGAAAAGCTTCCAAGGTATGGATTGGCAACTGCGGAACAGTTTATAGATGCGATGGAAAATGTTCGACAACAGAGTGAATATACGGAGGCGTACTTCTTAGAAAATTCGTATATTAATTTTGGAAGGAGCAATTGCAGTTTATGTAGCAGCAATAAAAATATATATACAAGCATACCTATCAACAGCGAAGGAAAAGCAATGTTTTTCAATTATGGCGAAAACGAGCCTGTTAGGGTTATTAGTAAATGTGTTTGTAAGACTAATGATTTAGAACAAATTCCTGGAACACCGACTCAAGAAAAAAGCATTTCTAACTGTGTTTTAAACAGTTCTTTTAGTTCTACTGAATATTTGGCAAAAAATTCTCTGTGTAGTAGAACAAACTGTCCTGAAAAGTACGAGACAACTATTGAAAAATGCTCTAAAACTAGATCTGACAAGGAAATTATGATTTATAATAAAGAACGACCTCTTGCCTATACTAAATTTTATACGCCACTTAATTATAGTATAGGTTGGCAATTCCACAGATAGCCTGGCAGTGGAACATCGTAGAGAATTGTTCAATGGTTACATTAAAATGATAGTATAGGTTAGTAAAGTATATGCATAAAGGATTGATAGAGTTCATCATAAATGGTGTTTTTCAATACGGTTTCATTTTATCCGGGTTGCAGCGGTAGCTAGCAACCTAGTAAGAGACGATCACGTCCAATGTTAAGAAATATAAAAACCCATAGTTCCTAACAAAGGAGTCAGATCAAAACAAAAAGTACACCATTAGAACCGCCTTGTCCGAAACCCCTGTATAGGAAACTTTCTGTCCCTTGGCTTGAACAGCAAGGGAAATATATTGGCTTGAAAATCAAGAAAATTGACTTTAACCACGTTATTCACCCCAAACGGGATATTTTTTTCTCTTTTCTTTTTTTTTTCTTTTCCACAGATAGCTTGGCACTGGAACATCGTAGAGGGTTGTTCAATAGCTCATTTTAAAGGAAATTAATTGGGTTAAAACTCTATAGTAACTAAAATAAATTATTTCTAAAAGAGAATAAATTTTTCCACCAAAAACTGCATTTTTGATGTCTTTTCACACTGCAGTCTTTCAAACATAATCGTATACCAGCAGTAAGATTTGAACCCACGCCTCCGAAGAGACTGGTGGCTAACACCAGTGCCTTGGACCACTCGGCCAGGCTGCCTCTCATAAATAAATATATATGTGAATTTGGGTTGCAGCAGTAGCTAGCAACCTAGTAAGAGACGATCAGTCCAATGCTAAGAAATATAACAAAACTCCTAAAAATAGATCCGGGTTACAGCGGTAGCTAGCAACCTAGTAAGAGACCATCACCTCCAATGTTAAGAAATATAAAACCCCCCAACTCCTAAAAATGGAGTCAGATCGAAACAAAAAGTACACCATTAGAACCGCCTTGTCCGAATCCTCTATTAAGGAAACTTACCGCCCTTTGGCTTGAATAACAAAGAAAATATATTGGCTTGAAAATCAAGAAAATTGACTTTTACCACGTTATTCTCCACAAACGGGATATTTTTTTCTTTCCGCTTTTTTTTCCTGCTCAGCTAGCTGGGCACTGGAAAATCATAGAGAGCTGTATAATAGCTCATTTTAAAGGAAATTGCAACATCTAGTCACTTTTGTATTTAAAAATAAAATACTTTTTAAAGTAGAATCAATTTTGTCAAAAATTGCATTTTTGATGTATTTTCATACTGCAGTCTTTTCAAAGATATTTGAATTTTGAAGCAATAAAACAGTCCACGGTAATGAACTCTATAGTAATAATAGCTACTTGTCTCAATAGTAACCGAAACTCCTGGAACCAAAATTTTCTTTTTTGGCTTAATCGCTAAAATTATTATGTAAACTGCAAAAATATTTATAATGCCTAATCAGTAATAGTAATTTTTTAATTTAAACAACAAAAATACATGAAAATTCTAAAATTAGTTTTGCTTTTTGTCTCCTGGAAGAAAATTTTTTTTCATCTCAGTTCAAATTTATCATTGTATCCTGGAACCAAACTTTTTTTGGTTTGTTACCCGTAAAGTACATATCTCCATATTATTGTCTCATAATTGTTATAATAAAGTACGACCTCTTGCCTATACTAAATTTTATACGCCACTTAATTATAGTATTGGTCAGTAATTCAACAGATAGCTTGGCACTGTAACATCGTAGAGAGAAAAATCTATAGTAACTAAAATAAATTATTTCTAAAAGAGAATAAATTTTTTCACCAAAACTGCATTTTTGATGTCTTTTCACACTGCAGTCTTTCAAACATAATCGTATACCAGCGGTAAGATTTGAACCCACGCCTCCGAAGAGACTGGTGGCTAACACCAGTGCCTTGGACCACTAGGCCAGGCTGCCTCTCATAATTTGGTTTGCAGCAGTAGCTAGCAACCTAGCAAGAGACGATCAGTCCAATGCTAAGAAATATAAAAACCCAAAACTCCTAAGAATACAGTCAGATCAAAACAAAAGTACATCATTAGAACTACCTTTTCTGAAACCCTACTAGATAAATTAGGGCTATGACGTGAATAGAAATACACGAAATTATCCGGGTTGCAGCGGTAGCTAGCAACCTAGTAAGAGACGATCACCTCCAATGTTAAGAAATATAAAACCCCCCAACTCCTAAAAAAAGAGTCAGATCAAAACAAAAAGTACACCATTAGAACTGCCTTGTCCGAATCCTCTATAAAGGAAACTTACCGCCCTTTGGCTTGAATAACAAAGAAAATATATTGGCTTGAAAATCAAGAAAATTGACTTTTACCACGTTATTCTCCACAAACGGGATATTTTTTTCTTTCCGCTTTTTTTCCTGCTCAGCTAGCTGGGCACTGGAAAATCATAGAGAGCTGTATAATAGCTCATTTTAAAGGCAATTGCAACATCTATTGCCTTTTGTAATTAAAAATAAAGTACTTTTTAAAGTAGAATCAATTTTGTCAAAAAATTGCATTTTTGATGTATTTTCATACTGCAGTCTTTTCAAAGATATTTGAATTTTGAAGCAATCAAACAGTTCATGGTAATGAACTCTATAGTAATAATAGCTACTTGTCTCAATAGTAACTGAAACTCCTGGAACCAAAATTTTTTATAATAAAGATCGAACTCTTCCCTATACTAACTTTTATACGCAACTTCACTATAGTGAAGATTACAGTATTTATATTTTTTTTAGATTAAAAGACGATCACTGAAATAACAAACCATTCCATACATTGGACTTAGTTAGCTACTTGATTTTTTGAGTTTCGTCTCTTACTATTTAAAAGAAGAAAAAGCCGTAGGCTTTTTCCTGTTTGTATTTATAGTTAAAAAACGAACTCAAGTCCAAAGAAACTGAAAACTGTGGTTCATTAATATTATCTTCATTATTTTAGCTAGAATGTAAATAAACAAGTTTCTTTTTTAAATTTTAAACTTAAAAGATAGTGCTTTTAATTCAACATATTAAAAGTTTTCCCCGACGGGGAATCGAACCCCCTTCTCCCAGGTAACAAGTGGGCATACTTACCATTAGACTATCGAAGACTTATAAAATAAAAGTTACATATAAGATATGATAATAATTTTTTAATCCGGGTTACATAAAGGCTCGATCATCCGGGTTGCAGCGGTAGCTAGCAACCTAGTAAGAGACGATCACGTCCAATGTTAAGAAATATAAAAACCCATAGTTCCTAACAAAGGAGTCAGATCAAAACAAAAAGTACACCATTAGAACCGCCTTGTCCGAAACCCCTGTATAGGAAACTTTCTGTCCCTTGGCTTGAACAGCAAGGGAAATATATTGGCTTGAAAATCAAGAAAATTGACTTTAACCACGTTATTCTCCCCAAACGAGATATTTTTTTCTCTTTTCTTTTTTTCTTTTCCACAGATAGCTTGGCACTGGAACATCGTAGAGGGTTGTTCAATAGCTCATTTTAAATGAAATTAATTGGGTTAAAAACCTTTTGTAACTAAAATAAATTATTTCTAAAAGAGAATAAATTTTTCCACCAAAAACTGCATTTTCGATGTCTTTTCACACTGCAGTCTTTCAAACATAATGGTATACTAGCGGTAAGATTTGAACCCACGCCTCCAAAGAGACTGGTGGCTAACACCAGTGCCTTGGACCACTCGGCCAGGCTGCCTCTCATAAATAAATATATATGTGAATCACATAAAAGCTCGATCTAGTTTATTAAAACTGGGGATTATATAAGTTTTATTGATATCATGGTTGTAGATATAGATGAAACCTAGTAAAGAAAAAACCATGTCATAGGAATTATAATAAAGAGCAAACTCTTGCGTATAGTAACCAAAATATTAAAATTAATAATTACATAAAAGCTTGATTTAGTTCATTGTAATTACATTAATAGAATGTACTGTAGCCCATGGTAACTGAAGTATTAAAAGGAATCATTATATAGAGGATGACGCAACACATACTAATCTTTAGATAAGGTAATATAGCATAAATTAATTTTGATTAGTTTCCTTAAGTAGTCATCATAGGTAAAAGTTTCCAATACCGGGGATGGAATTAATTTTATAATAAAGAACGAATATTCTACCGATTGTCTACTAATAACTGTATATGACGTATTAAGTGACATAACGTAATAGCTAACACCGATTGTGTACTAATAACAATATATGTGATGAGTGACGTGACTTAAATTACATTTACGAACGAACTGTCTTCCATAGTAATTATAATAAGGATTGATTCCGGGTTTGAACGGTAGCTAGCAACCTAGTAAGAGACGATCACGTCCAATACTAAGAAATAAAATGACCCAAAACTCCTAGAAATGATTTCGGATCGAAACACAAAGCGCGCTATTAGGACCACCTTGTCCGAAACTCCTATATAGGAAACTTACACTCTTTTGGCTTGAACAACAAAGAAAACATGTTGGCTTGAAAAACAAGAAAAATGGCTTGAACTGCACTGTTCTTTATTGACATCATCATTTTTCCTTTTTTTTCTCCTCGGCTAGTTCAACACAGGAAAATCAGAGAGAACTGTTTGATGGTTCATTTTAAAGTAAATTGCTGTATCTAGTGCATTTTGTAATTAAACAGAAAATAGTTTTTAAAATGGAATCAATTAAAAAAAATTGTATTTTCATGTACAAGCTTGAGGAATGACATAATCGTAGGTTAAAACCGTATAATAAGTAATATCTGGATATTATAAATTACGGTGTCCTTTCATGATTATAGTCTCCTTTCATAACGTTTTAATTGTTTTTGTAATTATGTGGCATTATTGTTGAAAAAAATTAGAGGGGGCTGTATCACTAGCAAAAGAGCATTTTGACTGGTGAATGGAGGAATTTACGGCTACGATTTCGATGCTACAACAAGAAATAAGGGATTGAAGACAGAAAATAAGCTGTTAAAATTGGAAGTGGTTAAGGTGAAATCTTCTGCACTTCAAGTAGGGTTACATACACGGAGAAAGAACATTCTAATTCACGGGATCGAAAAGCCAAATGGATCAAAAATTTTTCATGGAACAATAAAAATTTTGACGGAATAAAACTTGGGATTGCGGATCCTGATCAAATAGGCATCAGTGTCATGTAAAGTTATAATAAAGAACGAACTCTTTCCTATAATAAATTGCATACTCAACTTAATTACAGTTAATGATATAGTAATGATATGGTGTTATTGATAGCTGAATTGCAAATTAAAAGTTACATTAAAAGACGATCATTGGAATAACATACCACTGCATACACTAAACTTAGATAGCTACTTGATTGCTTGATTACATAAAGGATCGATACTATATTACAGTAATTATGCTAAAGAACGAACTTTAGACCACGTTAAAATTATCGGTAGATGCAACCTAGAAAAAGATGAACACGGCCAATAAAAACCAAATCATGGTTTCAGCAGTTGCTTTATACTGAGAATACAAAAAAGAACGACACCTAGCCCATGTTAACTGAAATATAATAAAGAACGAGCTCTTGCTTATAATAAATTTTATAGGCCACTTAACTATAGTATAGGTCTTTTTTCCACATCCGGGTTGCAGCGTTAGCTAGCAACCTAGTAAGAGACGATCACGTCCAATGTTAAGAAATATAAAAACACCTAACTCCTTAAAAAAGAGTCAGATCAAAACAAAAAGTACACTATTAGAACCACCTTGTCCAAAAACCCTATGAAGGAAACTTACTGCCCTTTGGCTTGAAAAACAAAGAAAATATATTGGCTTGAAAATCAAGAAAAGTAGCAGCTACTACAAAATTCTGCCTAAACGGGATATTTTTTTTCTTTTGTATCCAGAGATAGCTTGGCACTGGAACATCGTAGATAGTTGTTCAATTGCTCATTTTAAAGGAAATTAATTGGGTTAAAAATCTATAGTAACTAAAATAAATTATTTCTAAAAGAGAATAAATTTTTCTACCCAAAACTTCATTTTTGATGTCTTTTCACACTGCAGTCTTTCAAACATAATCGTATACCAGCGGTAAGATTTGAACCCACACCTCCGAAGAGACTGGTGGCTAATACCAGTGCCTTGGACCAGTTGGCCAGACTGCCTCTCATAATTTGGGTTGCAGCAGTAGCTAGCAACCTAGTAAGAGACGATCAGTCATATGCTAAGAGATATAAAAACCCAAAAAACCGACATAAACCGACCAGAAAAAAACCAGATATAAAAACTGACCAGACGTATCGAGAAGTAATAATTGAGAGAGCAAAACAAAACAGCAAGATGTGTTATCACAATGATGAAGATTATAGACATGTGAAAATTGAGACAGTCAAACAAAAGATCAAGGAGCGTTATCACAATGATGAAGATTATAAACATCCAAAAAGACTGGTAGCTAACACCAATGCCTTGGCCCACTCAGCCAGGCTGCCTCTCATAATTTGGGTTGCAGCAGTAGCTAGCAACCTAGTAAGAGACGATCAGTCATATGCTAAGAGATATAAAAACCCAAAACTCCTAAAAATAGAGTCAGATCAAAACAAAAGTACATCATTTAGAACTACCTTGTCTGAAACCCTACTAGATAAATAATGAATTTCATCAGAGTTTTATATTAGAGCTATGACGTGAATAGAAAAACACGAAATTATATTGTTGTTTCTGAAGACGTCATGAAATAATACCATTGCACCATGACGTCATGAAATAAAATCATTACGCCGTGACTTCATAATTACTATATAAGAAACGTCAAAACTGTAAATGGTCTCATTCATGAATACATAATGGTTAGATCAAAGCAAGCTACACGCAAGTTAAAAAATCAGTACTACAAAAAAAAACAGAGATAGTAACTTGAAAAGAAAAAAGCAAAGGTATTCAACCGACCAGACGTATCGAGAAGTAATAATTGAGAGAACAAAACAAAACAGCAAGATGTGTTATCACAATGATGAAGATTATAGACATGTGAAAATTGATACAGCCAAACAAAAGATCAAGGAGCGTTATCACAATGATGAAGATTATAGACATGCGAAAGTTGAGACAGCCAAACAAAACATCAAGGAGTGTTATCACAATGATGAAGATTATAGACATGCGAAAATTGAGACAGCCAAACAAAACATCAAGGAGCGTTATCAAAATGATAAACTTTATAGAGAAGCAACAATTGAGCAGGCTAGACAAAGATCAAGGAGTTTTACAGTAAAGAACGAACTTCAGCCCATAGTAACTAAAGTAAGATTATAAATTTAAGACTAAAACAAGTATTTTGTTTGCTTTGGTATGAAATACTGGCAGCGTTGGGATTTGAACCCACACTTCGAAAGATACGGGTGGCTAAAACCAACGCCTTAGACATCTCGGCCAAGCTTTATTTATAATAAAGAACGACCTCTTGCCTATACTAAATTTTATACGCCACTTAATTATAGTATTGGTTAGTAATTCAACAGATATTTACAGTAAAGAACGAACTTCAGCCCATAGTAACTAAAGTAAGATTATAAATTTAAGACTAAAACAAGTACTTTGTTTGCTTTGGTATGAAATACTGGCAGCGTTGGGATTTTATAATAAAGATCGACCTTTTGCCTATACTAAATTTTATACGACACTTAATTATAGTATAGGTTAGTAATTCCACAGATAGCTTGGCACTGGAACATCGTAGTGAGTTGTTTAATGGCTCATTTTAAAGCAAATTAATGGGGTTAAAAACTTTTTGTAGTTATAAAACAAAATATTTTTAAATAGAATCATTTTTCTTACGAAATTATCCGGGTTGCAGCGGAAGCTAGCAATCCGGGTTGCAGCGGTAGCTAGCAACCTAGTAAGAGACGATCACGTCCAATGTTAAGAAATATAAAAACCCATAGCTCCTAAAAAAGGAGTCGAAACAAAACAAAAAGTACACCATTAGAACTGCCTTGTCCGAGACCCCTTTATAGGAAACTTTCTGTCCCTTGGCTTGAACAGCAAGGGAAATATATTGGCTTGAAAATCAAGAAAATTGACTTTAACCACGTTATTCTCCCCAAACGGGATATTTTTTTCTCTTTTCTTTTTTTGTATCCAGAGATAGCTTGGCACTGGAACATCGTAGAGGGTTGTTCAATAGCTCATCCTAAAGAAAATTAATTGGGTCAAAAATCTATAGTAACTAAAATAAATTATTTCTAAAAGAGAATAAATTTTTCCAATAAAAACTGTATTTTTGATGCAGTGACGTCATAATTACTATATAAGAAACGTCAAAACTGTAAATGGTCTCATTCATGAATACATAATGGTTAGATCAAAGCAAGCTAAACGCAAGTTAAAAAATCAGTACTAAAAAATCAAGAAATTATAATAAATTACAGTAAAGAACGAAGTTCAGCCCATAGTAACTAAAGTAAGATTATAAATTTAAGACTAAAACAAGTACTTTGTTTGCTTTAGTATGAAATACTAGCAGCGTTGGGATTTGAACCCACACTTCAAAAGATACGGGTGGCTAAAACCAACGCCTTAGACCTCTCGGCCAAGCTGCCTCAGATAACTATGTGTATATCACGTATAGTGACAAAAATGATTCCCCAGTATCAAATCATACAGTTCGTAGCAATACGGGTTTATATTAAAAGGCGATCATTAGGAGAACAAACAATTGAATACATTGGACTTAGTTCACTGCCTGATTTTTTTGAAAATTGTCTCTTACTACTCCAAAGAAGAAAAAGCCGTAGGCTTTTTCCTGTTTGTAATCAGGCCTTACACAATCTGGGTTGTCAAACAGTTCGTGTTATAGTAAAGAGCGATAACTAGCCTATGGTTATGTAAAGGAATATAAATGGGGACAGAAGTGTTATGTATGAAAAGATGTATGAAATTTGTATATCCGGGTTGCAGCGGTAGCTAGCAACCTAGTAAGAGACGATCACGTCCAATGTTAAGAAATATAAAAACCCATAGTTCCTAAAAAATCCGGGTTGCAGCGGTAGCTAGCAACCTAGTAAGAGACGATCACGTCCAATGTTAAGATATATAAAAACCCCTAACTCCTAGAAAAATAGTCAGATCAAAACAAAAAGTACACCATTAGAACCGCCTTGTCCGAAACCCCTATAAAGGAAACTTACCACCCTTTGGCTTGAATAACAAAGAAAATATATTGGCTTGAAAATCAAGAAAATTGACTTTAACCACTTTATTCTGCACAAACGGGATATTTTTTTCTTTCTTTTATTTCCAGGGATAGCTTGGCACTGGAACATCGTAGAGAGTTGTTCAACGGCTCATTTTAAAGGAAATCTCTAGATCTAGCGCCTTTTGCACTTAATTTTTTTTTATTAATTATTTTTCACGAAAAACTTAATTTTGTATATACAATATTGACCAATGACGTCATAGTCGTTGGATGTAGTACATAAAGGCTCGATCATCGAATTTAAGCTGAAACTAAGTAAAGGACAATTATGCCTGCATATATTCACAGTGATGTATAGGATTTCCCATTACATCTGTAAACTGTTCCACAGTTGCCGGTCCATACCTTGGAAGCTTTTCACTAAACATGCAACATTTCTTTTGGATATTACTATGAAGTTTTGCGAAAGCATCTCTAGCTGACTTTTCAACAAAATCTATTCTTTCAGAGATAATTTTAATCTTTAATTTTGAATATTTTTCGTAATCCCGGTAAAACATTCGTAAAATTTTTCTCAATTTACAAAGATCAGCCTGTGCGTTCTTTCCAGCTTGTGTAAACTGCAAAAATATCCATGGTATCCGAGCAATAGTTTGAATATTTCAATACAAGCTGGAAAAATACCTTAAAATGATAAAATTAGTTTTGTTTTTGGTTAGGTTCTAACTACCCAATGTGGGATTGACTATCCGGGTTGCAGCGGTAGCTAGCAACCTAGTAAGAGACGATCACGTCCAATGTTAAGAAATATAAAAACCCATAGTTCCAAAAAAAGGAGTCAGATCAAAACAAAAAGTACACCATTAGAACTGCCTTGTCCGAAACCCCTGTATAGGAAACTTTCTGTCCCTTGGCTTGAACAGAAAGGGAAATATATTGGCTTGAAAATCAAGAAAATTGACTTTAACCACGTTAGTCTCCCCAAACGGGATATTTTTTTTTCTTTTTTTGTATCCAGAGATAGCTTGGCACTGGAACATCGTAGAGGGTTGTTCAATAGCTCATTTTAAAGGAAATTAATTGGGTTAAAAATCTATAGTAACTAAAATAAATTATTTCTAAAAGAGAATAAATTTTTCTTATAAAAACTGTATTTTTGATGCAGTGACGTCATAATTACTATATAAGAAACGTCAAAACTGTAAATGGTCTCATTCATGAATACATAACGTCATACGCCGTGACGTCATAATTAGTATATAAAGAAAGTCAAAACTGAAAATTCTCTCATTCTTGATTAGAATAATGGTTAGATCAAAGCAGGCTATACGCAAGTTGAAAAAAGAGTACTACACAAACAACAGAGATAGTAACTTGAAAAGAAAAAAGGAAAGGTATTCAACTCACCAGGTGTATCGAGAAGTACTAATTGAGAGAGCTAAACAAAGGTATTCAACCGACCAGGCGTATCGAGAAGTAATAATTGAGAGAGCAAAAGAAAACAGCAAGATGTGTTATCACAATGATGAAGATTATAGACATGCAAAAATTGAGACAGCCAAACAAAAGATCAAGGAACGGTATGGTAATGATGAAGATTACCGAAACAAACATAAGAAAAAAGATGCTACCAGAATAATGGGTAGATACTGGGGTGACAAAAGCTATAATGAAAAAATTAAATTCTCTGCGAGGTTGTACCGAAGAACGCATAAGGACAAAGGGAAAAATTACATTCAGAAATACAAGAAGATGGCAAAAATGCAGGCTGATCTTCGTAAATTGAGAAACATTTTACGCATGTTTTACCAGGATCACGAAAAGTATTCAAAATTACAGATTAAAATTCTCTTTGAAAGAGCGGATGCTGTTGAAAAGTCGGCTAGAAATGCTTTGGCAAATCTTCATAGTAATATACAAAAGAAATGTTGTCAGTTTAATGAAAAGCTTCCAAGGTATGGATTGGCAACTGCGGAACAGTTTATAGATGCAATGGAATTATAATAAAGATCGAAATCTTCCATATACTAACTTGCATACGCAACTTCACTATAGTTAAGATTAGAGTATTTATATTATACATCATTATAAATTATAAAAGGTTCAAATGTTCGAAGATTATAGAGTTTAAAATTTTCCCACACCGGGAATCGAACCCGAGCCTGTCAAGCGAAAGTTAACTATCCTAGCCACTAAACCATATGGAACCATAAAGAAGTATGATTTAAGAGCCATATGCATATTATTATTTCACCATACCAATTATAATAAGGCCAAAACAAAATAGTCGACATGCAACCTTCTTTTGACACATTATTTAAATCTTCATCAGGCTTATCCGGGTTGCAGCGGTAGCTAGCAACCTAGTAAGAGACGATCACGTCCAATGTTAAGAAATATAAAAACCCATAGTTCCTAACAAAGGAGTCAGATCAAAACAAAAAGTACACCATTAGAACCGCCTTGTCCGAAACCCCTGTATAGGAAACTTTCTGTCCCTTGGCTTGAACAGCAAGGGAAATATATTGGCTTGAAAATCAAGAAAATTGACTTTAACCACGTTATTCTCCCCAAACGGGATATTTTTTTCTTTTTTTCTTTTTTTTCTTTTCCACAGATAGCTTGGCACTGGAACGTCGTAGAGGGTTGTTCAATAGCTCATTTTAAAGGAAATGAATTGGGTTAAAAATCTATAGTAATTAAAATAAATTTTTTCTAAAAGAGAATAAATTTTTCCACCAAAAACTGCATTTTTGATGTCTTTTCACACTGCATTATAATGAAATAACAAACCATTCCATACATTGGACTTAGTTAGCTACTTGAGTGTTTGAGTTTCGTCTCTTACTATTTAAAAGAAGAAAAAGCCGTAGGCTTTTTCCTGTTTGTATTTATAGTTAAAAAACGAACTAAAGTCCAAAGAAACTGAACACTGTGGTTCATTCATATTATCTTCATTGTTTTAGCTAGAATTTATAATAAAGAACGAACTCTAGCCTATACTAAATGGATAACATAAAGGTTATATTGAAATAATTTACATTAAAAGATGATCACTGAAATAACAAACCATTCAGTACATTGGACTTAGTTAGCTACTTGATTTTTTGAGCTTTGTCTCTTACTATTTAAAAGAAGAAAAAGCCGTAGGCTTTTTCCTGTTTGTATTTATAGTTATAATAAAGAACGACCTCTTGCCTATACTAAATTTTATATGCCACTTAATTATAGTATAGGTTAGTAATTCAACGGATAGTTTGGCACTGGGACATCGTAGAGAGTGGTTCAATGGCTCACTTTAAAGCAAAATTAATGGGGTTAAAAACTTCTTGTAATTAAAATAAACTATTTTATTACATTAAGATTTACAATGAAAGACGATCATTGGTTATTAAATTAAATATATACATAAAGAGCCGATACAGTTCAGTATAAATGGGGAATATGTAAGTTACAATAAAGAACGAACTCTTGCCTATACAAACTTGTATAGTGCGAAATAAGGATCGATCATAAATGGAACTTGTATAGTGGAAAATAAGGATCGATCATAAATGGTGTTAGTCATTGGTGCCTTTTTGGTCACTGGCAGCACGGTGGCTCAGAGAATTTCTTTCAAATATAAAAGGTGTATGTTCGAACCACTGCACGGTAACACACAATAGTAATCCAGGTTGCAGTGGTAGCTAGCAACCTAGTAAGAGACGATCACGTCCAATGTTAAGAAATATAAAAACCCAATGTTCCTAACAGAGGAGTCAGATCAAAACAAAAAGTACACCATTAGAACCGCCTTGTCCGAAACCCCTGTATAGGAAACTTTCTGTTCCTTGGCTTGAACAGCAAGGGAAATTTATTGGCTTGAAAATCAAGAAAAGTGGCAGCTACTACAACATTCTGCCTAAACGGGATATTTTTTTCTTTTTTATAATAAAGATCCAACTCTTGCCTATACTAACTGGTATGGGTCGCTTAACTATAGTGTAGTTATAATAAAGAACGACCTCTTACCTATACTAAATTTTATACGCAACTTAATTATAGAATAGGTTAGTAATTCAACAGATAGCATGGCACTGCAACATTGTAGAGAGTTGTTCAATGGATCATTTTGAAGGAAATTAATGGGGTTAAAAACCTTTGTAATTAAAACAAATTATTTTTATTACATTAAGAAATTTTATATGTTCCATAAGAAATCATCATAAGTAATAATTTCCCATACAGAAATTGAACTCAAGCCTACTGGGTGAGAGCTATCCCAACCTCTAGACCATATAGGATATATTAAAATATCCGATTAATGAAGTTTATGTTAAAGAACAAATTATAAATCTAGTTAGCTGCCTGATTATTTGACGATCATCTCTTACTATTCCAAATCTAGTAAGAGACGATCAGTCCAATGCTAAGAAATATAACAAAACTCCTAAAAATAGAGTCAGATCAAAACAAAAGTACATCATTAGAATTACCTTGTCTGAAACCCTACTAGATAAATATTGAATGTCGTCATAGTTTTATATTAGAGCTATGACGTGAATAGAAAAACACGAAATTATATTGTTGTTTCTGAAGACGTCATGAAATAATATCATTGCGCTATGACGTCAATAAAATCATTACGCTGTGACGTCATAATTACTATATAAGAAGCGTCAGAACTGTAAATGTTCACATTCATAATTACATAATGGTTTCAATCAAGCAAGCTGCACGCAAATTGAAAAAACAGTACTACACAAACAACAGAGATAGTATCTTGAAAAGAAAAAAGCAAAGGTATTCAACCGACCAGGCGTATCGAGAAGTAATCAAACAAAACAGCAAGATGTGTTATCACAATGATGAAGATTATAGACATGCAAAAATTGAGACAGCCAAACAAAAGATCAAGGAACGGTATGGTAATGATGAAGATTACAGAGAAGCAACAATTGAGCAGGCTAGACAAAAGAGCAAGGAACGGTATGATAATGATGAATATTACAGAGAAGCAAGAATTGAGCAGGCTAGACAAAAGATCAAGGAGCGTTATCATAATGATAAACTTTATAGAGAAGCAACAATTGAGAAGGCTAGACAAAAGAGCAAGGAACGGTATGATAATGATGAAGATTACCGAAACAAACATAAGAAAAAAGTTGCTACCAGAATAATGGGTAGATACTGGGGTGACAAAAGCTATAATGGAAAAATTAAATTTTCTGCGAGGTTGTACCGAAGAACGCATAAGGACAAAGGGAAAAATTACATTCAGAAATACAAGAAGATTATAATAAAGAACGAATATTTTATCGATTATCTACTAATAACCCTATATGACGTAATAAGTGATTACAATAAAGAACGACACCTAGCCCATGTTAACTGAAACATAAATAGGGATTATTTTATTTCCATCAGTGTCATGGCTTTAGAGATGGCTGAAACCTAGTAAAGAACAAACCATTACAGTAAAGAACAAACTTACAACCCATAGAAACTAAAATAAGATGATAATTTAACTTTAAAGATTGATCAATGATGTCATAATCGTAGGTTTTAGCCAGGTCGTCTCTTACTATTCCAATTAAGAAAAAGCCATAGGCTTTTTCCTGTTTGTAATACAGTAAGGATTTCAGTAAAGGGGCGACAATATTCCAGTAAAAGATGCTTCAAATGAGAGGAAAGAAGACACCATTTCTCATTCTGACAGTAAGATCCGGGTTGCAGCGGTAGCTAGCAACCTAGTAAGAGACGATCACGTCCAATGTTAAGAAATATAAAAACCCATATGGTCCTAAAAAAGGAGTCAGATCAAAACAAAAAGTACACCATTAGAACCGCCTTGTCCGAAACCCCTTGAAAGGAAACTTACCGCCCTTTGGCTTGAACAGCAAGGGAAATATATTGGCTTGAAAATCAAGAAAAGTGGCAGCTACTACAACATTCTGCCTAAACGGGATATTTTTTTCTTTTTTTCTTTCTTTTCCAGAGATTTAACAGTAAAGAACGATCTCTCGCCCATAGTAACTGATATATGGTGGTTCTAGAGGTAGTTATACAAGAAGGACCTAGCAACCTAGTAGAGACGTAGCTAGCAACCTAGTAAGAGACGATAAAGTCCAATGTTAAGAAATATAAAAACCCATATCTCCTAACAAAAATGTCAGATCAAAAAAAAGTACTCCATTAGAACCGCCATGTCTGAAACCCCTGTATAGGAAACTTTCTGTCTTTTGGCTTTAACAGCAAGGGAAATATATTGACTTGAAAATCAAGAAAAGTGGTGGCTACTACAACATTCTGCCTATGTTGGCTTGAAATATAATAAAGCAGTAAATATATAATAGCGGTAGCTAGCAATATGATGAGAGACGACAACTTCCAATATAAAGAAATATA
This sequence comes from Artemia sinica, assembly GCA_027921565.1. Taxonomy (NCBI): domain Eukaryota; kingdom Metazoa; phylum Arthropoda; class Branchiopoda; order Anostraca; family Artemiidae; genus Artemia; species Artemia sinica. The sequence continues at coordinate 53,824,844 of CM051267.1, forward strand.
AAAACCCCTAACTCCTAAAAAAAAGCCAGATCAAAACAAAAAGTACACCATTAGAACCGCCTTGTCAAAAACCCCTGTATAGGAAACTTTCTGTCATTTAGCCTGAAGAGCAAGTTTATAATAAAGAAAGAACTTTAGCCTGTAATAACTGAAATGTTTATGATAAATATTATCCGGATTGCAGCGGTAGCTTGCAAACTAGTAAGCGACGATCACGTCCAATGATAAGAATTTGGGTTGCAGCGGTAGCTAGCAACCTAGTAAGAGAACATTAAGCCCCATAGTAAAAACTAAAGTAACCCATAACTCATGAAAAAAGATTAAGATCAAAACAAGAGGTATACTATTAGATCGCCTTGTTCAAAAATTTACAGTAAGGACCGAAGTCTATCTCATAGTAACTAATACAACAGGGAAAAAAAATACTACAATAAAGAACGATCTCTCGCCCATAGTAACTGATATACGGTGGTTCCAGGGGTAGCTATCCGGGTTGCAGCGGTAGCTATCACCTTAGTAAGAGACGATAACGTCCAATGTTAAGAAATATAAAAACCCATAGTTCCTAAAAAAGGAGTCAGATCAAAACAAAAAATACACCATTAGAACCGCCTTGTCCGAAACCCCTGTATAGGAAACTTTCTGTCCCTTGGCTTGAACAGCAAGGGAAATATATTGGCTTGAAAATAGAGAAAAATGGCAGCTACTACAACATTCTGCCTAAACGGCATATTTTTTTTTTACTATCAGAGACACATAAAAAGCATGTTACATATAAGATATGATAAATGTAAAGGGCAACATAATGTTTGCAGTGACAGTTAGCTATCTGTTATAATAAAGAACGACCTCTTGCCTATACTAAATTTTATACGCCACTTTCAGGGTTGCAGCGGTAGCTAGCAACCTAGTAAGAGACGATCACGTCCAATGTTAAGAAATATCAAAACCCATAGCTCCTAAAAAAGGAGTCTGATCAAAACAAAAAATACACCATTAGAACCGCCTTGTCCGAAACCCCTGTATAGGAAACTTTCTGTCCCTTGGCTTGAACAGCAAGGGAAATATATTGGCTTGAAAATCAAGAAAATTGACTTTAACCACGTTATTCTCCCCAAACGGGATATTTTTTTCTCTTTTCTCTTTTCTTTTGTATCCAGAGATAGCTTGGCACTGGAACATCGTAGAGGGTTGTTCAATAGCTCATTTTAAAGGAAATTAATTGGGTTAAAAATCTATAGTAACTAAAATAAATTATTTCTAAAAGAGAATAAATTTTTCCACCAAAAACTGCATTTTCGATGTCTTTTCACACTGCAGTCTTTCAAACATAATCGCATACCAGCGGTAAGATTTGAACCCACGCCTCCGAAGAGACTGGTGGCTAACACCAGTGTCTTGGACCACTCGGCCAGGCTGCCTCTCATAAATAACTATATATGTGAATCTGGGTTGCAGCAGTAGCTAGCAATCTAGTAAGAGACGATCAGTCCTATGCTAAGAAATATAAAAACCCAAAGCTCCTAAAAATAGAGTCAAATCAAAACAAAAGTACATCATTTAACTAACTTGTCTGAAACCCTACTAGATAAATAATGAATGTCATCATAGCTTTATATTAGAGCTATGACGTGAATAGAAAAACACGAAATTATATTGTTGTTTCTGATGACGTCATGAAATAATATCATTGCGCTATGACGTCAATAAAATCATTACGCCGTGATGTCATAATTACTACTCAAGAACGACAAAGATGTAAATTCTCTCATTCTTGATTAGAATAATGGTTAGATCGAAGCAAGCTATACGCAATTTGAAAAAACAGTACTACACAAACAACAGAGATAGTAACTTGAAAAGAAAAAAGCAAAGGTATTCAACCGACCAGGCGTATCGAGAAGTAATAATTGAGAGAGCAAAACAAAACAGCAAGATGTGTTATCACAATGATGAAGATTATAGACATGCAAAAATTGAGACAGGCAAACAAAAGTTCAAGGAGAGTTATCACAATGATGAAGATTACCGCATCAAATATAAGAAAAACCAAAAGCAAAGGTATTCAACCGTCCAGGTGTATCGAGAAGTAAAAATTGAGACAGCCAAACAAAAGTTCAAGGAGAGTTATCACAATGATGAAGATTGCCGCATCAAATATAAGAAAAACCAAAAGCAAAGGTATTCAACCGTCCAGGTGTATCGAGAAGTAAAAATTGAGACAGCCAAACAAAAGATCAAGGAGCGTTACTGGGGTGACAAAATCTATAATGAAAAAATTAAATTCTCTGTGAGGTTGTACCGAAGAACGCATAAGGACAAAGGGAAAAATTACTTTCAGAAATACAAGAAGATGGCAAAAATGCAGGCTGATCTTTGTAAATTGAGAAATATTTTACGCATGTTTTATCGGGATCACGAAAAGTATTCAAAATTACAGATTAAAATTCTCTTTGAAAGAGCGGATGCTGTTGAAAAGTCGGCTAGAAATTCTTTGGCAAAGCTTCATAGTAATATCCAAAAGAAATGTTGTCAGTTTAACGAAAAGCTTCCAAGGTATGGATTGGCAACTGCGGAACAGTTTATAGATGCAATGGAAAATGTTCGACAACAGAGTGAATATACGGAGGCGTACTTCTTAGAAAATTCGTATATTAATTTTGGAAGGAGCAATTGCAGTTTATGTAGCAGCAATAAAAATATGTATACAAGCATACCTATCAACAGCGAAGGAAAAGCAATGTTTTTCAATTATGGCGAAAACGAGCCTGTTAGGGTTATTAGTAAATGTGTTTGTAAGACTAATAATTTAGAACAAATTCCTGGAACACCGACTCAAGAAAAAAGCATTTCTAACTGTGTTTTAAACAGTTCTTTTAGTTCTACTGCGTATTTGGCAAAAAATTCTCTGTGTGGTAGAACAAACTGTCCTGAAAAGTACGAGACAAATGCTCTAAAACTAGATCTGACAAGGAAATTATGATTTATAATAAAGAACGACCTCTTGCTTATACTAAATTTTATACGCCACTTAATTATAGTATAGGTTGGCAATTCCACAGATAGCCTGGCAGTGGAACATCGTAGAGAGTTGTTCAATGGTTACATTAAAATGATAGTATAGGTTAGTAATGTATATGCATAAAGGATTGATAGAGTTCATCATAAATGGTGTTTTTCAATACGGTTTCATTTTATCCGGGTTGCAGCGGTAGCTAGTAACCTAGTAAGAGACGATCACGTCCAATGTTAAGAAATATAAAAACCCATAGTTCCTAACAAAGGAGTCAGATCAAAACAAAAAGTACACCATTAGAACCGCCTTGTCCGAAACCCCTGTATAGGAAACTTTCTGTCCCTTGGCTTGAACAGCAAGGGAAATATATTGGCTTGAAAATCAAGAAAATTGACTTTAACCACGTTATTCTCCCCAAACGGGATATTTTTTTCTCTTTTCTTTTTTTTTCTTTTCCACAGATAGCTTGGCACTGGAACATCGTAGAGGGTTGTTCAATAGCTCATTTTAAAGGAAATTAATTTGGTTAAAAATCTATAGTAACTAAAATAAATTATTTCTAAAAGAGAATAAATTTTTCCACCAAAAACTGCATTTTTGATGTCTTTTCACACTGCAGTCTTTCATACATAATCGTATACCAGCGGTAAGATTTGAACCCACGCCTCCGAAGAGACTGGTGGCTAACACCAGTGTCTTGGACCACTCGGCCAGGCTGCCTCTCATAAATAATTATATATGTGAATTTGGGTTGCAGCAGTAGCTAGCAACCTAGTAAGAGACGATCAGTCCCATGCTAAGAAATATAACAAAACTCCTAAAAATAGAGTAAGATCAAAACAAAAGTACATCATTAGAACTACCTTGTCTGAAACCCTACTAGATAAATAATGAATGTCGTCATAGCTTTATATTAGAGCTATGACGTGAATAGAAAAACACGAAATTATATTGTTGTTTCTGATGACGTCATGAAATAATATCATTGCGCTATGACGTCAATAAAATCATTACACTGTGACGTCATAATTACTACTTAAGAACGACAAAGATGTAAATTCTCTCATTCTTGATTAGAATAATGGTTAGATCGAAGCAAGCTATACGCAATTTGAAAAAACAGTACTACACAAACAACAGAGATAGTATCTTGAAAAGAGAAAAGCAAAGGTATTCAACAGACCAGGCGCATCGAGAAGTAAAAATTGAGAGAGCAAAACAAAGGTATTCAACCGACCAGGCGTATCGAGAAGTAATAATTGAGAGAGCAAAAGAAAGGTATTCAACCGACCAGGCGTATCGAGAAGTAATAATTGAGAGAGCAAAACAAAACAGCAAGATATGTTATCACAATGATGAAGATTATAGACATGAAAAAATTGAGACAGCCAAACAAAAGTTCAAGGAGAGTTATCACAATGATGAAGATTACCGCATCAAATATAAGAAAAACCAAAAGCAAAGGTATTCAACCGTCCAGGTGTATCGAGAAGTAAAAATTGAGACAGCCAAACAAAAGATCAAGGAGCGTTACTGGGGTGACAAAATCTATAATGAAAAAATTAAATTCTCTGCGAGGTTGTACCGAAGAAAGCATAAGGACAAAGGAAAAAATTACATTCAGAAATACAAGAAGATGGCAAAAATGCAGGCTGATCTTCGTAAATTGAGAAACATTTTACGCATGTTTTATCGGGATCACGAAAAGTATTCAAAATTACAGATTAAAATTCTCTTTGAAAGAGCGGATGCTGTTGAAAAGTCGGCTAGAAATTCTTTGGCAAAGTTATAATAAAGAACGAATATTTTACCGATTATCTACTAATAACCTAGCCAATTTTAACTGAAAGTTTTTTCTTTCTCCTCAGCTAGCTGGGCACTGGAAAACCATAGAGAGCTGTATAATAGCTCATTTTAAAAGAAATTGCTATATCTAGTGCTTTTTGTAATTAAAAATAAAATAGTTTTTAAAGTAGAATCAGTTTTGTCAAAAAACTGTATTTTTGATGTATTTTCATACTGCATTTTTTCAAAGATGTTTGAATTTTGAAGGTACATTAAAAGACGATCATTGGGATAAAAAACAATTGCACATATTGGAGTTAGTTGGCCATTTGATTGTTTGAGGTTCGTCTCTTACTATTTCAAAGAAGAAAAAGCCGTAGGCTTTTTCCTGTTTGTCACTATGTAGCTAGCAACCTAGTAAGAGACGGTCACGCCCCATAATATCCGGGTTGCAGCGGTAGCTAGCAACCTAGTAAGAGACGATCACGTCCAATGTTAAGAAATATAAAAACCCATAGTTCCTAACAAAGGAGTCAGATCATAACAAAAAGTACACCATTAGAACCGCCTTGTCCGAAACCCATGTATAGGAAACTTTCTGTCCCTTGGTTTGAACAGCAAGGGAAATATATTGGCTTGAAAATCAAGAAAATTGACTTTAACCACGTTATTCTCCCCAAACGGGATATTTTTTTCTCTTTTCTTTTTTTTGTATCCAGAGATAGCTTGGCACTGGAACATCGTTAAGGGTTGTTCAATAGCTCCTTTTAAAGGTAATTAATTGGGTTAAAAATCTATAGTAACTAAAATAAATTATTTCTAAAAGAGAATAAATTTTTCCACCAAAAACTGCATTTTTGATGTCTTTTCACACTGCAGTCTTTCAAACATAATCGTATACCAGCGGTATTATAATAAAGAACGACCTCTTGCCTATACTAAATTTCATACGCCACTTAATTATAGTATAGGTTAGTAATTCAACAGATAGCTTGGCACTGGAACATCGTAGAGAGTTGTTCAATGGCTCATTTTAAAGAAAATTAATTGGGTTAAAAAATTCTTGTAATTAAAATAAATTATTTTACAATAAAGAACGACACCTTGCCCATGTTAACTAAAACATAAATAGGGATTATATAATTTTCATCAGTGATCATGGCTGTAGAGATGGCTGAAACCTAGTTCGGGTTACAGCGGTAGCTAGCGACCTAGCAAGAGACGATCACGTCCAATGTTAAGAAATATAAAAACCCATAGTTCCTAACAAAGGAGTCAGATCAAAACAAAAAGTACACCATTAGAACTGCCTTGTCCAAAACCCCTGTATAGGAAACTTTCTGTCCCTTGGCTTGAACAGCAAGGGAAATATATTGGCTTGAAAATCAAGAAAAGTGGCAGCTATTACAACATTCTGCCTAAACGGGATATTTTTTTCTTTTTTTCTCTTTTCTTTCTTTTCAACAGATAGCTTGGCACTGGAACATCGTAGAGGGTTGTTCAATAGCTCATTTTAAAGGAAATTAATTGGGTTAAAAATCTATAGTAACTAAAATAAATTATTTCTAAAAGAGAATAAATTTTTCCACCAAAAACTGCATTTTTGATGTCTTTTCACGCTGCAGTCTTTCAAACATAATCGTATACCATCGGTAAGATTTGAACCCACGCCTCCGAAGAGACTGGTGGCTAACACCAGTGCATTGGACCACTCGGCCAGGCTGCCTCTTATAATTTGGGTTGCAGCAGTAGCTAGCAACTTAGTAAGAGAAGATCAGTCCTATGCTAAGAAATATAAATTACATTAAAGGATTATAATAAAGAACGACCTCTTGCCTATACTAAATTTTATACGCCACTTAATTATAGTATAGGTTAGTAATTCAACAGATAGCATGGCACTGGAACATCGTAGAGAGTTGTTCAACGGCTCATTTTAAAAGAAATTAATGGGGTTAAAAACCTTTTGTAATTAAAACAAATTATTTTTATTACATTAAGGAATTTTAGTTATGTTCCTTAAGAAATCATCATAAGTAAAAATTTCCCATACAGAAATTGAACTCAAGCCTACTGGGTGAGAGCTATCCCAAACTCTAGACCATATAGGATATGTTAAAATATCCGATTAATGAAGTTTATGTTATTATATTAAAGAACGACCTCTTGCCTATACTAAATTTTATACGCCACTTATTTGTAGTATAGGTTAGTAATTCAACAGATAGATTGGTACTGGAACATTATAGTTAAGGTTAGTAACTCCACAGATAGTTTGGCACTGGAACATCGTAGAGAGTTGTTCAATGGCTCATTTTGAAAAAATCAGGGTTGCAGCGGTAGCTAGCAATCCGGGTTGCAGCGGTAGCTAGCAACCTAGTAAGAGACGATCACGTCCAACGTTAAGAAATATAAAAACCTATAGTTCCTAAAAAAAGAGTCAGATCAAAACAAAAAGTACACCATTAGAACCGCCTTGTCCAAAACCCCTGTATAGTAAAATTTCTGTCCCTTGGCTTGAACAGCAAGAGAAATATATTGGCTTGAAAATCAAGAAAATTACATAAAGGATCGATTAGTTATAAATGGGAATTATGTAAGTTTCATTGGTATCATGACTGCAGAGATAGCTGGAACCTAGTAGAGAGCAAACCATGGCACATACTGAACTTAGTTAAATGCCTTATTCTCTGATCCGGGTTGCAGTGGTAGCTAGTCCGGGTTGCAGCTTTAGCTAGCAACCTAGTAAGAGACTATCCTGTCCCATATTAGTTAAAAACTAAAGTAACCCATAACTCCTAAAAATAGAGTCAGATCAAAACAAAGAGTGCAATATTAGAGCCGCCTTGTCCAAAACCTCTATATAGTCGTCCCATGGCTTGAACAACAAGGAAAAAATATTGGCTTAAAAATATAGAAAAGTGGCTGAAACCACGATATTCTCCATATAGGGTATCTTTTTTTCTTTCCTCTTTTTTTCTCCTCAGCTAGCTGGGCACTGGAAAATCATAGAGAGCTGTATAATAGCCCATTTTAAAGGAAACTGCAACATCTAGTGTCTTTTGTAATTCAAAATAAATAGTTTTGAAAATAGAATCAATTTTGACAAAAAAATACTGCATTTTCTTGTACAAGCTTGATGAATGACATTATAGTCGTATATATCCGGGTTGCAGTTGTAGCTAGCAACCTAGTAAGAGACGATCACGTCCAATGTTAAGAAATATAAAAACCCATAGTTCCTAAAAAAGGAGTCAGATCAAACCAAAAAGTACACCATTAGAACCGCCTTGTCCGAAACCCCTGTATAGGAAACTTTTTGTCCCTTGGCTTGAACAGCAAGGGAAATATATTGGCTTGAAAATCAATCCATTAGGACTACCTTGTCTGAAACAATACTAGATAAATAATGAATGTCGTCATAGTTTTATATTAGAGCTATGACGTGAATAGAAAAACACGACATAATGTTGTCCGGGTTGCAGCGGTAGCTAGCAACCTAGTAACAGACGATCACGTCCAATGTTAAGAAATATAAAAACCCATAGTTCCTAACAAAGGAGTCAGATCAAAACAAAAAGTACACCATTAGAACCGCCTTGTCCAAAACCCCTGTATAGGAAACTTTCAGTCCCTTGGCTTGAACAGCAAGGGAAATATATTGGCTTGAAAATCAAGAAAAGTGGCAGCTACTACAACATTCTGCCTAAACTGGATATTTTTTTTCTTTTTTTCTCTTTTCTTTCTTTTCCACAGATAGCTTGGCGCTGGAACATCGTAGAGGGTTGTTCAATAGCTCATTTTAAAGGAAATTAATTGGGTTAAAAATCTATAGTAACTAAAATAAATTATTTCTAAAAGAGAATAAATTTTTCCACCAAAAACTGCATTTTTGATGTCTTTTCACACTGCAGTCTTTCAAACATAATCGTATACCAGCGGTAAGATTTGAACCCACGCCTCCGAAGAGACTGGTGACTAACACCAGTGCCTTGGACCACTCGGCCAGGCTGCCTCTTATAATTTGGGTTGCAGCAGTAGCTAGCAACCTAGTAAGAGAAGATCAGTCCCATGCTAAGAAATATAAATTACATTAAAGGATTATAATAAAGAACGACCTCTTGCCTATACTAAATTTTATACGCCACTTAATTATAGTATAGGTTAGTAATTCAACAGATAGCATGGCACTGGAACATCGTAGAGAGTTGTTCAACGGCTCATTTTAAAAGAAATTAATGGGGTTAAAAACTTTTTGTAATTAAAACAAATTATTTTTATTACATTATGGAATTTTAGTTATGTTCCTTAAGAAATCATCATAAGTAAAAATTTCCCATACAGAAATTGAACTCAAGCCTACTGGGTGAGAGCTATCCCAACCTAAGACCATATAGGATATGTTAAAATATCTGATTAATGAAGTTCATGTTAAAAGAACAATTAAAAACCTAGTTAGCTGCCTGATTATTTGAGGATCGTCTCTTACTATTCCAAAGAAGAAAAAGCCGTAGGCTTTTTCCTGTTTGGAATTTATTTTATAATGAAAAATTACAATAAAGAACGACCTCTAATTACATTTTGTAATCATGAAATATAAAATATAGTAATATAAAATATTACTAAATAACCATATATGACGTAATGAGCGACTAAAAATTGAAAAAATAAATTTTTAGTTTATTTTCGTTTTCAGTTCAGAATCGGTAAAGTTATAAACTGCAAAAATACTTATGGTATCTGAGCATTAGTTTTAATCTTTTAATTTAGACTAGAAAAATACTTAAAAATTTCAAAATTAGTTGAAGTTTTTGTTAGGTTCTTGGTACTTGATACGTGACTAAAACATTCAGCTAATGTTTAACAGTAAAGAACGATCTCTCGCCCATAGTAACTGATATATGGTGGTTCTAGAGGTATTTATACAAGAAGGACCTTGCAACCTAGTAGAGACGTAGCTAGCAACCTAGTAAGAGACGATAAAGTCCAATGTTAAGAAATATAAAAACCCATATCTCCTAACAAAAATGTCAGATCAAAAAAAAGTACTCCATTAGAACCGCCATGTCTGAAACCCCTGTATAGGAAACTTTCTGTCATTTGACTTTAACAGCAAGGGAAATATATTGACTTGAAAATCAAGAAAAGTGTTGGCTACTAAAACATTCTGCCTATATTGGCTTGAAATATAATAAAGCAGTAAATATATAACAGCGGTAGCTAGCAATATGGTAAGAGACGACCACTTCCAATATAAAGAAATATAAAAACGCCTAACTCCTAAAAAAAAGCCAGATCAAAACAAAACGTACACCATTAGAACTGGCTTGTCAAAAACCCCTGTATGGGAAACTTTCTGTCATTTAGCCTGAAGAGCAAGTTTATAATAAAGAACGAACTTTAGCCTATACTAACTGAAATGTTTATGATAAATATTATCCGGGTTGCAGCGGTAGCTTGCAACCTAGTAAGCGACGATCACGTCCAATGATAAGAATTCGGGTTGCAGCGGTAGCTAGCAACCTAGTAAGAGACCATTAAGCCCCATAGTAAAAACTAAAGTAACCCATAACTCATGAAAAAAGATTAAGATCAAAACAAGAGGTATACTATTAGATCGCCTTGTTCAAAAATTTACAGTAAGGACCGAAGTCTATCTCATAGTAACTAATACAACAGGGGAAAAAAATATCCGGGTTGCAGCGGTAGCGAGCAACCTAGTTTACAATAAAGAACGATCTCTCGCCCATAGTAACTGATATACGGTGGTTCCAGGGGTAGCTATCCGGGTTGCAGCGGTAGCTATCACCTTAGTAAGAGACGATAACGTCCAATGTTAAGAAATATAATAACTCCTAAAAAAAGAATCAGATCAAAACAAAAAGTAAACCATTAGAGCCACCTTGTCCGAAACCCCTGTATAGGAAACTTTCTGTCCCTTGGCTTGAACACCAAGGGAAATATATTGGCTTGAAAATAGAGAAAAGTGGCAGCTACTACAACATTCTGCCTAAACGGCATATTTTTTTTTTACTATCAGAGACACATAAAAAGCATGTTACATATAAGATATGATAAATGTAAAGGGCAACATAATGTTTGCAGTGACAGTTAGCTATCTGTTATCCGGGTTGCAGCGGTAGCTAGCAACCTAGTAAGAGACGATCACGTCCAATGTTAAGAAATATAAAAACCCCTAACTCCTTAAAAAATAGTCAGATCAAAACAAAAAGTACACCATTAGAACCGCCTTGTCCGAAACCCCTATAAAGGAAACTTACCACCCTTTGGCTTGAATAACAAAGAAAATATATTGGCTTGAAAATCAGGAAAATTGACTTTAACCACGTTATTCTGCACAAACGGGATGTGTTTTTCTTTCTTTTGTTTCCAGAGATAGCTTGGCACTGGAACATCGTAGAGAGTTGTTCAATGGCTCATTTTAAAGGAAATCTCTAGATCTAGCGCATTTTGCACTTAATTTTTTTTATTAATTATTTTTCACGAAAAACTTAATTTTGTATATACAATATTGATCAATGACGTCATAGTCGTTGGATGTAGTACATAAAGGCTCGATCAGCGAATTTAAGCTGAAACTAAGTAAAGGACAATTATGCCTCCATATATTCATAGTGATGTATAAGATTTCCCATTACATCTGTACACTGTTCCACAGTTGCCGGTCCATACCTTGGAAGCTTTTCACTAAACATGCAACATTTCTTTTGGATATTACTATGAAGTTTTGCGAAAGCATCTCTAGCTGACTTTTCAACAAAATCTATTCTTTCAGAGATAATTTTAATCTTTAATTCTGAATATTTTTCGTAATCCCGGTAAAACATTCGTAAAATTTTTCTCAGTTTACAAAGATCAGCCTGTGCGTTCTTTGCAGCTTGTGTAAACTGCAAAAATATCCTTGGTATCCGAGCAATAGTTTGAATATTTCAATACAAGCTGGAAAAATACCTTAAAATGTTAAAATTAGTTTTATTTTTGGTTAGGTTCTAACTACCCGATGTGGGATTGACTATGTATTTTCAGTAAAAAAAATTACATTTTTAATATATATTTTATTTTTCAGTTTAGAATCGCTAAAGTTATTATGTAAACTGCAAAAATATTTATGATTTCTGTTTGAATAATTTTAATTTTTTCATTCAAACTAACAAAATACCTGAAAATTTAAAAATTAGTTTTATTTTTTGTTAGGTTATGGATACCAGATACGAGTTATAAGAAGTGTTAATTAGATGAAAATATTATTTCTTGTTTTGTAATAAGATGCCATCTAAGTTATTATACGTAATTTAAAAAAACAGTACTATACAAAAAACCGAGACAACATCTTGGAAAGAAAAAATCCGGGTTGCAGCGGTAGCTAGCAACCTAGTAAGAGACGATCACGTCCAATGTTAAGAAATATAAAAACCCATAGTTCCTAAAAAAGGAGTCAGATGAAAACAAAAATAGAACACCATTAGAACCGCCTTGTCCGAAACCCCTGTATAGGAAACTTTCTGTCCCTTGGCTTGAACAGAAAGGGAAATATATTGGCTTGAAAATCAAGAAAAGTGACAGCTACTACAACATTCTTCCTAAACGGGATATTTTTTTCTTTTTTTCTTTTTTTCTTTGTTTCTAGAGATAGCTTGGCACTGGAACATCGTAGAGGGTTGTTCAATAGCTCATTTTAAAGGAAATCAATTTGGTTAAAAACCTTTTGTAACTAAAATAAATTATTTCTAAAAGAGAATAAATTTTTCCACTAAAAACTGCATTTTCGATGTCGTTTCACACTGCAGTCCTTCAAACATAATCGTATACCAGCGGTAAGATTTGAACCCACGTCTCCGAAGAGACTGGTGGCTAACACCAGTACCTTGGACCACTCGGCCAGGTTGCCTCTCATAAATAATATATATGTGAATCCGGGTTGCAGCAGTAGCTAGCAATCTAGTAAGAGACGATCAGTCCAATGCTAAGAAATATAACAAAACTCCTAAAAATAGAGTCAGATCAAAACAAAAGTACATCATTAGAATTACCTTGTCTGAAACCCTACTAGATAAATACTGAATGTCGTCATAGTTTTATATTAGAGCTATGACGTGAATAGAAAAACACGAAATTATATTGTTGTTTCTGAAGACGTCATGAAATAATATCATTGCGCTATGACGTCAATAAAATCATTACGCTGTGACGTCATAATTACTATATAAGAAGCGTCAGAACTGTAAATGTTCACATTCATAATTACATAATGGTTTCAATCAAGCAAGCTGCACGCAAATTGAAAAAACAGTACTACACAAACAACAGAGATAGTATCTTGAAAAGAAAAAAGCAAAGGTATTCAACCGACCAGGCGTATCGAGAAGTAATCAACCAAAACAGCAAGATGTGTTATCACAATGATGAAGATTAAAGACATGTAAAAATTGAGACAGCCAAACAAAAGATCAAGGAACGGTATGGTAATGATGAAGATTACAGAGAAGCAACAATTGAGCAGGCTAGACAAAAGAGCAAGGAACGGTATGATAATGATGAATATTACAGAGAAGCGAGAATTGAGCAGGCTAGACAAAAGATCAAGGAGCGTTATCATAATGATAAACTTTATAGAGAAGCAACAATTGAGAAGGCTAGACAAAAGAGCAAGGAACGGTATGATAATGATGAAGATTACCGAAACAAACATATGAAAAAAGTTGCTACCAGAATAATGGGTAGATACTGGGGTGACAAAAGCTATAATGAAAAAATTAAATTCTCTGCGAGGTTGTACCGAAGAACGCATAAGGACAAAGGGAAAAATTACATTCAGAAATACAAGAAGATGGCAAAATGCAGGCTGATCTTTGTAAATTGAGAAACATTTTACGCATGTTTTATCGGGATCACGAAAAGTATTCAAAATTACAGATTAAAATTCTCTTTGAAAGAGCGGATGCTGTTGAAAAGTCGGCTAGAAATTCTTTGGCAAAGCTTCATAGTAATATCCAAAAGAAATGTTGTCAGTTTAACGAAAAGCTTCCAAGGTATGGATTGGCAACTGCGGAACAGTTTATAGATGCAATGGAAAATGTTCGACAACACAGTGAATATACGGAGGCGTACTTCTTAGAAAATTCGTATATTAATTTTGGAAGGAGCAATTGCAGTTTATGTAGCAGCAATAAAAATATAAATACAAGCATACCTATCAACAGCGAAGAAAAAGCAATGTTTTTCAATTATGGCGAATAAAAATAAAGAACGACCTTTTGCCTGTACTAAATTTTATACGCCACTTAATTATAGTATGGGTTAGTAATTTCACAGATAGACTGGCACTGGAACATCGTAGAGAGTTGTTTAATGGCTAATTTTAAAGGAAATTAATGGGGTTAAAAACCTTTTGTAATTTTATAATATTATATTAAAAGACGATCATAACAAGAATAAACCATTGCACACACTGGACTTAGTTTGCTGCCTGATTCTTTGACAGTCGTCTCTTACTACTTCAAAGATCAAGGTTGCAGCGGTAGCTAGCAACCTAGTAAGAGACGATCACGTCCAATGTTAAGAAATATAAAAACCCATAGCTTCTAAAAAGGAGTCAGATCAAAACAAAAAGTACACCAATAGAACCGCCTTATCCAAAACCCCTGTATAGTAAACTTTCTGTCCCATGGCTTGAACAGCAAGGGAATCTTGAAAATCAAGAAAAGTGGCAGCTACTACAACATTCTGCCTAAACAGGATATTTTTTTTTCTTTTTTTTCCAGAGATAACTTGGCACTGGAACATCGTAGAGAGTTGTTCAATAGCTCATTTTAAAGGAAATTAATTGGGTTACAAATTTATAGTAACAAAAATAATTACTATAAAGAACGAACTCATGCCTATACAAACTTGTATAGTGGGACATAAGGATCGATCATAAATGGTGCTAGCTAAGAGGATCTCACGTAGTAGTTATCCGGGTTGCAGCGGTAGCTAGCAACCTAGTAAGAGACGATCACGTCCAATGTTAAGAACTATAAAAACCCCTAACTCCTAGAAAAATTGTCAGATCAAAACAAAAAGTACACCATTAGAACCGCCTTGTCCGAAACCCCTATAAAGGAAACTTACCACCCTTTGGCTTGAATAACAAAGAAAATATATTGGCTTGAAAATCAAGAAAATTGACTTTTACCACGTTATTCTCCACAAACGGGATATTTTTTTCTTTCTTTTGTTTCCAGAGATAGCTTGGCACTTGAACATCGTAGAGAGTTGTTCAATGGCTCATTTTAAAGGAAATCTCTAGATCTAGCGCCTTTTGCACGTAATTTTTTTATTAATTATTTTTCACGAAAAACTTAATTTTGTATATACAATAGTGATCAATGACGTCATAGTCGTTGGATGTAGTTTACATAAGGCTCGATCATCGAATTTAAGCTGAAACTAAGTAAAGGACAATTATGCCTCCATATATTCACAGTGATGTATAAGATTTCCCATTACATCTGTAAACTGTTCCACAGTTGCCGGTCCATACCTTGGAAGCTTTTCACTAAACATGCAACATTTCTTTTGGATATTACTATGAAGTTTTGCGAAAGCATCTCTAGCTGACTTTTCAACAAAATCTATTCTTTCAGAGATAATTTTAATCTTTAATTTTGAATATTTTTGGTAATCCCGGTAAATCATTCGTAAAATTTTTCTCAGTTTACAAAGATAAGCCTGTGCGTTCTTTGCAGCTTGTGTAAACTGCAAAAATATCCATGGTATCCGAGCAATAGTTTGAATATTTCAATACAAGCTGGAAAAATTCCTTAAAATGTTAAAATTAGTTTTATTTTTGGTTAGGTTCTAACTACCCGATGTGGGATATTACATAATATCCCACATCACACATATTTTACATTAAAAGACGATCACTGAAATAACAAACCATTCCATACATTGGACTTAGTTAGCTAATTGATTGTTAATCTCACGTAGTAGTTATTACAGTAAGGATTTACAGTAAAGAACGATCGCTCATGCATAGTAACTGATATACGGTGGTTCCAGGGGTAGTTACTTGTGGTTTTAAATTAAATAACAAACTGTAGTCCATAGTAACTGATGTATTATAACACTTCACATAAGTATTCCAAAATCCGGGTTGCAGCGGTTGCTAGCAACCTAGTAAGAGATGACCACGCCCCATAGTAAAAATTAAAGTAACCTACAACTCCTGTAAAAATATTCAGAACAAAACAAGAAGTACACTATTAGAACCGCCTTGTTCAAAACTCATGTATAGCAAACTTACCGTCCTTTGGCTTGAATAACAAAGAAATTATAATAAAGAAAGACCTCTTGCCTATACTTATAATAAAGATCAAACTCTTCCCTATACTAACTTGCATACGCAACTTCACTATAGTTAAGATTATTACATTAAAAGACGATCATTAGAATAATAAAAAACCATCGCATACATTGGACTTAGTTACCTACTTGATTGTTTGAGGTTCGTATCTTACTACTTCAAAGGAGAAAAATCCAAAGGCTTTTTCCTGTTTGTAATCATATAGCATAGAATGAACCCCTCTTGCAACTGACATTATCATCCGAGTTGCAGCGGTAGCTAGCAACCTAGTAAGAGACGATAACGTCCAATGTTAAGACATATAATTATAGCAAAGAACAAACATTAGCCCAGGGTATCCGAAACATTAAAAACACAGCATATTTCGATAAATGTAGTACAAAAATAGATATAAGTTGAGCAGGAACCGTATTTCAATTGATTTTTATAATAAGTTTAAGAGACGATCACGTCCAATGTTAAGAAATATAAAAACCCTTAGCTCCTAAAAAAGTTACAATAAGGAATGAATTGTAACCCATAGTAGCTGAATTATTAAATCATATCCGGGTTGCAGCGGTAGCTAGCAACCTAGTAAGAGACGATCACGTCCAATGTTAAGAAATATAAAAACCCCTAACTCCTAAAAAAATAGTCAGATCAAAACAAAAAGTACACCATTAGAACCGCCTTGTCCGAAAACTCTATAGAGGAAACTTACCATCATTTGGCTTGAATAACAAAGAAAATATATTGGCTTGAAAATCAAGAAAATTGACTTTAACCACGTTATTTTGCACAAACGGGATATTTTTTTCTTTCTTTTGTTTCCAGAGATAGCTTGGCACTGGAACATCGTAGAGAGTTGTTCAATGGCTCATTTTAAAGGAAATCTCTAGATCTAGCGCCTTTTGCACTTAATTTTTTTATTAATTATTTTTCACGAAAAACTTAATTTTGTATATACAATATTGATCAATGACGTCATAGTCGTTGGATGCAGTACATAAAGGTTCGATCATCGAATTTAAGCTGAAACTAAGTAAAGGACAATTATGCCTCCATATATTCACAGTGATGTATAAGATTTCTCATTACATCTGTAAACTGTTCCACAGTTGCCGGTCCATACCTTGGAAGCTTTTCACTAAACATGCAACATTTCTTTTGGATATTACTATGAAGTTTTGCGAAAGCATCTCTAGCTGACTTTTCAACAAAATCTATTCTTTCAGAGATAATTTTAATCTTTAATTTTGAATATTTTTCGTAATCCCGGTAAAACATTCGTAAAATTTTTCTCAGTTTACAAAGATCAGCCTGTGCGTTCTTTGCAGCTTGTGTAAACTGCAAAAATATCCATGGTATCCGAGCAATAGTTTGAATATTTCAATACAAGCTGGAAAAATACCTTAAAATGTTAAAATTAGTTTTATTTTTGGTTAGGTTCTAACTACCCAATGTGGGATTGACTATGTATTTTCAGACCAAAAAATTACATTTTTTAATATATATTTTATTTTTCAGTTTAGAATCGCTAAAGTTATTATGTAAACTGCAAAAATATTTATGATATCTGAGCAATAATTTTAATCTTTTCATTCAAACTAACAAAATACCTGAAAATTTAAAAATTAGTTTTATTTTTTGTTAGGTTATACAATAAAGAACGACCTTTTACCTATATTAATTTATATTAAAGCTACTATATTTAGCAAGGGGGCTTTACATAAAGGATCAATGTCAGTCAAATGTATGTAATGTAGTAGTTAGTAAAGGTTTTGATGAGACTTTAAATTGATAAATGTAAAATTTTATGATAAAGAACTAACTCAAGACCACAGTAAAATTAGCGGTAGATGCAACCTAGTGAAAATGAACACGGCCAGTAACTGCATGCTCGAAAGCATGTAGATACAGTTATATAAAATGTAGTAATTCCTTTAGTGTTTTCACAAAAAATCTAATTGGTGAATCCGGGTTGCAGCGGTAGCTAGCAACCTAGTAAGAGATTTTATAATAAAGAACGACCTCTTGCCTATAATAAATTTTATAGGCCACTTAACTATAGTATAGGCTAGTAAAGTTATTATATTTAAGGTCAATATATTAAAATTTTCCACTAAAAGACGGTCATTGGAATAAAAACCCAATACATACATTTGATTTAGTTAGCTACTTGATTGTTTGAGGCTAGTCTCTTACTATTTCAAAGAAGAAAAAGCCGTAGGCTTTTTCCTGTTTGTAATCAATTAGAAAGAGTTCTACCTTTAATTACAGTAAAGAACGATCTCTCGCCCATATCAGGGTTGCAGCGGTAGCTAGCAACCTAGTAAGAGACGATCACCTCCAATGTTAAGAAATATAAAACCCCCCAACTCCTAAAAAAAGAGTCAGATCAAAACATAAAGTACACCTATAGAGCCGCCTTGTCCGAAACCTCTATAAAGGAAACTTACCGCCCTTTGGCTTGAATAACAAAGAAAATATATTGGCTTGAAAATCAAGAAAATTGACTTATACCACGTTATTCTCCACAAACGGGATATTTTTTCTTTCCGCTTGATTTTCCTCCTCAGCTAGCTGGGCACTGGAAAATCATAGAGAGCTGTATAATAGCTCATTTTAAAGGAAATTGCTACATCTAGTGCGTTTTGTAATTAAAAATAAAATACTTTTTAAAGTAGTTACAGTAAAGAACGATCTCTCTCCCATACTAACTGATATATGGTGGTCCCAGGTGTAGTTACATAAAGGACGAATATAGCTCATCATAAATGGTGTTTGTCAATTATCCGGGTTGTTTACAGTTAAGAACGGTCTCTCATCTATAGTAAATGTTATATGGTAGTTCCAGGGGTAGTTACTTGAGGTTCGTCTCTTACTATTTCAAAGAAGAAAAAGCCGTAGGCTTTTTCCTGTTTGTAATGATATAGTATTCTTCAAAAGTTACAAGCCTGAAAAAATTTGCCTTATTTAAAAAAAAGCGAAACACCCACTAAAAACTATAGAATCTTAATGAAAATATTGCCATCATATTCAGCGTATTAGAGAACTTTACAATGCAACAGAGCTCATAACTTTTTGTTTTCCGATCCGGGTTGCAGTGGTAGCTAGCAACCTAGTAAGAGACGATCACCTCCAATGTTAAGAAATATAAAACCCATAAATCCTAAAAAATCCGGGTTGCAGCGGAAGCTAGCAACCTAGTAAGAGACAATCACGTCCAATGTTAAGAAATATAAAAACCCCTAACTCCTAGAAAAATAGTCAGATCAAAACAAAAAGTACACCATTAGAACTGCCTTGTCCGAAACCCCTATAAAGGAAACTTACCACCCTTTGGCTTGAATAACAAAGAAAATATATTGGCTTTAAAATCAAGAAAATTGACTTTAACCACGTTATTCTGCACAAACGGGATATTTTTTTCTTTCTTTTGTTTCCAGAGATAGCTTGGCACTGGAACATCGTAGAGAGTTGTTCAATGGCTCATTTTAAAGGAAATCTCTAGATCTAGCGCCTTTTGCACTTAATTTTTTTATTAATTATTTTTCACGAAAAACTTAATTTTGTATATACAATATTGATCAATGACGTCATAGTCGTTGGATGCAGTACATAAAGGCTCGATCATCGAATTTAAGCTGAAACTAAGTAAAGGACAATTATGCCTCCATATATTCACAGTGATGTATAAGATTTCCCATTACATCTGTAAACTGTTCCACAGTTGCCGGTCCATACCTTGGAAGCTGTTCACTAAACATGCAACATTTCTTTTGGATATTACTATGAAGTTTTGCGAAAGCATCTCTAGCTGACTTTTCAACAAAATCTATTCTTTCAGAGATAATTTTAATCTTTAATTTTGAATATTTTTCGTAATCCCGGTAAAACATTCGTAAAATTTTTCTCAGTTTACAAAGATCAGCCTGTGCGTTCTTTGCAGCTTGTGTAAACTGCAAAAATATCCATGGTATCCGAGCAATAGTTTGAATATTTCAATACAAGCTGGAAAAATACCTTAAAATGTTAAAATTAGTTTTATTTTTGGTTAGGTTCTAACTACCCAATGTGGGATTGACTATGTATTTTCAGACCAAAAAATTACATTTTTTAATATATATTTTATTTTTCAGTTTAGAATCGCTAAAGTCATTATGTAAACTGCAAAAATATTTATGATATCTGAGCAATAATTTTAATCTTTTATTCAAACTAACAAAATACCTGAAAATTTAAAAATTAGTTTTATTTTTTGTTAGGTTATATAATAAAGAACGACCTTTTACCTATATTAATTTATATTAAAGCTACTATATTTAGCAAGGGGGCTTTACATAAAGGATCGATGTCAGTCAAATGTATGTAATGTAGTAGTTAGTAAAGGTTTTGATGAGACTTTAAATTGATAAATGTAAAATTTTATGATAAAGAACTAACTCAAGACCACAGTAAAATTAGCGGTAGATGCAACCTAGTGAAAATGAACACGGCCAGTAGCTGCATGCTCGAAAGCATGTAGATACAGTTATATAAAATGTAGTAATTCCTTTAGTGTTTTCACAAAAAATCTAATTGGTGAATTTTTCCGGGTTGCAGCGGTAGCTAGCAACCTAGTAAGAGACGATCACCTCCAATGTTAAGAAATATAAAAACCCGTAGCTCCTAAAAAAAGAGTCAGATCAAAACAAAAAGTACACCATTAGAACCGCCTTGTCCAAATCCTCCATAAAGAAAACTTACCGCCCTTTGGCTTGAATAACAAAGAAAATATATTGGCTTGAAAATCAAGAAAATAGACTTTTACCACGTTATTCTCCCCAAACGGGATATTTTTTTCTTTTTTTTTTTCTTTTTCTTTTCCACAGATAGCTTGGCACTGGAACATCGTAGAGGGTTGTTCAATAGCTCATTTTAAAGGAAATTAATTGGGTTAAAAACCTTTTGTAACTAAAATAAATTATTTCTAAAAGAGAATAAATTTTTCCAATAAAAACTGTATTGTTGATGCAGTGACGTCATAATTACTATATAAGAAACGTCAAAACTGTAAATGGTCTCATTCATGAATACATAATGGTTAAATCAAAGTTATAATAAAGAACGAACTCTTGCCTATAATAGATTAGATACTCAACTTAATTATAGTTAATGATATAGTAATGATAGGGTTTTATTGATAGCTGAACTACAAATTAAAAGAAAAAGACACCGGCTGGATTTGTTACATTAATCATACAGTAAAGAACGATCTCTCTCCCATAGTAACTGATATGTTACATTAAAAGACAATCATTGGAATAAAAAGTTATTGCATGCATTGGACTTAGTTAGCTACTTGATCGTTTGAGGTTCGTCTCTTACTATTTCAAAGAAGAAAAAGCCGTAGGCTTTTTCCTGTTTGTAATATTTCCCTGTTTGCTATCAGGGTTACAGCGGGATTACGTAATCCGGGTTGCAGCGGGAGCTAGCAACCTAGTAAGTTCCTAAAAAAGGAGTCAGATCAAATTCAAAAGTACACCATTAGAACCGCCTTGTCCGAAACCCCTGTATAGGAAACTTTCTGTCCCTTGGCTTGAACAGCAAGGGAAATATATTGGCTTGAAAATCAAGAAAAGTGGCAACTACTACAACATTCTGCCTAAACGGGATATTTTTTTTTCTCTCTTTTCCTTCTATTCCACAGATAGCTTGGCACTGGAACATCGTAGAGAGTTGTTCAATGGCTCATTTTAATCCGGGTTTCAGCGGTAGCTAGCAACCTAGTAAGAGACGATCATATAATTTTAATAAAGATCGAACTCTTCCCTATACTAACTTGCATAGGCAACTTCACTATAGTTAAGATTACAGTATTTATATTATACATCATTATAAATTATAAAAGGTTCAAATGTTCGAAGATTATAGAGTTAAAAATTTTCCCACACCGGGAATCGAACCAGGGCCTGTTAAGTGAAAGTTAACTATCCTAGCCACTAGACCATATGGGACCATAAAGAAGTATGATTTAAGAGCCATATGCATATTATTATTTCACCATACCAATTATAATAAGGCCAAAACAAAATGGTCGACTTGGAACCTTACTTTTGACACATTAGTTAAATCTTCATCAGACTTGAAAAATGTTTTGCTAGTTTTACATTAAAAGAACGAACCTTAGCCCATAGTAGCAGAAATAAGAATATCTAGGTTGCAGCGGTAACTAGCAACCTATTACATAATCCGGGTTTAAGTGGTAGCTAGCAACCTAGTAAGAAACGCCAAATTAAAAGATGAATCATTAGAAGAACAAACAATTGCTTATATTGGACTTAGTTAGCTGCTTGATTCTTTGAGGTTCGTCTCTTACTATTCCAAAGAAGAAAAAGCCGTAGGCTTTTTCCTGTTTGTAATGATACATTAAAAGATAACCATATGTGACGTAATAAGTAAATGCAATATTTATAAACGTTCATCTTTCGACAAGTATTGCATTAAACAACGAGCTATAACCTACAGTAATTATAGTAGAGATCCGGGTTGCAGCGGTAGCTAGCAGCCTAGTAAGAGACGATCACGTCCAATGTTAAGTCCGGGTTGCAGCGGTAGCTAGCAACCTAGTAAGAGACGATCACGTCCAATGTTAAGAAATATAAAAAACCCCAACTCCTGAGAAAAGAGTCAGATCAATTATAAAAGTACACCATTAGAACCGCCTTGTCCGAAACCCCTGTATAGGAAAATTTCTGTCCCTTGGCTTGAACAGCAAGGGAAATATATTTGCTTGAAAATCAAGAAAAGTGGCAGCTACTACAACATTCTGCCTAAACGGGATATTTTTTTTTCTCTTTTTCTTTTTTCTTTTTTCTTTTCCAAAGATAGCTTGGCACTGGAACATCGTAGAGGGTTGTTTTATAGCTCATTTTAAAGGAAATTAATTGGGTTAAAAATCTATAGTAACTAAAATAAATTATTTCTAAAAGAGAATAAATTTTTCCACCAAAAACTGCATTTTTGATGTCTTTTCACACTGCAGTCTTTCAAACAAAATCGTATACCAGCGGTAAGATTTGAATCCGGGTTGCAGCGGTAGCTAGCAACCTAGTAAGAGACGATCACGTCCAATGTTAAGAAATATAAAAACCCATAGTTCCTAAAAAAGGAGTCAGATCAAAACAAAAAGTACACCATTAGAATCGCCTTGTCAGAAACCCCTGTAAAGGAAACTTTCTGTCCCTTGGCTTGAACAGCAAGGGAAATATATTGGCTTGAAAATCAAGAAAAGTGGCAGCTATTAGAATATTCTGCCTAAATGGGATATTTTTTTCTTTTTTTCTCTTTTCTTTGTTTCCAGAGATAGCTTGGCACTGGAACATCGTAGAGAGTTGTTCAATAGCTCATTTTAAAGGAAATTAATTGGGTTAAAAATCTATAGTAACTAAAATAAATTATTTCTAAAAGAGACTAAATTTTTTCACCAAAAACTGCATTTTCGATGTCTTTTCACACTGCAGTCTTTCAAACATAATCGTATACCAGCGGTAAGATTTGAACCCTTGCCTCCGAAGAGACTGGTGGCTAACACCAGTGCCTTGGACCACTCGGCCAGGCTGCCTCTTATAATTTGGGTTGCAGCAGTAGCTAGCAACCTAGCAAGAGACGATCAGTCCCATGCTAAGAAATATAAAAACCCAAAACTCCTAAAAATAGAGTCAGATCAAAACAAAAGTACATCATTAGAACTACCTTGTCTGAAACCCTACTAGATAAATAATGAATGTCATCATAGTTTTTTATATTAGAGCTATGACGTGAATAGAAAAACACGAAAATATATTGTTGTTTCTGAATTATAATAAAGAACGAACTCTTCCCTATACTAACTTGTATAGGCTACTTCACTATAGTTAAGATTCCAGTTTTTATATTAAGACAATGCAAAAGGTATGAGAAAAAACTACAAAACTCTGTAAACTGCAAAAATATTTAGAATGTTTCAGTATCCGGGTTGCAGCGGTAGCTAGCAACCTAGTAAGAGACGATCACGTCCAATGTTAAGAAATATAAAAACCCATAGTTCCTAAAAAAGGAGTCAGATCAAAACAAAAAGTACACCATTAGAACCGCCTTGTCCGAAACCCCTGTATAGTAAACTTTCTGTCCCTTGGCTTGAACAGCAAGGGAAATATATTGGCTTGAAAATCAAGAAAATTGACTTTTACCACGTTATTCTCCCCAAACGGGATATTTTTTTTTTCTTTTTTTGTATCCAGAGATAGCTTGGCACTGGAACATCGTAGAGGGTTGTTCAATAGCTCATTTTAAAGGAAATTAATTGGGTTAAAAACCTTTTGTAACTAAAATAAATTATTTCTAAAAGAGAATAAATTTTTCCAATAAAAACTGTATTTTTGATGCAGTGACGTCATAATTACTATATAAGAAACGTCAAAACTGTAAATGGTCTCATTCATGAATATCACAATAAGAGACGATCACGTCCAAACATAACAATAAAGAACGAACTCTAATTAAATTTTGTTAGAGCTATGATGTGAATAGACAAACACGAAATTATATTGTTGTTTCTGAAGACGTCATGAAATAATATCATTGCGCTATGACGTCAATAAAATCATTACCTTGTGACGTCATAATTACTATATAAGAAGCTTCAGAACTGTAAAAGTTCACATTCATAATTACATAATGGTTTCAATCAAGCAAGCTGCACGGATATTGAAAAAACAGTACTACACAAACAACAGAGATAGTATCTTGAAAAGAAAAAAACAAAGGTATTCAACCGACCAGGCATATCGAGAAGTAATAATTGAGAGAGCAAAACAAAGGTATTCATTATAATAAAGAACGACCTCTTGCCTATACTAAATTTTATACGCCACTTAATTATAGTATAGGTTAGTAATTCCACAGATAGCTTGGCACTTGAGCATCGTAGAGAGTTGTTTAATGGCTTATTTTAAAGCAAATTAATGGGGTTAAAAAAATTTTTTATAATAAAGAACGACCTCTTGCCTATACTAAATTTTATACGCCACTTAATTATAGTATAGGTTAGTAGTTCAACAGATAGCTTAGCACTGGAACATCATAGAGAGTTGTTCAATGGCTCATTTTAAATAAAATTAAAGGGGTTAAAATATTTTGTAATTAATTTACATTAAAAGACGATCACTGAAATAACAAACCATTCCATACATTGGACTTAGTTAGCTACTTGATTGTTTGAGTTTCGTCTCTTACTATTTAAAAGAAGAAAAAGCCGTAGGCTTTTTCCTGTTTGTATTTATAGTTAAAAAACGAACTCAAGTCCAAAGAAACTGAACACTGTGGTTCATTCATATTATCTTCATTATTTTAGCTAGATTACATTAAAGGACGATCATTTGAATAACAAACCATTGCAAACATTAGACTTTGTTTACGTTAATTATAATAAAGATCGAACTCTTCCCTATACTAACTTGCATACGCAACTTCACTATAGTTAAGATTACAGTATTTATGTTCCGGGTTGCAGCGGTAGCTAGCAACCTAGTAAGAGACGATCACGTCCAATGTTAAGAAATATAAAAACCCATAGTTCCTAACAAAGGAGTCAGATCAAAACAAAAAGTACACCATTAGAACCGCCTTGTCCGAAACCCCTGTATAGGAAACTTTCTGCCCCTTGGCTTGAACAGCAAGGGAAATATATTGGCTTGAAAATCAAGAAAATTGACTTTAACCACGTTATTCTCCCCAAACGGGATATTTTTTTCTTTTTTCTTTTTTCTTTTTTTTTTTCTTTTCCACAGATAGCTTGGCACTGGAACATCGTAGAGGGTTGTTCAATAGCTCATTTTAAAGGAAATTAATTGGGTTAAAAATCTATAGTAACTAAAATAAATTATTTCTAAAAGAGAATAAATTTTTCCACCAAAAACTGCATTTTTGATGTCTTTTCACACTGCAGTCTTTCAAACATAATCGTATACCAGCGGTAAGATTTGAACCCACGCCTCCGAAGAGACTGGTGGCTAACACCAGTGTCTTGGACCACTCGGCCAGGCTGCCTCTCATAAATAAATATATATGTGAATTTGGGTTGCAGCAGTAGCTAGCAACCTAGTAAGAGACAATCAGTCCCATGCTAAGAAATATAACAAAACTCCTAAAAATAGAGTAAGATCAAAACGAAAGTACATCATTGAAACTACTTTGTCTGAAACCCTACTAGATAAATAATGAATGTCGTCATAGCTTTATATTAGATTAGAGCTATGACGTGAATAGAAAAATCATTACGCCGTGACGTCATAATTACTACTTAAGAACAACAAAGATGTAAATTTTCTCAGTCTTGATTAGAATAATGGTTAGATCGAAGCAAGCTATACGCAATTTGAAAAAACAGTACTACACAAACAACAGAGATAGTATCTTGAAAAGAGAAAAGCAAAAATATTCAACCGACCAGGCGCATCGAGAAGTAAAAATTGAGAGAGCAAAACAAAGGTATTCAACCGACCAGGCGTATCGAGAAGTAATAATTGAGAGAGCAAAACAAAGGTATTCAACCGACCAGGCGTATCGAGAAGTAATAATTGAGAGAGCAAAACAAAGGTATTCAACCGACCAGGCGTATCGAGAAGTAATAATTGAGAGAGCAAAACAAAACAGCAAGATGTGTTATCACAATGATGAAGATTATAGACATGCAAAAATTGAGACAGCCAAACAAAAGATCAAGGAGAGTTATCACAATGATGAAGATTACCGCAACAAATATAAGAAAAACCAAAAGCAAAGGTATTCAACCGTCCAGGTGTATCGAGAAGCAAAAATTGAGACAGCCAAACAAAAGATCAAGGAGAGTTTACAATAAAGAACGACACCTTGCCCATGTTAACTAAAACATAAATAGGGATTATGTAATTTCCAATAGTATCATGGCTGTAGAGATGGCTGAAACCTAGTTACAATAAAATTATAATAAAGATCGAACTCTTCCCTATACTAACTTGCATAGGCAACTTCACTATAGTTAAGATTACAGTATTTATATTATACATCATTATAAATTATAAAAGGTTCAAATGTTCGAAGATTATAGAGTTAAAAATTTTCCCACACCGGGAATCGAACCCGAGCCTGTTAAGTGAAAGTTAACTATCCTAGCCACTAGACCATATGGGACCATAAAGAAGTATGATTTAAGAACCATATGCATATTATTATTTCACCATACCAATTATAATAAGGCCAAAACAAAATCGTCGACTTGCAACCTTACTTTTGACACATCAGTTAAATCTTCATCAGCCTTAAAAAATGTTTTAACAATAAAGTTACAATAAAGAAGGACACCTAGCCCATGTTAACTGTGACATAAATAGTTATAATAAAGATCGAACTCTTCCCTATACTAACTTGCATAGGCAACTTCACTATAGTTAAGATTACAGTATTTATATTATACATCATTATAAATTATAAAAGGTTCAAATTGTTCGAAGATTATAGAGTCAAAAATTTTCCACACCGGGAATCGAACCCGGGCCTGTTGAATGAAAGTTAACTATCCTAGCCACTAGACCATATGGGACCATAAAGAAGTATGATTTAAGAACCATATGCATATTATTATTTCACCATACCAATTATAATAAGGCCAAAACAAAATCGTCGACTTGCAACCTTACTTTTGACACATTAGTTAAATCTTCATCAGACTTAAAAAATGTTTTGCTAGTTTTACATGAAAGAACGAACCTTAGCCCATAGTAGCAGAAATAAATTACATTAAAGAACGAACTTTCATCCATAGTAATTGAGGTATTATAAGAAATCATTATATAGATAATGCATTTTCCTTAATGATTAATATTAGACATAAATTAAAATCTTGTTTGGGGTAAAAGAGCAGTGATTAGATTTTAAACCATAATTACTTTCTGAAAAATTAGGGCCCGACCGGATTCGAACCGGTGACCTATCGATCTGCAGTCGATGGCTCTACCTCTGAGCTACGAACCCTTTTTGTTAAGAGATCCGGGTTGCAGCGGTATTATAATAAAGAACGAACTCTTGCCTATACTAATTTATATTAAAGTTTTGGTTAGGAGGTAGCTAAACTGAGTATCTTTTTAATTTTCAATTTAAGAAATATTTCTTTAAACTTAATATATTAAAAATTCTCTCCGACGGGGAATCGAACCCCGGTATTCCGCGTGACAGGCAGGGATACTTACCACTGTACTATCGAAGACTCATAATATATAAGTTACATATAAGTCATGATATTTAATTCCTTAATACATCTTTTTACATGTTAATCTGGGTTACAGCGGTAGCTAGCATCCTCCTAGTAAGAGACGATCACGTCCAAAGTTAAAAATGTAATAATCCGGATTGCAGTGGTAGCTAGCAACCTAGTAAGAGACGATCACGTCCAATGTTAAGAAATAAAAAAATTAAATTAAGAGACGATCATGGGAATAACAAACCATTGCATACAATGAAATTAGTTAGCTACTTTATTGTTTGAGGTTTTTACCCGGGTTGCAGCGGTAGCTAGCAACCTAGTAAGAGACGATCACGTCCAATTCTAAGAAGAATAATAACGCATAACTCCTAAAAAAAGAGTAAGATCAAAACAAAAAGTACAACATTAGAACCGTCGTGTCTGAAACCCCTATATAGGAAACTTTCTGTCATTTGGCTTTTATTGCAAGGGAAATGTATTGGCTTGAATTTATAATAAAGATCGAACTCTTCCCTATACTAACTTGCATACGCAACTTCACTATAGTTAAGATTACAGTATTTATATTATGCATCATTATAAATTATAAAAGGTTCAAATGTTCGAAGATTATAGTTATAATAAAGAACGACCTCTTGCCTATACTAAATTTATAGACCACTGAACTATAGTATAGGTTAGTAAGGTTTACATAAAGGACTGATTATAATAAAGAACGAACGCTTGCTCATAGTAACTGAAATATTTATTAAAAGTAGTATATACATAAAGGATCGATCTGAAAATTAGTAAAT
The DNA here is from genome assembly GCA_027921565.1 of Artemia sinica. Lineage (NCBI taxonomy): Eukaryota > Metazoa > Arthropoda > Branchiopoda > Anostraca > Artemiidae > Artemia > Artemia sinica. The sequence continues at coordinate 53,854,048 of CM051267.1, forward strand.
AACAAACAACAGCATGTAATTGAATAGCTTAGTTGCCTGATTTTCTGTGGTTTTTCAATTTAAAACACGAGACAAAGTATAGTTGAAAACAAAGGTGGTAAAAAATTCCTTCGACCTTGATTTGAACCAGCGACATACGTCCGTTTGCCGTCCAACGACTCTACCAACTGGGCTACCGAAGGCTCACACTATTATTTGACTAAATATTATATCATGTATATCCGGGTTGCAGCGGTAGCTAGCAACCTAGCAAGAGACGATCACGTCCAATGTTAAGATATATAAAAACCCATAACTCCTAAGAAAAAGGTCAGATCAAAACAAAAAGTACTCCATTAGAACTGCCATGTCTGAAACCCCTGTATAGGAAATTTTCTGTCACTTGGATTGAACAGCAATGGTTTACAATAAAGAACGACACCTATCCCATGTTAACTGAAACATAAATAGGGATTATGTAACTTCCATCAGTATCATGGCCGTAGATATGGCTGAAACCTAGTAAAGAACAAACCATTACAGTAAAGAACATTTCATGTTAAAGATTTATCAATGATGCCATAATTATAGTTTGTAGCCAGGTCGTCTCTTACTATTCCAATTAAGAAAAAGCCATAGGCTTTTTCCTGTTTGTAATTTCTCATCAAATTATAATAAAGAACGACCTCTTGCCTATACTAAATTTATAGGCCACGAATTGGAATAAAACCCCATTACATACATTTGATTTAGTTAGCCTAATACATTAAAGAACAAACTGTAGCCCATTAGTGGGGCTATTGTACGGAAAGTATCACTAGAATACATAAAGAATCGATAAAATACCAGTGATTAGAATTTAATTACATTAAAAGACGATCATTAGAATAACAAACCATTACATACACTGGACTTAGCTAGCTTCCTGATTCTTTTAGGTTCGTCTCTTACTATTTCAAGGAAGAAAAAGCCGTAGGCTTTTTCCTATTTGTAATCAGGTTTGCTGCGATAGCTAGCAAACTAGTAAGAGACGATCATCCGGGTTGCAGCGGTAGCTAGCAACCTAGTAAGAGACGATCACGTCCAATGCTAAGAAATATAAAAACCCCTAAATCCTAAAAAAAGAGTCAGATCAAAACAAAAAGTACACCATTAGAACCGCCTTGTCCGAATCCTCTATAAAGGAAACTTACCGCCCTTTGGCTTGAATAACAAAGAAAATATATTGGCTTGAAAATCAAGAAAATTGACTTTTACCACGTTATTCTCCACAAACGGAATATTTTTTTCTTTCCGCTTTTTTTTTCCTGCTCAGCTAGCTGGGCACTGGAAAATCATAGAGAGCTGTATAATAGCTCATTTTAAAGGCAATTGCAACATCTAGTGCCTTTTGTAATTAAAAATAAAATACTTTTTAAAGTAGAATCAATTTTCTCAAAAAATTGCATTTTTGATGTATTTTCATACTGCAGTCTTTTCAAAGATATTTGAATTTTGAAGCAATCAAAGAGTTCATGGTAATGAACTCTATAGTAATAATAGCTACTTGTCTCAATAGTAACCGAAACTCCTGGAACCAAAATTTTCTTTTTTGGCTTAATCGCTAAAATTATTATGTAAACTGCAAAAATATTTATGATGCCTAATCAGTAATAGTAAGTTCTTAATTTAAACAACAAATATACATGAAAATTTTATAATTAGTTTTACTTTTTGTCTCCTGGAAGAAAAAATTTTTTCATCTCAGTTCAAAGTTATTATTGTATCCTGGAACCAAACTTTTTTTGGTTTGTAACCCGTAAAGTACGTATCTCCATATTATTGTCTTATAATTGCAATTATTTTAGTTTTCAGTCCAGAATTGCTAAACTTATTATGTAAACTGCAAAAATATTTATGGTGTCTAACCAATAATACTAATTTTGTAATTCAAACAAGATAAATATCTGAAAATTTGAAAATTAGTTTTTTTATGCTAGGTTTTAGATACTCGATGCGGGGTATTGTGTACTTAATAATTTTAAACCTTGAAAAAATATGGTCTCACTTGAAAGGAAAAAAAGAAAGAATAACCAAAAACAATATCAAAATAGAGCAATCCAAATTTCTACTAATAAAAAACTTTACTACACAAAAAATAAAGCTAACATCCTGAAATATCAGAAAAGTTTATTTAAAAGAGATAAAAATGCCACCGAACGCAATAAAGCTCGAGCAAGCGTAAGGATTGCTACTAAGATGTCTTGTGATTCAGGATTTAAGAAAATGAAATATGACAGAGCAAAACAGAGGTATCTTACGGATCAGGGGTATCGAGAAGGGAAAATTGAGACAGCCAAACAAAAGAGCAAGGAACGGTATGATAACGATATAGATTACCGAAACAAACATAAGAAAAAAGTTGCTACCAGAATAATGGGTAGATACTGGGGTGACAAAATATAATAAAGAACGAACTCTTGCCTATATTAAATTGCATACTCAACTTAATTATTGTTAATGATATAGTAATGATATGGTTTTATTGATAACTGAATTACAAATTAAAATAAAATGATCCCGGATGGCTTTGAACCACCAACCTTTCGGTTAAAGGCCGATCGTGCTTGCCACTTAGACTATGACGTCATTCATTGATGTTGTAAGATTATCAATATGATTATAATACAGATCGAATTATAATTACATTAAAAGACGATCATTGGAATCGCAAACCATAGCATACATTGGACTTAGTTAGCTACTTGATTGTTTGAGGTTCGTCTCTTACTATTTCAAAGAAGAAGAAGCCGTAGGCTTTTTCCTGTTTGTTATTATCATTACCAATAATCTGTTCAGGAAACTTAGACCACCTTAGTTGCTTGAAAAAGAGGAAAAATAATTTCTGAGAAAAACTTTCAAACAGTACGTTGTAACAAACTGTTTCAAACATAATAGGTGTTGTAGACGGGGTAGTTGAAATAGTGGTAGCTGCTGTAGAAGTAGGTACACTAGTACTTGTAGTAGAAGTAGTAGGAGTTGTATCCGGGTTGCAGCGGTAGCTAGCAACCTAGTAAGAGACGATCATCTCCAATGTCAAGAAATATAAAACCCCCCAACTCCTAAAAACAGAGTCAGATCAAAACAAAAAGTACACCATTAGAACCGCCTTGTCCGAATCCTCTATAAAGGAAACTTACCGCCCTTTGGCTTGAATAACAAAGAAAATATATTGGCTTGAAAATCAAGAAAATTGACTTTTACCACGTTATTCTCCACAAACGGGATATTTTTTTCTTTCCGCTTTTTCTTTCTGCTCAGCTAGCTGGGCACTGGAAAATCATAGAGAGCTGTATAATAGCTCATTTTAAAGGAAATTGCAACATCTAGTCACTTTTGTATTTAAAAATAAAATAATTTTTAAAGTAGAATCAATTTTGTCAAAAAAATTGCATTTTTGATGTATTTTCATACTGCAGTCTTTTCAAAGATATTTGAATTTTGAAGCAATAAAACAGTCCATGTAATGAACTCTATAGTAATAATAGCTACTTGTCTCAATAGTAACCGAAACTCCTGGAACCAAAATTTTCTTTTTTGGCTTAATCGCTAAAATTATTATGTAAACTGCAAAAATATTTATGATGCCTAATCAGTAATAGTAATTTTTTAATTTAAACAACAAAAATACATGAAAATTCTAAAATTAGTTTTGCTTTTTGTCTCCTGGAAGAAATTTTTTTTTTCATCTCAGTTCAAATTTATTATTGTATCCTGTAACCCGTAAAGTACATATCTCCATATTTTAAGTAAAGGACGACCTCTTACCTATACTAAATTTTATACGACACTTAATTATAGTATAGATTAGTAATTCAACAAATACCATGGCACTGGAACATTGTAGAGAGTTGTTCAATGGCTCATTTTGAAGGAAATTAATGGGGTTAAAAACTTTTTGTAATTAAAACAATTATTTTTATTACATTAACAAATTTTATATGTTCCTTAAGAAATCATCATAAGTAAAAATTTCCCATACAGAAATTGAACTCAAGCCTACTGGGTGAGAACTATCCCAACCTCTAGACCATATAGGATATATTAATATATCCGATTAATGAAATTTATATTCAAGTTTTAACTTCCCTATATAACTTGCATAGGCAACTTTACTATAGTTATGATTACAGTATTTATATTATACATTATTATAAATTATAAAAGGTTCAAATGTTCGAAGAAATTTTCCCACACCGGGAATCGAACCCGGGCCTGTTAAGTGAAAGTTAACTATCCTAGCCACTAGACCATATGGGACCATAAAGAAGTATGATTTAAGGGCCATATGCATATTATAATAAAGAACGACCTCTTGCCTATACTAAATTTGATACGCCACTTAATTATAGTATTTACGATAAAAGACGATCATTGCAATAACAAACAATTGCATACAATGGAGTTAGCTAGCTACTTGATTGTTTGAGTTTCGTCTCTTACTATTTAAAAGAAGAAAAAGCCGTAGGCTTTTTCCTGTGTGTAATCCGTTTATTATCATATTTATGTTAAAGAACGACATTATATGCATGATGACATAACACAAATCCTCCGGGTTGCAGCGGTAGCTAGCAACCTAGTAAGAGACGATCACGTCCAATGTTAAGAAATATAAAAACCCCTAACTCCTAAGAAAAGAGTCAGATCAAAACAAAAATTACACCATTAGAACCACCTTGTCCAAAACCCCTATTAAGGAAACTTATCACTCTTTGGCTTGAATAACAAAGAAAATATATTGGCTTGAAAATCAAGAAAATTGACTTTAACCACGTTATTCTCCACAAACGGGATATTTTTTTTCTTTCCGCTTGATTTTTCTCCTCAACTAGCTGGGCACTGGATCCGGGTTGCAGCGGTAGTTATAATAAAGAACGAACCCTCGCTTATACTAACTCAAATCTTTAATATATTCCGGGGTGCAATGGTAGTCACATTAAAAGACAATCGTTGGAATAACAAACAATTGCATACATTGGACTTAGTTAGCTGCCTGATTTTTTAAGAGTCGTCTCTAACTACTCCAGAGAAGAAAAAGCCGTAGGCTTTTTCCTGTTTGTAATCAGAATTTACATAATCTGATTTATCAATCTCGGTTGCAGCGGTAGTTATAATAAAGACCGATCTGTAGTCCATACTAACTGAAGTCTTATAAGATACAGTAAAGTCAATTCTGGGTTGCAGCGGTAGCTAGCAACCTAGTTTATAGTAAAGAACGACCTCTAACCCATGTTAATAGATCCGGGTTGCTGTTACATTAAAGGACGATCTTTGAAATAACATTATCCGGGTTGCAGCGGTAGCTAGTCCGGGTTGCAGCGGTAGCTAGCAACCTAGTAAGAGACGATCACGTCCAATGTTAAGGAATATAAAAACCCCTAACTCCTGAGAAAAGAGTCAGATCAAAACAAAAATTACACCATTAGAACCACCTTGTCCAAAACCCCTATTAAGGAAACTTATCACTCTTTGGCTTGAATAACAAAGAAAATATATTTGCTTGAAAATCAAGAAAATTTACTTTAACCACGTTATTCTCCACAAACAGGATATTTTTTTCTTTCCGCTTGATTTTCCTCCTCAACTAGCTGGGCACTGGAAAATCATAGAGAGCTGTATAATAGCTCAATTTAAAGGAAATTGCAACATCTAGTCACTTTTGTAATTAAAAATAAAATACTTTTTAAAGTTTTATATTAAAGAACGAACTCTTGCCCTTAGTTACCTATGTCTTGTCAAACTAGCTAATTATTTTTTTCCGGGTTGCAGCAGTAGCTAGCAACCTATTAAGAGACGATCACATCCAATGTTAAGAAATATAAAAACCCATAAATCCTAAAAAAATCAGATCAAAACAAAAAGTAAACCATTAGAATCCCCATGTCTGAGAACTCTGTATAGGAAACTTTCTGTCATTTGGCTTGAACAACAAGGGAAAAAAACAGTACTACACAAAAAACAGTACTACACAAAAAACAGAGATAGCATATTGAAAAGAGAAAAGCAAAGGTATTCAACCGACCAGCCGTATCGACATGCAAAAATTGATAGTGACAAACAGCAATATTATAATGATGATCCGGGTTGCAGCGGTAGCTAGCAACCTAGTAAGAGACGATCACGTCCAATGTTAAGAAATATAAAATTATCCGGGTTGCAGCAGTAGCTAGCAACCTAGTAATTACTAATAAAAACGTTCGTAAATAAAATCTAATATAAAGCTATGACGACATTCATTATTTATCTAGTAGGGTTTCGGACAAGGTAGTTTCAATGATGTACTTTCGTTTTGATCTTACTCTATTTTTAGGAGTTTTGTTATATTTCTTAGCATGGGACTGATTGTCTCTTACTAGGTTGCTAGCTACTGCTGCAACCCAAATTCACATATATATTTATTTATGAGAGGCAGCCTGGCCGAGTGGTCCAAGACACTGGTGTTAGCCACCAGTCTCTTCGGAGGCGTGGGTTCAAATCTTACCGCTGGTATACGATTATGTTTGAAAGACTGCAGTGTGAAAAGACATCAAAAATGCAGTTTTTGGTGGAAAAATTTATTCTCTTTTAGAAATAATTTATTTTAGTTACTATAGATTTTTAACTCAATTAATTTCCTTTAAAATGAGCTATTGAACAACCCTCTACGATGTTCCAGTGCTAAGCTATCTGTGGAAAAGAAAAAAAAAAGAAAAAAGAAAAAAATATCCCGTTTGGGGAGAATAACGTGGTTAAAGTCAATTTTCTTAATTTTAACGCCAATATATTTCCCTTGCTGTTCAAGCCAAGGGACAGAAAGTTTCCTATACAGGGGTTTGGGACAAGGCGGTTCTAATGGTGTACTTTTTGTTTTGATCTGACTCCTTTGTTAGGAACTATGGGTTTTTATTATAATAAAGATCGAACTCTTCCCTATACTAACTTGCATAGGCAACTTCACTATAGTGAAGATTTTTTATAATAAAGAAAGAACGCTAGCTCATAGGAATTGAAATAATAATTATATTAAAGGACGATCATTAGAAGAGAAATTATAATAAAGAACGACCTCTTGCCTATACTAAATTATATAGGCCACTTAACTATAGTATAGGTTAGTAAATTTACATTAAAAGACGATAACTGAAATAACAAACCATTCCATACATTGGACTTAGTTATTAGCTACTTGATTGTTTGAGTTTCGTCTCTTACTATTAAAGAAGAAAAAGCCGTAGGCTTTTTCCTGTTTGTATTTATAGTTAAAAAACGAAGTCAGGTTAAAAGAAACTGAACCCTGTGGTTCATTCATATTATCTTCATTATTTTAGCTAGAATGTAAATAAACAAGTTTCTTTTTTAAATTTTAAACTGAAAAGATAGTGCTTTTAATTCAACATATTAAAAGTTCTCCCCGACGGGGAATCGAACCCCCTTCTCCCAAGTAACAAGTGGGCATGCTTACCATTAGACTATCGAAGGCTTATAAAATAAAAGTTAATTATAAGATATGATAATAATTTTTTAATCCGGGTTGCAGCGGTATCCGGGTTGCAGCGGTAGCTAGCAACCTAGTAAGAGACGATCACGTCCAATGTTAAGTATATTATAGTAAAGAACGACCTCTAACCCATGTTAATTGATCCGGGTTGCAGCAGTAGCTAGCAACCTAGTATTATAATAAAGAACGACCTCTTGCCTATACTAAATTTTATACGCCACTTATTTATAGTATAGGTTAGTAATTCAACAGATAGATTGGTACTGGAACATCGTAGAGAATTGTTCAATGGCTCATTTTAAAGGAAATTCATGGGGTTAAAACTTCTTCTAATTAAAATAAATCGTTTTTATCCTAGCAAGAGACGATCACGTCCAATGTTAAGAAATAAAAAAACCCATAGCTCCTAAAAATTATAATAAAGAACGAATATAAAGTTATTATAAAAGGCACTTCGATATAGTTACATAATATTTATTTATACCTAACCTAACCTATTGTTTTGAAGGTTAGATGAACGAGTTTGAACGATTGTCTTTAATAATAGAACGAGTCGCTCGTTTTCTAATTTAAAAATTTGATGGGTAAATCCATAAGACAAAGGAGGTAAAATTTAATTTAAAATTAGAAAAGAACTTTAAATTTTTCATCTCTTTGAGAAAAAAAAACAGAACTGAAGTGGAGCCTTTTTATTTTCTTGGAAAAATTAGAAGAGAACTTTGAATTTTTTATGTCTTTGAGGAATTAAGAACTGAAGTGGAAGCTTTTTTCATTTTTATTGGTAAAATTCAGAATTGAGTTAACTTTTTTCTCTTCTTTAAGAAAATTCAGAAGTGAACTTGAACATTTTGCACTTCTTTGAGAAAACTCAGAATTAAAGTGATGCTCCTTATCTTCATGTCGAATATTCAAATCAATGTATAACTTTTTCTATCTTCTATGAAAAATTTGGAACAGAACTTAAAATTTTTCATCTCTTTGCACAAAATCGGTAGTGAACTTAAGAAAATTAGTATTAAAGTGAAACTTTTTATCTTCACTGGAAAATAATCACAATCATAGTATAACTTTTCCTATCTTCTACAGAAAAATTTAGAACTGAACTTTAAATTTTTTATGTCTTTGAGAAATTAAGAACTGAAGTGGAAGGTTTTTTCATTTTCATTGGTAAAATTCAGAATTGAGTTAACTTTTTTCTCTTCTTTAAGAAAATTCAGAAGAGAACTTGAACAATTTGCACTTCTTCGAGAAAACTCAGAATTAAAGTGGATTATAATAAAGAACGACCTCTTGCCTATACTAAATTTTATAGGCCACTTAACTATAGTATAGGCTAGTACAGTTATTATATTTAAGGTCAATATATTAAAATTTTCCACTAAAAGACGGTCATTGGAATAAAAACCCAATACATACATTTGATTTAGGTAGCTACTTGATTGTTTGAGGCTAGTCTCTTACTATTTCAAAGAAGAAAAAGCCGTAGGCTTTTTCCTGTTTGTAATCAATTAGAAAGAGTTCTACCTTTAATCCGGGTTGCAGCGGTAGCTAGCAACCTAGTAAGAGACGATCACGTCCAATGTTAAGAAATATAAAAACCCATAGTTCCTAACAGAGGAGTCAGATCAAAACAAAAAGTACACCATTAGAACCACCTTGTCCGAAACCCCTGTATAGGAAACTTTCTGTCCCTTGGCTTGAACAGCAAGGGAAATATATTGGCTTGAAAATCAAGAAAAGTGGCAGCTACTACAACATTCTGCCTAAACGGGATATTTTTTTCTTTTTTTCTTTTCCACAGATAGCTTGGCACTGGAACATCGTAGAGGGTTGTTCAATAGCTCATTTTAAAGTAAATTAATTGGGTTAAAAACCTTTTGTAACTAAAATAAATTATTTCTAAAAGAGAATAGATTTTTCCACCAAAAACTGCATTTTCGATGTCTTTTCACACTGCAGTCTTTCAAACATAATCGTATACCAGCGGTTAGATTTGAACCCACGCCTCCGAAGAGACTGGTGGCTAACACCAGTGCCTTGGACCACTCGGCCAGGCTGCCTCTCATAAATAAATATATATGTGAATTTGGGTTGCAGCAGTAGCTAGCAACCTAGTAAGAGACGATCAGTCCAATGCTAAGAAATATAACAAAACTCCTAAAAATAGAGTCAGATCAAAACAAAAGTACATCATTAGAATTACCTTGTCTGAAACCCTACTAGATAAATAATGAATGTCATCATAGTTTTATATTAGAGCTATGACGTGAATAGAAAAACACGAAATTATATTGTTGTTTCTGAAGACGTCATGAAATAATATCATTGCGCTATGACGTCATCATGAAATAAAATCATTACGCCGTGAAGTCATAATTACTATATAAGAAGCGTCAGAACTGTAAATGTTCTCATTCATAATTACATAATGGTTTCAATCAAGCAAGCTGCACGCAAGTTAAAAAAACAGTACTACGCAAACAACAGAGATAGTATCTTGAAAAGAGAAAAGCAAAGGTATTCAACCGACAAGGCGTATCGAGAAGTAAAAATTGAGCAGGCTAGACAAAAGATCAAGGAGCGTTATCACAATGATAAAGATTACAGAGAAGCAAGAATTGAGCAGGCTAGACAAAAGAGCAAGATGTGTTATCACTATGATGAAGATTATAGACATGCAAAAATTGAGACAGCCAAACAAAAGTTCAAGGAGAGTTATCACAATGATGAAGATTACCGCATCAAATATAAGAAAAACCAGAAGCAAAGGTATTCAACCGTCCAGGTGTATCGATAAGTAAAAATTGAGACAGCCAAACAAAACATCAAGGAGCGTTACTGGGGTGACAAAATCTGTAATGAAAAAATTAAATTCTCTGCGAGGTTGTACCGAAGAACGCATAAGCACAAAGGGAAAAATTACATTCAGAAATACAAGAAGATGGCAAAAATGCAGGCTGATCTTTGTAAATTGAGAAACATTTTACGCATGTTTTATCGGGATCCCGAAAAGTATTCAAAATTACAGATTAAAATTCTCTTTGAAAGAGCGGATGCTGTTGAAAAGTCGGCTAGAAATTCTTTGGCAAAGCTTCATAGTAATATCCAAAAGAAATGTTGTCAGTTTAACGAAAAGCTTCCAAGGTATGGATTGGCAACTGCGGAACAGTTTATAGATGCAATGGAAAATGTTCGACAACACAGTGAATATACGGAGGCGTACTTCTTAGATAATTCGTATATTAATTTTGGAAGGAGCAATTGCAGTTTATGTAGCAGCAATAAAAATATATATACAAGCATACCTATCAACAGCGAAGGAAAAGCAATGTTTTTCAATTATGGCGAAAACGAGCCTGTTAGGGTTATTAGTAAATGTGTCTGTAAGACTAATGATTTAGAACAAATTCCTGGAACACCGACTCAAGAAAAAAGCATTTCTAACTGTGTTTTAAACAGTTCTTTTAGTTCTACTGAATATTTGGCAAAAAATTCTCTGTGCAGTAGAACAAACTGTCCTGAAAAGTACGAGACAACTATTGAAAAATGCTCTAAAACTAGATCTGACAAGGAAATTATGATGGCTGAAGTCACCTATAACAATCTGAGTAAACATTCAAAACCAAAAATTGGGCAGCAGGTTACTTGGCAATGTCACCCTGATATCTGCAAGCTCTATCCGACGGATATTGAATTATGTCAAATTCTTTTTGATATCCTTGAAAATAATATAGCATTAAAATTTTCAACTGACAAAGTGGTTAATTTCCACCTTGGCGGCTTGGATTATTATGAAATCAATTACAGGGACACAAGAAAGCATGGGCATTCGTTATACTGTAGCCCAAATGAGGGATGTCAGAGCTATTTGCGTTCTCTAAGGGCACTAGCTCCACATTTTCCTGTCTTGAACTGTTTTATTAATAGCGTATATAAGGCAGTATCAAAATGTAAGATTATACAACATATTAATCTACTAAAAGTCGAAGGCTCGTACAAGGAACTAAGTCATTACATAGAAGAAGTGTCAAGTAGAATCTGTCGTAATAATAGTCAAGACTTCATTTACGGTGATAGCAATATTAGAGTTTCTGTGGATGAAAATACAATAATAAAATTATTTGGTGAGAGCCTTGATAAGGTAGCTAACATCAGGGATGTATACCCCACAATGCATTGTGACAGTTGTGAGCAGATAAAGACAAAATACCAATTGAAGAGTCTAAGATCCCTTTCAAATAAGAAAGGTTTTGATGTAATGATGGCCACGATTTTAGAACACCTACAACAGGACATACCCAAAGATGACAGAGAACAACTAATTCAATGTACAGGTTGGAAAGAGGATGTCATAGATTCATTCTTTGTCTGTGATTACTGTGCTGGGAAAATGTTGAAAAGTCAGGAGTTATAATAAAGAACGACCTCTTTCCTATACTAAATTTTATAGGCCGCTTAACTATAGCATAGGCTAGTACAGTTATTATATTTAAGGCCAATATATTAAAATTTTCCACTAAAAGACGGTCATTGGAATAAAAACCCAATACATACATTTGATTTAGTTAGCTACTTGATTGTTTGAGGCTAGTCTCTTACTATTTCAAAGAAGAAAAAGCCGTAGGCTTTTTCCTGTTTGTAATCAACTAGAAAGAGTTCTACCTTTAATTTAATGTAATAAAGATCAAACTCTTCCCTATACTAACTTGCATACGCAACTTCACTATAGTTAAGATTACAGTATTTATATTTTTACATTAAAAGACGATCACTGAAATAACAAACCATTCCATACATTGGATTTAGTTAGCTACTTGATTGTTTGAGTTTCGTCTCTTACTATTTAAAAGAAGAAAAAAGCCGTAGGCTTTTTCCTGTTTGTATTTATAGTTAAAAAACAAACTCAAGTCCAAAGAAACTGAACACTGTGGTTCATTCATATTATCTTCATTATTTTAGCTAGAATGTAAATAAACAAGTTTCTTTTTTAAATTTTAAATTGAAATCCGGGTTGTAGCGGTAGCTAGCAACCTAGTAAGAGACGATCACGTCCAATGTTAAGAAATATAAAAACCCATAGCTCCTAAAAAAGGAGTCAGATCAAAAAAAAGTACACCATTAGAACCGCCTTGTCCGAAACCCCTGTATAGGAAACTTTCTGTCCCTTGGCTTGAACAGCAATGGAAATATATTGGCTTGAAAATCAAGAAAATTGACTTTAACCACGTTATTCTCGTCAAAAGGGATATTTTTTTCTTTTTTTTTGTATCCAGAGATAGCTTGGCACTGGAACATCGTAGAGGGTTGTTCAATAGCTCATTTTAAAGGAAATTAATTGGGTTAAAAATCTATAGTAACTAAAATAAATTATTTCTAAAAGAGAATAAATTTTTCCAATAAAAACTGTATTTTTGATGCAGTGACGTCATAATTACTATATAAGATACGTCATAGTTTTATATTAGAGCTATGACGTGAATAGAGTGACGTCATAATTAGTATATAAGGAAAGAAAAAACTGAAAATTCTCTCATTCTTGATTAGAATAATGGTTAGATCAAAGCAGGCTATACGCAAGTTGAAGAAAGAGTACTACACAAACAACAGAGATAGTAACTTGAAAAGAAAAAAGCAAAGGTATTCAACCGACCAGGTGTATCGAGAAGTAATAATTGAGAGAGCAAAACAAAGGTATTCAACCGACCAGGCGTATCGAGAAGTAATAATTGAGAGAGCAAAAGAACGGTATGGTAATGATGAACATTACAGAGAAGCAAGAATTGAGCAGGCTAGACAAAAGAGCAGGGAACGGTATGATAATGATGAAGATTACCGAAACAAACATAAGAAAATCCGGGTTGCAGCGGTAGCTAGCAACCTAGTAAGAGACGATCACCTCCAATGTCAAGAAATATAAAACCCCCCAACTCCTAAAAAAAGAGTCAGATCAAAACAAAAAGTACACCATTAGAACCGCCTTGTCCGAATCCTCTATAAAGGAAACTTACCGCCCTTTGGCTTGAATAACACAGAAAATATATGGCTTGAAAATCAAGAAAATTGACTTTTACCACGTTATTCTCCACAAACGGGATATTTTTTTCTTTCCGCTTTTCTTTCTCCTCAGCTAGCTGGGCACTGGAAAATCATAGGGAACTGTATAATAGCTCATTTTAAAGGAAATTGCTACATCTAGTGCCTTTTGTATTTAAAAATAAAATACTTTTTAAAGTAGAATCAATTTTTTCAAAAAAATTGCATTTTTGATGTATTTCATACTGCAGTCTTTTCAAAGATATTTGAATTTTGAAGCAATCAAACAGTTCATGGTAATCCGGGTTGCAGCGGTAGCTAGCAACCTAGT